>OX419336.1:8358038-8408038 GCA_948470475.1 Galaxea fascicularis | reverse complement strand
CAATTTACATGTAATTATACTTGAACTTTCTTTTTAACTCAAAGGATACTTGACAGACAAAATGTGAGCATATGCTGTGATTCATACCTGAATTTAGGAATACCAACTCCCCCTTGTAATATTCTATACAACTTCGATTCATAAAGTAACTGCGGATGCCTTGCTTTCTGAGCTTCAAGTTTGACAGCTACATCCTGTAGAAAATGCAACAATGAAACAATAAAAAAAAATAGAAAAAGAACAAAAATAAAATCTTGGAGGCACAGTTCTTTCCACGCAGGAATTCAAATCAAGACAAAATACATCAGAGAGCAAGTACAACGTTAGTCATGCAGCATCATACAGCTTTTTCTTCTAGTCCAAAAACAATAATTATCATATCCCTGATTTGTTCAAAAGAGTATGTCCAAAAACTGAAAATGATAAAAAATTTAGAGTTCCCCATGAGATTCTCAGTACAAAGTTATAATTTAGCAATGGTCTGTTGAATACTGGACACAGCACAGACGGTTTGTGAAAGGCTGCTGTCAGTAAAATTGGGGGCTATGCATGTTGAAATCTGAGTTGAGATTTCTTGTTGTGTTTGTAGACTTGGTTAATTTGCCTGCTTTCAAAAGCTACACTGTAGGAGTTTGAACCCTATACAGGATGTCAGAAGTTCAACTCCTGTAATGGGGAATTCACATGAATTCTTAACTAGCAGTTTTTACTCCTTAACTGGAATAAAAGCTGCAGGAGAGGTTGAACAAGCTTTGAAAGGTATGAAATACATGTATGGGTCTTCAAAGCAGCTTTGTTTAAGATTGGAATGATTTGAAATTTAGATTAGAATTTTTCAATTTGATCCCGAGGAATTTGACAAGGAATGTTTTGCTAATCTTTATCAAGATACTGTACTGTTTAACCGATTTTTGACATACAGTAAGACTTCACTTTTCTTGATTGCTTAATGTACATGTAAATTTAGAAATTATCATTCTGAGCTCAAACTGATGTTTCTCAGGAAGAGAAACAAAAAATATATGAATCGTAAGATTGCTTTTGTTGCTCAATTTATAATGTACTAGAGTAACCATCATTCTGTTCCAAGTCAGCCAATGGGTGAGTCTGAATCTACCATAGTCCAAACAACAAAGTTCTTGTTTTCAAACTTAATACATTTCCATGCTGTGATTATTACTTGCAATGTAGCTTATACAGTACATGTACATGTTTATGGTATTTTATCTTTGTATGTTCTAATTATTTTAAATCATGTGCAGTTTCTTTTTAAAAGCACAGGGTAAATGATCAAACTACAATGATTAAATAAAATATATGAACAAAAATAAGGAGAAGTAGAGGCTGCTGCAAATAACTATATGAGGCAAAGAAAGAAGGCCGCTATACTTAGGTGATTAATTTATAATAAGTATTTTATAATATTATGGTCAGATACCTCACACACACACACAGTTCATACACATGTGTATGCTCACTCACATCAACACAAAGAAAATTAAGGATAAGAAAACAAAGGGCCATTTGAGAGAATTCAGTTGATGACAAGAACTTCTTACAGGGTCCAATAATTGAATTAACTCAAACAGCTGGATTTCAGCAGAGATCAAGTGATAGATGAAAATAACTTATGACAATATTATATAAGAATTTACAGGACAAATTTACATATGATGGGAAATGTTTCCTTGTGGATTCAAACATAAAAGGCTCAACTAGATGCTGATTACACAAACTCTGCTGTTGAATGAAAATGCTTGATCCAGATGAAACATGGAAAACCATTTCAATGCAAAGTTGAGAGAGGCAGCTAAACAGTCAAACATGTTCTTCCAACACAATGTTGGACACAAACTTTACATCATTTCGGCAGATATTTAATTTTTGCTGCATCAAGTCTCCATCACTATTGCTAGGAGTGGTCAGTCTAGGTTTAATTGTCTAGGGTGCAATAGCTAACTTCACATCTGAAAAAACCGACCAAGAAGAGCCAGGTCTTTATGGTTGGCAAGGGAATTAAATTGTCCTACATTTGCAATTTCCTTGCCTAGTACATCAATCCATTCAATATTTGCAATATTCGTTTTATTATTCAAACAAGCAGATTTTCCAGGAAAGGTGTTATTCAGAAATGAAAATATCAATGGAAATACATGTAGCCTTAATACCAATAAAGTTTAAATAAAGTGTTATTATGGTTAGTGGCAACAACAGTGGTTTTCATCTTATTTCAAAATGAGTTCTGTGATCAACAGACAGAAAAATTAATTATCTAAAAAAACTATAATATAGGACACAAATATCTACAACATAGAAAAAGGCACATATCCAATATAATTCAACTGTTATAGTGATAAGCCAGTGTCAGCAAGCATATAGAATAAAAAATACTGTAAATCTGAGTTGAGATGGTAATTTAAGCCTTGGGGTATTGAATCAATAAATACTGTAGAATAAAATTAATGGAATGTACTTTTCACTTGTTTCCATATTTTTATAATGATTTCTATCATTTTAATGTCAGTTGGTACTGCTATCGAGCCATATAAACAACCACTGATATTAATACATGAATTATGTTAAAATTATAAACCCTTTTCTGCAAAATGTTTGTCCAGCAGACTGCTAATTAGATTCTGCTACTTTATGTTCAGTACACTGTACAATATGTATACTTTTACTTCAATGTAGGATGCCAAAAAAGCAACAAAATTAAACCTTTAACTTTTGGAATTAATCCTGTGGTTAAAATATCCTAAATGTAACCATTCCAAAGAGCTGCTCTTATTGTGCTGTAAAGCGCTGGTTATATAACTTGGTTTAAATTCTCTGAACAAAATCCAAATTTTTGCCGTTTCATAACAGCAAACCTGTGACCTTACATTGTCAGTGTAGCAAATACTGTAGAACTCTTAATGTTGCTAAAGGTAGTTCTGATAACGGTGTTTCGTTTGACCTTTCCACTTCACTTGTACAGCATGGATTACTTGGTATGCTTGCAGACTGTTCGCAATTTACTTCATGGATTTAAATACTTTAGTCTGACCAGACGATTGAGACGTATTTGTATTTCAAAATTGTTCAAAGTAACATGTATGAATAGTTTCAGCTTAGAAGTTTGGCATATAAGGTGGGCATGTCAGAAGGAAATTACGAATGGATAAAATAAAGCACATGCATGCATTAAAACCAGGGCAATATTGCTCCAAGACAAACCTCGCCACTTGTAATATTCTCGCCTTGATAGATATCGCCAAACGAACCACTGCCAATTTTCCGTAACAATTTGTATTTCCCTCCAACAATAAACTCCGACCTCCCACTGCTGGGCTTCTGCATTTTAGAAACCTAAATAAAAGGAACACAACATAAACTGAAGCCATCTTTGTGAACTAGAATTGAAATAACTTTTTAAGTTTACACGAGAAAAGTTATGCTTTACTGCCAGTTCTTCGAGTTCATAAAAACTATAAAAGGCCGTAAATGTTGTTTACCTTGCCGAGTGTATAGTTTTATAAAGTAATTATTTACAACGGCGAGTTTTGCTTGTCCGCGCTAAATTACACGACATGAACAATTAGGATGGTTTTTTTCTCAAGGGGCAGAAAATTGCGAGTGAAATTTTTTTTTCTCCATTTCCACAATAAATTGTTCAAAACACACAAACACTGTTCACTGTGGTTCTTATTTGCTTTTTGCAATTCCTTGTTTTGACATCCCTTGTTGTGGCTAATATTTCATAAATTATTCAGCTCAGCTTCGATCTGGTACATACATAAATTTATACTCATACATTTGTGACCTTCATTCTTCAACAAAATTCTCAATTCTCACTTAAACATTCAAGACCTCTTTGAAAGTATGAGAGAAACCAAACCCCAACTCGAAAGGAAACACCTTCTACGTAAAATTTACCTACGCAACGAAATCTATTGTGCGGGTTATTTTTTCGCGAAGGAGAGTCGTTTAGACAAGTGTTTGCCCTCAGTAAAATACGAGATCTTACCTTAAGAAGCAAAAACAGATTGAAAAATTCTTTTTGTCATCAGCTTCGTTTGGCAGAAGACAAACAACAACTGCTCTTCGTTCAGAAACTATCAGAATCTGTGATTACATTCTAATAATCCATATATTTCATCGAATGTCCTCCATGTTCCCTTCCGTGGCAGGGAAGTATTATGGGATGTGGTAACCAGAGGCAACGACGTATAAGCTAATCGATATTTTGGTATCGATTGAAGAATTCCATTCAAGATGGCGGTGTCTTGCGGAACTGTGGCTTCGAAAACGAGAGTTGTGTTGTTAAGCTGTGGATCTTTCAATCCTGTCACTTTTCTCCACCTTAGGATGTTCGGTACGGATGTTTTTTTTTTCTCCAAGTGTTTTATGTTCTTTTATCATTTTCGTCTGTTTCCGGGTATAATTTGCTGGTGTTTACTTTTTCTGAACAATTACTAATAAGCTTAAGCTTAAGTTTACTTCCCTGTCAATATTTTGTGTATCTGAAATATTTTTCCATCAGAATTAGCGAGAGATGCACTTCACAAAACTGGACTTTACACAGTGGTCAAAGGATTATTTTCGCCAGTCAATGATGGTTACAAGAAGAAGGTTGGTTTGTTGCATTAAGTGTAGATGAGATTTCACCTTTTGTAAACATGTCGATTAATATCGTGATCATCCGTTGGTCCGTTCTTTTATTTGAAGCCGTTTATAATGGTGCTAAATATTTGCATGTTCAAAGCATCTTGAATTGGTTGCAGCTGGTTGGTATCCAGTTGATCATATTTAGTCACAGGGTACCATTGGTGAGTGGTAATTGAAATTGTGAGGGGAGGGGTGGGTAAGCTAAATTATTTTGCTAATTTTGGTTAATAGTATCATGTTTTCTGGTACCTATCATTTGATTTTGTAATTATTCAACAGGCAAATTCTTAGATGTAGAGCTGGAAAATAATGTAATATAAATTATGTTTCTGTTGTTGGTTCTACTCTCTGGGGGTGGGAGTGGGGGTTGTTAAGAGCTGCTTTCAGGCAATAGAGAACCAGATAAATTTCAACATTGTGACAGGTACTCTTAAAAAATAAAAATAGTTTTTATCATTAATTTCATTTGTTTTCTCACTTGAATTTGTAAATAAGCTTGGAAATTTCAAAACCAACAAAATATTTTCTACCAGTAATGACTAGTAATAACAAGATGTAGAAGAAACAGTGAGTATTTACAACTGGATGGATTAGGTGAGTTTTGCCTTGCCTAGAGTTGTTGTAAGTTTTACCTCTCCATTATTTGATACAGGACTTGGTGAAATCAGAGCACAGAGTGCAAATGTGCAAACTTGGTGTTCAAACATCAGACTGGATTAGGTAATATATTGGTTTTTCCATTCTACATAAAATTTCTGCAGCGGTAGCATGCCTACTGAGAAAAAGATGATTTTCTTGAGTGTGTCATTTTCTTGATTTTTCAACAATTTAAGGCAGGGTGAGTGGGGCTAAAGGGACTTAACAAAATGCAAAACTAAATAAATTATATGTTTTGTTAACTGAAGAGACAACTACATTAAGTATTTTTATATTTTTATTTTACAGGGAGGGAGGGCTTTTTCAATTATTTTTTAATTATTATTTTTTTAATTTTAAGTGAGGGGTGGCAAGTGGACTTATTTTGATTTAATTTCTGGTCTCATGAATTGACAATTTGCAATTTCAAATCTTAAACTATTTTTGTGGAACAAACAAGCAATTTTTAACCCTTTCCTCCCTAAGAGTGACTTTGTAGATTTTACTCTGGCTAACACCAGACGATTTTACTTGTCAAAGGGAGACCACTAGGGAGTTAAGGGGTTAAGCATGTCAGTGTCTATTCATCTTTCTGACAACTTTGTGGAAGGGGGAGTAAGGTATAACAGAGGGGTTGAGTGTTTGCAAAATTCAAAAACCTAATAGGGGACAGAGTTTGAGAGATTGGAACTGAGAAAAAGAGGGCATCATCATCCTCAAGACACGTCCTTGCCGTGGTTTATAAGGCCATGAAAGGGGACAAGGAGAGTTGAAAAGATCTTTCACTTATTTTATAAATAAATTATTATGAGTTTATGCTTTATCTGTGATTAACTTATTTGACCTGAAGCTTTGAATTTCACTCTTGTTTTATAGTGTAGATGACTGGGAAAGCAAACAGGATGGTTGGCAAGAGACAATCAAAGTTCTAACTCATATATCACAGGTTGTAAAGAATGACTTTCCAGGTAATGGTTACAGGGATATCTGGAAAAAGGTGCCATGTGAATTTGTAAGTTTGGCCCTCATTTCCCCTTGGCAACATTTTTTAATATTAATAAAGTATTAGTATTGGTCATGGGCTTAAAAAAATGTTCTCTGTCATCTACCTTTGATTTTTTTCACATGAATGTGTTTGAGATTCCCTTTGTTTTATGTATAATAATTATTATATCATTTGCTTACAACGTTTTGCGGAAACCTCTAATGGTTGTGGCTTTTAACAACTCTAAAGAAGTAAAATCATTGTAGCCTTGTCAATAAAAATAAGTGTGAAGTTTGCATGCTGAAATTACATGATCTGTGCAACAAACTGTTAGTACTATTACCTTCAATGGATTTGCAGAAAATTTGTTGTCCATGTACAAGTTACCCCATTTAAGAGATCTTTGAAACCATACCAGATTGCGCATGATTCAGTCAAGGGCACTGAACAAAAAGGCAAAAAACCAAGCAACATGAACGCAAAAATTCCTATACAAATCTGCCCCCACCACCCACTTACCTTTCCTTTCATCAAATCCTAGGATCCTAAATGCTTTTCCAGAACCTTTTCCCACCAAAACAAAGCCCATTCAATACCCAGCAAAAGCCCAAAAAAATGAGGCAAGAAAAACGGGAAAAGAGGGAAGAAGAGAAAGTGAAAAGCAAAAGTCAAGACTGCTGTGCCACTTTTCAATCTCGAAATTTTGCTTTCTGCACATGCCCGTACTCTGAAAGCTAATGTTTTGCATCTGGAGCAGAAGGCCCCGTAGTGCACGACCCGTCAACGGTTTTGTGGTGAGTTTTAGCTCCTAATTGCTGGACAGTGGCAAGAAAATGACTCGACTAGCTTGAAAATGTGATTTTTGGCGAAAGTTCCAGTTGCCAATGGGTTAACATAAATGTCTACAATATTTATATTCTTTGTATTTTTTATTATCTTTCCATTTCTTTATTTTATTCAACAGCTACAGTAAACTTATGTTTGATTTGGTATATATTATGTAATAACTGCTGGTAAATTTTGACTTGATTTACAGATCCAGTGAGTGTAAAGTTGCTTTGTGGGGCTGATCTTTTAGAATCATTTGCTGTTCCAAAGTTATGGAAAGATGAAGATGTAAGTGCATGAAGTATCTGAAATATTGCTCAGCAAGTGGAATGGCAGAGCTAGTTAGGAGTATGTGTCTGATGAAAGTTGGGTCAGGAGGCACCAGCTGTGGTCATAAAAATGCTGACCCTGTTTAAGGTAGCAATATTAATTTGATTATCCTACCCAATTTAAGACTGTCATATTATTGACACTTGATGTTGCCATGTTGGCATCACTGTTGGCATTGGCATTAACATTGCCATTGCTGAGGGCACTGCCATGGCTATTGCCATGACCATTTATTGTCATGACCATTGTCGATTGCCATCGGCATATATATCGTCATCACTAATTCACCACTGTCACTCCCACTGATTGCCATTGTCATTGCCATTATTGTGACAGGCAAATTTTCTTCTAGCTTAAGTTTCGGGACCAATGTTACCAGTGATATTTGTGTAGGATGAAGTGATTCTAAAAATGTTATCCTGTTGTGGAGAAAAGTTGAATGTGATTTTACTTTTGATATATACCTCTTACTAACCAAGTTCGAGGTCCGTACTGTAAGTTACAGACCAAGTTTTTCTTCCATTCACTTATGGCCCAAATGTAAAGTGTGTGGGCCATAAGGAAAAAACAAGGAACCGCAACTTACAGTATGGACCAAGAAAACAAGGTTAGTATTGATATTCATTGCATTTCTGAGGTTAATCAGGCACAGAGGAAAGGAAACTTTCATATTTAGCCGGCTGTACAGTAGAACATGGCCCACAAAATGGACCAATCACAGCAAGTCTACTAACTGAGAGAGATAATAAATATTTGTTATTTTTAGGCTTTCCAGTTAATTGATTATTCTCCCCATCTGTATGTATAGATTGAAGATATTGTAGGAAAGTATGGTCTTGTTGTCATTTCAAGAGCAGGATCCAGTCCAGAGTCTTTCATCTATGAGTCAGATGTTCTAACAAAGTACAAAGTAAGTGAACCATCAGTTGGGTGGAGGAGTACCATAATATTATTATGTGCCACCATAACGAATATGGGTTTTTCTCATTCTGGTCTGAAAATTAGGGTGTTGAGTTTATAGCTGGTCTGGCAATATGCAGCAACATGTTAATCAGGGTTAAATACAGTTTAACTTAGTTAATGACTAGGAGCAAGTTGCTCTGTTTGTTTTGGTGTGGCATTAGCATTAGTGTGTTATTAATATTTTTTGGGGCTGTGCCTGCAGCATTCTTTAGCATGTGCATGTGTTATTTGCATGTTGGGCTTCTCTGTGGCGTCCTCTGGCAGTTCTAGCAGTCAGCGGTTCTTTTGGCTGGGTTGTGGGTAGGGCAGGCTTATGGGGTGTTCCACCAACCTGGGTTTGGGTTGTTGGTACCAGTCCCCAGATCCTTGAGCACCCAACCTCCATTTGCGACACAGGCATTACCATTGTTTCTTAGTGGGCTTAATCAATTGCACAGTATTTGGAGAATACAATACAGAAAATGAGGAATTGGGAAGTCTTCTTATATAAAGAATCAATTCCAAGCACTGTTCCTCATACCTCCCCCTCTTTGTTAAACGTAGGGCATAAGTAGAACCTTAACCTTTGGATTTCAGGTGCTCTGTGTGCCACAAACTCAGCAAAGTCTCCCATTCAGTTGTGGTCTCTTTAATTCATTTCAGTGATATACGGTTATCTTTTTTGGATTTAAACAGTACAGTATCTCTGACATCTTTCATTGAAAGTACAAAGTATAAAGGTGACTCTTAATGATTATACTGTTTATACTTACTGTTCTGTCCTTAAGAAAACAGGTAGCATATTTTTGGTATATGCATGTATGCTACAAAATCAACTTAATGTACTTTGTACTTTCACTTGAAGATGACAGAAGTACTGTCAAAACATATTTTTGTAAAATCTACAAAAGGATTGTTTTACTTTCCTGGTGCTTTGAGGATCTCTTGGTCATTTGAAAGTCTAAATAAATACTTTAGATAACATTATTATTATTATTTAGTTTCAAATTTGCATGTTTTGCAGACCCGGGTCTTGGAAAGGCTACTGATACTGATTTTCAATTAAGTATTACTTTGTTGATAAATTTATTTTTGATTAAAAGAGATTTGCTTCAAAAAATAAAGATTTATTGCTTGAGGTTTTGACCTCAAACTCAAACCTGATCTGAATGTGCAAACTGATTTGAATCACGCTTAAGTGTTTGTTTATCAATCTATTAAGTATGTAAATTTTAGCTCTATCTACTCTTCATAATGGTGTCATGTCAATACTGAAACGTCAAGCAATAAATTATTATTTTTGACTAATATGCAAATAATTTTTTTGTCACAGAATAACATTCACATTGTCACAGAGTGGATCTCAAACGATGTCAGTGCAACTAAAATAAGGTATCAGTTGAGGGCACATTATTTTGGTCTGTTTTGATTGGCCAGAGTAATATTGCTTTGCTTTTAGTTTAACAATGTTCAATCAATTGAAAACTTTACTAAATGGCGTACTAAAAAGTAATTAATATAATGTGTAATTTGCACAGCCTGTATTGAGAAAGTAGTGTATTTGCTTTGTAGGGAGGATGATTATTATTTATTCTTATCACATCTCATGAAATTTTTCTATTTTTGAGTTACTGTATTTGTTAAAAGTTTCTGTACTGTTACTTTGATAAATAAAAATGCTATTTTTGTTAATTCCTGTTTTTTTTTACAGGCGATCTTTACGAAGGGGAGAAAGTGTGAAGTATCTAATTCCAGATCCAGTAATTGAGTACATAAAATTAAACAACCTCTACCTACCGGCAATGAAATAGTTCTTGACTTTAGTCAGTTGCATTTATAGGCATTTTACATCTGTAAATTTAGGTTTTTCTTTTTTGATTGCCAAGACAGAACTTCGGTTTACAGTGTACTTGATTTTTCAGTGAATAACTTACTGTGAAACTATAAATTTGAAATTCTTAGTTTATCATCCCAAGCTTTCTTTAAGGAGATGACTGCCATGTATACCATTTGGTATAACAGCACTCAACTGTGACTGGTTGTAATTTTGTCACTTTTAACCCTTTAACTCCCGATAGTGCCAAATGGCACTTATAGATTTTACTCTGTCTAACGCCAGACGATTTTACTCGTCAATGGAGAACCCCTTGGGAGTTAAAGGGTTAACAACATCTTCACCCAAAAAACTATGTCCCCATTAACCCTTTAACTCCCGATAGTGCCAAATGGCTCTTATAGATTTTACTCTGTCTAACGCCAGACGATTTTACTCGTCAATGGAGAACCCCTTGGGAGTTAAAGGGTTAATAAAGATTAAGAGAATATTGAATTAAAGTATTTTGTAGCATTGAGTGAGGTTACCCTTTTATTTTCAGATTCTATTAAGTGACTTCTCCATGGCTTTGCACGTATGTTTACAAAGACATAATAATGCAATGCAAATCAAGATTAGACCCACATCCCTTCTGTCTCTCTGACTCGGTTGTATACCAAATGATACTTACTTTTTCATAAGTTTTTGTGGGGCTTGGGGTGTTTAGTGCCTGTGTAGTTCTGCAAAGAAAGTACAATCCTTTCTGGAAATTTTTAAGGTTTGGAGCTTTGGCATGGAATTTTTTGGGGTTTTCAGTTTTCCCCATTCAATCATCCCTGTCACTTGAAATCTGGAGTACCTCCCTTGAGGCTGTGTGCCCAACATGTCTCAGTCCAGATGATTGCATTGCCATCACCTTTTAAAATTCAAAGGAGATGTAAAAGGATGCACTGATTGCATTGATTTCTTGACCAGATTGCTGGTGTTGTGGCCTGTCATATCTTAAAGTATACAAGAAAGAAATAAAAAAAAGGCATTTTCATTTTGTAGCATACTTTACTTTACAACCATAAAAATTCCCAGCAATAAATAAGATTATTAGGGGAAGTAAACAATAAAATTAATTTGCTTAAAATTTGTACAAGAACAAGATATAATTTACTTTGCTAAATTGTTGATATGCATCTCTGTACATCATATTACACCAAACTAAAATAATTTTAATAATACTATTGTGAATAAAAGCACGTGCTGAACAGATAAAAAATTACTCTGGGTAAGAATTAAGTATTCAGTTTTAAAAAAATACATATACCCTTGGATTTTTACATACTGAAAGCAAACACCTTTTAGCCTTTTTATCGAAAGTACACCAGTGGTTACAGGTGCCTTTTCTAAAGAACTTTAGTCTTGTAGTTCATAAACATAATCATCCATAAATTACCAACACATGCTGCTATCAAAGGTAGTGAAATGAAAAATGAAATGAAATTAAATCTGTAGTAAAACTTTTGTAAAAGACGTAAAACTAAGAAAGGGATAGAGCTACTATAAAAGATTAACCTGTTCAAACTTAAATGTTTCAAACCAAAAAACTGAGTTTTCCCCCTCATCCATAAGAGATTTTTGTTGGAACTATTAATTTTCAGACCTGTCTACTTCCCAGTCCAAATTGCATGAACTTTCAAGCATGAATTTCTAAGGTCTTTATACTGTACCAATAACTATCTGTAAATCAAAGGAAGACATTAATGGTAATGTTTGCCCAAACTGTTACTCTTGTTTTTCCCCGTTGATTTATGGCAAGCAATCTTTGTGTTGGGCCATAAGTGAATGGGAAAAAACTCAGTCCGTAACTTACAGTACGAACCTTGAACTCGGTTAGTAAGAGGCATATCTTCTGGTTAGCACTTCAAGTGCATGGCAGATGCAATTGAGGTGTACTTGTTTTAAAATAACAACAATTTTTGGAAAAAAAAAAAAAAAGAAAAGAGAGAAAACTTGGGAGTCTGATAAAAGCAAACCAAAAATGCAAATGGTTCCATTCTTCATTACATACAAAATGAATGCAAGTTAACACTCTCTCCCGAAATTTTGCCTCTAGCTCAGGCTATAACCATACAATGAGCATCAATGCCCCTGATGCTATTACCTAACTTCCCTTGGGAATTTCTCTCCTCTGCCGCAGAATTTCACAAATGTTTGGAAACCAAGGAAAATTAAAAAGAAAGCACCTACAGGTTTCACTTCTGTACAACATTCATCCGTATACCCTGGCATGCAGTAGAACCATGGCATTAGAAGTATCACAAAAAGTGAAAAGAAAACATTTACAGGAAGAGAAATTCCCTTGAATAGAGCAACATTCTTCCAACCAGCAGGCACTGACTAGATGGCATGGCAATAATAATAATAATAATGATGAATTATTATTATTACCATTTATTTATTTTACTTGGGAGTTAGGACCCTATTTTAACTTTACTTCTGTACACTCTAAGGTTAGCTCCCAGTTTGTACAATATGCTATTGCTGATACCTAACATTAGCAGCGATAATATAGTTTAACGCTTCAAACCCTTAGATCAAAATTAAAATTCTCATTTGTTGCCCCTACACATTTCCTATAGAAGTAGTGGGGAGAAAATTGTTTAAACATCAAGCAAATTCATCTTGTGTGATCCTGTCCTTAATTCTCATAACCACTCTGTTTTATAACCCATTAATAATACAAGGAGAATTTTATGCTGATCACTCTTATGGTTTAAAGGGTTAAAGTGGATTACAAAAACCACTGGTACAGCAGCATTGGAAAGGACTACATAGTGGCTTTCACACAGGTGGTTGCATTTCATGGTCTTGCCCTCAGAATTGAATGATTATAAGACCCATTACACCCATTTCATTAGATTAAACCTTGTTTCTATGACACACAGGGCTATGAATTATCTGTACACAGTGTACATAAAAGAGCTGCTTTCCACAGAGCTGGAGATAGGTCCTAATAGACTTTCTGAACTATTAAAGCTTCCCGATAGCGATTTCATGGAATTGCTGTCATCTGCCTCAGATGTTGATGGTAAAATGTTGACTGCTGTAGAAATGTCCCAGTTAGAAGATGTCAATAACCCACATTTTTCACTTGAGCATGTATGGGGTAACCTGTCCTCTTCACTTGCAATTGCTTGTTCTTGTGAGCGCATCACCTCTTCAACTGAAGCATTTTCTCCATACTTTCCTTCAAGAAATCCATCAATTTCTTCTACTGGGAGCTGGGTTTGTAAGAATAGGTGGAGTCCAGCAAAGGACAAAAAGTCATTGAATTTTACAATCCTGCAAGTTAAAACATACAAGATATCAGTTAGACACTGTAAAATGACCTTGGGCTCTCGTATTATTCGGATTACCTCAAAAATCACAGCATACACTGTACATGTAGCTTTGTCCCAATAACCCACAGAGCCAGTCTGCAGGCTGACAGTTGGATGTTTAACCTCACACACATCATCTGATCATCAAGTAACTTATATCATACATGGGAATGTTGGTTTCATTTACCCTTGAAATTCTTGGTTCAAAAATACTGCATCACTTAAGCGAAACAACTATTTTTTTTCATACTCCATATGGCAAATCAGATGCAGTGAGACCAAGACATAGGGCTGGGAAAATGTGTCCACTATAACAGGAGTTGTTATATCAGGTTCCATTCTACACATTTTGCTGTAATTCAGTGACTATTTTACTCCAACTGTAATGTCAGTAAGTGAAATCTTAAGTGTCAATTCTCTCAAGACATGCAATGGACTGATGTAGTTTGTGGTAGACTAATTTCTTGAATATAATGAAAAGCATATTAAAATGTATGAACATTGGGAAATAAAAGTGCATGAAGATGTTCTTATTTTAAATTTTAGTTGTACTCAGCCTGCAAACACCAAAACTCACTCTATAAGGAAATCCTGTAGTCCTTGCTGTCTTGAATCAATCACTTCTTTGTTAAATCTACTGAAATAACTCTTTGGAGGGAGCCGTGGCACATTTCTGTCCCTGATTTATGTGAAGACAGAAAAAGAAACGAGCACGCTTGAGGCATGGATGCAAACAAAAGTAGAAGTGTTCAAACAAATGGTTAAATTTTCAGTGGAAAGTCCTGGCTAAAAATTTTAACATTCTTATACGTTTCTAACATTATCTTGTCACATACCAATGTTAGAAATGCACCCAAACATCATTTTACTCAGTTAGAAGTCAGCCAAAATATTTGATCCAGAGCAAAACATTCATTCAACAAAAAAAAAAAATGCATCAAACATGAAGTGCTATAAAGGGCGGTTTAGACAGTACGGATGGGTTCCGCCCTTGATTATATTACCCAAAAAAGCGTACTGGTGTTTTTGAGCCAATTATATAAAAAAAGAAAATTCAAAAGAAAACCCACAGCAAACAAACTTATGTTTGATGTTTCACTAAAAACTAAATTTATTTTCTGTGAATTTTATTTTAAGGGAGACAGGGCATTCCTTCAGGCTTACCTATTTGTTTTCAAAAACAGGAAAAAGAATGCATGCAAAACCAGTTCCAGCAAGATGTAGTTCTGCCTACTAGAAAGTAAGGCCCATAGTAACCTTTCTTCAAAAAAAGAATCAGTGCCCTGGATAGTTTTGCCAGCAGAACAGGTGCAAATTTTATTTTTTTTTTGCATTTTTCAGGAGAGAAGAGGCAAGCACAGGGCAAGCACAGAGTGAGAGTCTGCTTGCCTGTTTAACACAAGGCTATGGCTAGTTTGGGCAAACTTCTGCTTGGTACATGTGAAAAATGGCCCAAAACCTTTGCTGTAAACCTATGGTATATCTTTTTTTAGTATTAACAGTAATACAGGAAAATATTTATGTAATAGCACTCTGTGACCCCATTCCATCTGCTTGAGACTGTGATATCAACAACCTCTAGGATTTCAAAGGCCAAAGGTCACTTTCAAAACAACTGGACTTTTGACTCTACATCCATTACTATTTTTGTCGCCAAGTACTTACCATTAGCTGCACTTAGACATAAATAAAATATCCTCCCATGTTTGCTCTATCCAGGCTTTTATCAATTTAATTTTTATGCTTTATTATTTGTGTTTTTCTGAGGTAAGGACATCTTAATCTCATAATATTATTTTATGGCCGTGATCAGTTTCTATTACCTTCCAAAACCAGTGATCTCCGTACTGGATAACCTTGTTCTGAGCCAGCAAAAGTCTGAATATCTTCTTCTCACAGTGGAGTATTTTCTATAGAATGCCTTATTGTTGGTCTGTTTGAAAAGAAAGGAAAATATCCAGTTGATTGCCAAGAATATGCACGACCACTCTTTAGGTCCTTTAGAACCTTCTCAAACGCGCGGGAAATGCCATGAAAGAATGTAAAATATTTGGGATTAGCAAAACCTACCTCGATCGTGATCTCGTAGTCTACGAACTTGCTACCGCTGCAGTTATGAAGTTTCGGTTGGCTGACATCCACTTTCACAACCTGAAGATCGAAAAGTTCACGACAACATTGCTTCAGTGTAAACTTGTTTTAAGCTCGACGTCCTTGTTGCTGGGTATTAAAAACGTATGACGCCTTCGAGTTCACCACCAAAATTTTGGAGAGAACTTTGAAACATTATATCGACGCTATCACTTCAGCTTCAACACAAAATAACTTAAGCTTTTAAAATTGAAAATCAAGATTTGGATCGAATTAGGCGTTGTAAAATGAGCGCCAAAATATTAATGGCATCCACATTTTCGTCTACACACACGGGAACAGAAAGAAATAACTTTAGACACACGAACCTCAGAGTCTTCTATGGGCGTGATTGTCATTTTGTAGTAAACTATCTTTCGTTTTCGGGGTAATCAACAAATCACGGTTGTATTTCCCACTACTCGCTGGAAACGAAACTGATGTGTAAATACTACCGGCTTTGTTATGGCTGACGCAATGAACACAAGCTTGGCACATGACTTGTCATGTGACTATTGCACGTGGAGCAAAGTTCAGATCAGGTTTCTGCACACTTCCTCCACAGGTCACCCAATTTTGCTGGGTAAACAAAAATTGTTTGGAAAAAACGAGACAGGTTTGAACGCTAGGATCCTTTTTTGCTATTTACAAAATATCAAACAACCTACGCAAAGAGTTGAAATAAAAGAACGATTCCAGTTACTTTGCTTGAACTGACCGTCAACTGGCTAATATCCAAGTAAAGATCACCGTGAAGAGACTGTCTTGAGTAACTGTGTACTGTACAGCATTCAGTCTCTCCTATTTTCCCTCACCTTGAGGTTGAATTCAGTCAACGCAAGGTAAAAATACTGAAATCTTTCAAAAAGTAGTTTTACGGATATCGTGACAAAATGTCACGCCATTGACGTGAGTTTTACAAAGCCTTTCAGAACGTTTCAGAATCTTACAGAACCGCTGCCCGCTCAGACAGAAAGCGCAAGGAGGTTTTATACAAAACAGTAACACGGCAGAGCCCTTACATGCTTCAATCAATTGCAAATAAAATAAAATAAAATGAAATACCCTGAAAATAATCAGGTGAAACAATGTAACGCAACACCGGACGCAAGAAACACAATAAATTTTCCGTAACAGGAGCTGTTTTAACAGGCTTAAATGGGGGTATTGAACTTTTTGGAGCGGAAATCACAGCTGTAATCAGTTTTCACAGGTACTAAAGAAAAGAATAATGTAAACCAAACCAACCCTCACAGATCCGAGTCTTTGTCCCCGACTTGCTCTCCTGCAGACAGCCTTCTTTTCGTCAGGCTTTTCGTCCTTGTGCGGTTTGTGATCTTGGTCCGTTGACCCCATTTTCGGCGGCATTTCCTCAACGTGAAAGGAAATCCGAGGTCTCTAAGCGAAGATGTAGCTTTGTATGCGTACGTTTCAGCGAATTTATTGCATTCGTTTCAGATCATCAACATCTAATTGGTTGCTATTTCTGGTAAATTATAGCATGGACTTCCAAGGAGTCGTTTCTGTGGGGGAGAAGGTGAAATACGACTCCTGTAAAAATTAGCCCCAGCCTGTGCGCCCACAGGATATTACGTTAATAGTTTCCATGCCCCCTAGACAAGAAACGAGGTTGTTCAGACAGTTAAGAGTAGATTATCGCTATATCGTTTAACAGAGGGTAAACGAGAACTTCTGTAGGCGGGAGGCCAGGTGTAAAAGGTTTTGTTCTCCCGAAACGGAAAATACCGCTTTTGCGTTCCCGTTCGGTGAAAAAATTTTGCGCACAGATGGTTATATGATCTTTAGGAGTCACTAAAAAGTTTTATGACAGGGTAAACTTGCATGTATTTATTTTATTTTATTTTATTAACTTTCCACTACATAGCTACATAGCTATAAGGGTTTGAGTGAGGATTTGATCATGAGATATAGAAAAATAAAATAAAAACGACTGCGAGCAGTCCCTCAGGATGATCGCGCGAGATCTAGAGTAAAAATCGCGGCAAGCGAGTGAACTAAGAACCACTGGTTGCTCTCGCCAGTCCCACCACAGGTCGCCCAAGCTCTAAGGCCTGTGTTGACCTTTGTAATGTAAACACCAGCGTAATGGTGATGTCATAAGGCTTTTAGGGGGAAAAATGTATTGGATTTGAAGGTGAAATTAGAAACGATTTTCAACAAATACATCCCATCGGCTCCTTTGTAAAAATACTCTTTGTGTCCTGTGTCGTTTTTGGGCCGATTTGAAGGGATTTGGTGGAGTTTCAGTTCCAACGGTTGCTCTTTCTATTCTGCTCTGACTTCGGGAGTGCAGGACTGTGGAACTGCGGGAGCACTAGTTTCATTGCTGTCTTTTCGGTTGTTAGGAAACGTTACTGAAAGCTCAAAAATAGAAGCATGACACTGTGTTATATTTTACGCATGTTTAAAATCTTTGTACTGAGGTCAAATTTTAATTTCGTATTTTCAATAATTATGGTACACTCAACAAAATTACTCAATTCTGATTGGTCGTGAGCAGTACAATTAATGCCAAATAGTATTCCGTAAGAGTACCTATTGAATTTCCATGACAACGGCGCATAAGTTCGTAATTTTGTTGAATGTACTATAAATAAAAAATCGCACGACCTTCTTGTACAGTTCGGGATTAATAGATACTCGTGATTTTGAAAGTTCTCAAATTGCACTCGCCTAAAGGCTCGTGCAATTTTGAGAACTTTCAAAATCACTCGTACCTATTAATCCCGAATTGTACTCGAGGTCGTTCGATTTCCTACACTATTAATAACGATAATAATAATTTATTACTTATTAGGCGCAAATTAGCATGTGAATATGATCAAATGCGCCTTACAATAATAAGATTTACAATTCGAAATCTTCACAATTCTAAATTCTTTACAATTCTCAAATCAAACCAAATCAAATCAAATGTAGTTTTTTGGCGAGTGGGGAAAACCGGAGTACTCGGAGAAAAACCTCTCGGAGCAGAGAAGAGAACCAACAAACTCAGCCCACTTATGACGCCGAGTCCGGGAGTCGAACCCGGGACACATTTATTCAAGATTTGCGGTTCAATCATATACAATCTAAAAAGAATGTCAAAAATTTTAAAAATAAAAGTAACAATTTACATCATCGAGAATTTTGTTTTCATAGTGAGTTTGTTTTAAAATTATTGTTCATGGTTCCTTAGATCAGCAGAAATCCGGGATACAAGAATAATAGTAATAAAATAATTATACATCTTTACATAAAAACTTAAGCTTGGATAAATAGTGTCCATGCATATAATGCGTTTTGAAAACGTTGATCGATAACCCGGGACCCATCATGGTGGATAGCAAGCGCTCTCACCACTGCGTCAACCCCGCTCTCCATATTAATTAAGCCCAACTCTTCAAAACAAATTGTAATCTAACGTTACCTATGTTGAAAAGCGAGTTCCTGCTCCTCGGTATATCATTCGTTAGTCTTTTGTAGTATCTTGATGAATTTGATTTTTTCATGAGCGTAATTTTGGTTGCAGAATTTTAGTTTGTTGCATACGTGGAACATGCAATGGTCAGCGGATACACAATTTAAGAGCGAGCGAACGATTGAAATCAGCCATTTTGTGAGTTAAAAAATGACGAGGAAAGACAAAAAATTATTGCGTTACATTACTTTGTAACCTGCGTGACCAGACGCTTTTTTTGGCTTTTGTTTACGTCGTACGTCTGTTTACGCCGTCCCCTTCCCAACCCCCTCCCGAATTTGACACCAATGTACACGCCCTTCAGGAAAAAGGTAAAAAATTCGTTGTGTTACCTCTTATTTTGTAGCCTACATGACCAGCTTTTGTTTGAGACAAAAGCCGAAAAGGGCCTCCGGCCGTACATATGTTCCCCCCACCCCCCGACAACGGTGAACACGCCCTTGACTTCGGTGAGACGGGTAACCACTGCAAAGACATTGGTGATCATGAAACATCTGGTCAACACCTGTTCCCGGTTGTTCAAAGGCTACAATCTCGGTCAAAACAAATGAAAAATTTAAGTCCCCCTTCCTCCCCCCCTTCCCCATTTCAATGATGAAAAAAAGGCGCAGTTTCGTTTGCGCGCGAACTCAACATTGATATGGAGGGAGGGGGGTTTTATTTCTCAATTTATTCTGTCCAAGATTGTAGATAGCGCTATCCACCGGATAAGTATCTATCCAATTAGCTTTCCCAATACTTATCCGCTGGATAGTGATTTATCCTGCGGATAGCGCTATCCAACGTTTGAACAACCGGGGTCTCTAAGTTAAATCAAATTAAACTATACCAAGATGCGATTATCATATCATCTCTATAGTTCTACATTCCTTTTGAAATTTTCTGCTCATTGGCGACTCGAAGATATTGGGAGCCACGGACACAATACAAAAGGTAATAAAAAATTTATTTACTAACATTCAACGAAAGCAAAGGACCTTGTAAGTTGAGTCTTCACAAAATTCGAGACTCGGATAAAAATCAATGTCTTCTCAGAGTTCGACTTCTAGTCCATTTACCTCTCATAATGAGCATCACTGTTGGAAGACCATTTGGTTTGTCTGGGATCGTAATTGCCTACTAAAACACTGAGATCCAACTTATAAACTGGGCATATACACCAAAACTCCTATTTTTTTCAACACTGATCGGTTCTCGCGCTTTTAACAAGGGTGCATTGACAGATGACGTCAGTAAGTCATGTGACAAACAGGTCAAGTCTGCATGTGCCAAACAAGTTGTTCTGCTTCATGTATTCCGGTGCGTTCGACGACTCAGCTCATTCATAACAACCAAGTTTGATGTCCATCTCCTCCTCCAATTTACTTGCCCATGATTTTCTTTCTTGTTGTTCACAGCATTCCAACATATTCCCATAAGCTAGTGAAGGCAAGTCACGCGCAATCCACGTGCAAAGCTTATGCACCACTCTATTTTCCCAGCTTTCTCTTTTTCCACTTCACAGCGTTGGCTTCCGCTTGCTGGTTGGACAACATGTGCTCTATTTCCTTCACTTTACGCATGCGTTCTGCGTCCCTAGCGAAAAAAAGTTTAGATCGACATTTAAATGACAAGCGCTGGGAACCAATACCACAGCCCCGGTAACCCGGTGATAGAACGTAGACAACGTAATTCCCCGGCCGCTGACTTCTGAAATTATGGGGGGTGGGGGGGTGGTAAGAGAGGGGACGTTTTTAGGGGAAGGGAGGGAGATTCGGGAATGAACCGTTTGCAGCTGGTCAGTCAGGTGATACTGGGACAAGACAAAAGAAGAAGACCATTTTAAACGATGTAAGGTGTTTGTATGTTTTGTCCTAGAACGTTGCTTGCGGCCCCGGAACAACCAAGAGCTCAAGAGAACTCTTTGAAAGATGTCTGTACATTCCAGATCGAATTCAAATTTGGAAATGTTGGTTTTTCAGGGGAGGGGAAAACCGGAGTACCAAGAGAAAAACCTGACTGTCCAGTTGCAAAGAACTACAGATAGCTGTGACTGAAATACACTGAAAGGCACGCAACCCAGAGTGGAATGCACTGTCTCCCAGCGTCTCTATTTCTTTTCACCGCCAAAATGATTTTACGACCCTTCCATCGTATCAGAGTACTCAGAGTGGATGGTGTGCCAAATTAAAAGAACCAGGTAATTTTGCCGGGTTGAAAAAAAAAGCTACATCCCCGATGGCTCATTGTAACTATTAAGTTGGTTTCTACCTACCTCTCAAGTTGCTCTTTTAGTTTCTGTTTTGCAAGGAACTGGTTGTCTTTTCTGATTTCTCGTACAGCACCCTTGACGTCACAGAAGACAGAGATTACAAAATGTATATTAAATTTGAGGTACAAAGTCAACAAGTAGCATGAATTAACAAGGGCGCTAAGCCCTCCACAGGTTCTGTCAATGTCACCCATCAACTCATCAACATCATCATCAACATCATTATCCTGTCATCCATCAACTGCTTCAACCACTTTGAAACTGAAACTTTACTTCAACACCCCACAAAATGTTAATTTGGCTTGTTTCATCCTGCTGTTTCGTTAACAGCTTGAGCTGTCGCTCATTATTTTCGGGAGTAAGACCAAGTGATCCTAGATAACACCAATTTCAATTATGTTGCGACTTCATGCTGGCCAAACTTAGCCTGTTCCAGGCGTTCAGATTGTAAACAGGGCGCGATTGTGCCGGCGGAGGCAGGCGCAAATACAGCGATGAAAGTTCCCGCCGGAGTTTTTTCGCTCGCTCCGTCTCGTTCGCGCGCCTCCACTATCTGAGATCCTGGAACAGGCTGCGCCAAAACTGGCAACCATACCTTAAATTCTTTCTTGTACTTGTATCTGAGTTTCTGTTTTTCGTTGTCTGCTTTTTTTCCTGCCCCTCGTCTTGATCGAACTTCGTAACTTCAAAACGAACAAACAACAAACACTTAAATCAAGCGATGGGACTGTGCTGTCAAAGTCTTTGCTAAAGAAGTTCCTTTCGATATTACACAACTATCACGCACCGAAATCAACGAAATCAACCGGCAAAGCTCTCCTTTTCAAATCTTTTCTTATGCATGCTTACAATCCTTAACCATTATTCCTCCCAAATGCTTAGCATCCAAACCTGTCTTTCCGATGCTGTCCAATAAACTAACTATAATTCCTGCACAGATTTCCGACAGATGAGAAGAGTTGAGTCGTACTTTCATCCAAGATAACTCGCGCGAAACGGACCTTAAAATTATGCAAATTGCAAAAAAGAAAGACAAGGGGTTTTAAGCCCATCACGCCCGTGAGTGCTTATCGCGGCTTACACACTTCGGAACTTGGAAGAAAGACACTGCTCATAGACTCAGTACGTATTTTCGAGTTTTTCGAAATGTAAACAAGTAAATTACACCAATAATATCATGGGTGACAAATTACTCCTTAATTTTGGCGCGAAATTTCAGAGTTAATTTATAATTTCACATGTGAAATTACAAAATTGCCATGGCAACATTTGTGTCAAGATGGCGCTCCAGGTTCAAAGATGTTATGGATATGCTTACGAGCTCTTTAAGTTTTAACTTTGTACATTTTCGCTTGAATTTCATCTAGCCCAGTTTGCTTTGGCCATATAATAAACTTTTAGCGACAATTTATACTTCAAAATGTGTTTACTCGGAGACCAGTACACAGATGACCGCGATCGGATTTTAGGCGCATTTTACCCGGGCGCCGTTTTCAGTTCATTCATGACGAATTATAGCGAATCATGTAACGAAGATTTGACAGTTGACTCAACTTTGAAACATTTTGTAAACAGCAAGAAGGATTTCAAAGGGCTTTTTGTCGAAAAATTAAAAAAAAATGTGAACTTTAGCCGAAAGTATGCTTTGAACATATCAATGCGTGGAGTTCTCGATACAATAAACAAGTCAAAAACCCACCATTGTGAGGGTAATTTGTCACCCATGATATTAATAGGTAATCAAATGGTATACTCGTGAAATTAAGGAATAATTTCACTTGCGTTTTGTCCAAATTCTAATAATTTCCCTCGCCTAAAGGCTCGGGAAATTATTAGGATTTGGACAAAACGCGCGTGAAATTATTCCCTAATTTCACTCGTCACCATTTGATTACACATACCTATGGATACATTAATTAACAACTGATTCCAACTCACTGTTCCTCGAATTTCGGCTCAAATGTCTTGATTGCTTCCGGCTTGCGGGTCTGTAATGTGAGATGTTTTCGATCCTTGCTCTTTGTGTGGAGAGCATTTATTCTCGACAGAAGGACGCTGTGAAGTTCCTACAAAAAAATCATAAAGGCGGTTAATACCGTAACCCTGGTTTTCCGCTTTCCGCCTCCATTTTTTTGGCGAAGCTCTACTATCGGTTAAAAAAGAGAAAAAAGGACAAACAATATTGTAGCATTTTTATCACTAATAGTTAGGAGCCTCATTTGAAGTTTCGTGTTTAAGTTTTCATAACAACACCTGGGTACTAGTTCTTGAACAAAGAAAACTAGCCATGCAAATTTTACGACCGACGAAACGCGAAAGTTATTATTATGACCGAAAAGGAACGATTCGTCGAAAAGTACACAGCTGGCAGTGTTCCATACGAAAAAGTGCTTACACTAAACGCAACTTTTTTTCCAGATATCGAAACATCCGTTTAAGCCGCAACAAGTCTCTGCGATGATGATGCGATTTTTTCTGGAAATTGTCGCGTCGCTGGCGTGCGGTGGTGGCTACACGAGCGACAAAGTATTTGCTTTTGTCGCGAAAAGTTCAACTCATTGAATTTCGCGTAACTGTTTTTATCATATGACCCGTACGGCCCCGCGCGCGCTTTCATTCTTAAACTATTGAGAAAATCCCCGTATGAGGGCCGTACGCATTAGCGCGAGAAGGGCCGGAAAAAGCCGTACGGCCCTGTTAGGAACATGTACGGCTCCGCGAGATACGATTTTAGAGGATTTCGTCGCGTCTAACCATGTAAGTTTATTTTAGAACCAGAAAGCAAATACAAACAACATATTAGATCAATTTTATGTGCAAATTAGTCGCTTTTTTGTAAAAACTTCACCTTTTACGCATTCATGAAGTGTCTGAGGAGGCCATATGATAAAATGCTTATTGACTGAGTTAGGTCGGGCCGGATGGTCGGTCATGGCGCACGGACCTCGCTGCGCTCGGTCCGTACCGACCATGAACTCGAGCCAAATATTTTCCCGTCCGGCCCTCCCACTTAGTCAATAAGTACATAGTCTGCGATTTTTTAGCTGTCGCCATCGTAGCACTAGGGACCTTTAGATTTGAGTACGAGTACGAGATCGAGTACGAGTACGAACTTCTAATTTCAAACTAGCAACCTCCCCTGAACCCTAACTCTTCCTTGTTACTTACCAGTGGATCCTGAGATTGTAGAAACAAGATTGGTGTCACTAGTGATCATCTAAAGGACGCGAACAGGATTTGAAAAGTCGTACTCATACTAGATCTCATACTCGTACTCAAATCTTAAGGTCCCTACTTGCGCGAGGGTGGCTACACGTGTGATTTTCACCGCGCGCTGGCGACGAGGCAAATTTACAAAAAAATCACACCACCATCGCAAGGAAAAATCGCTCGTGTAGCCACCGCTTTACAAACGACGCAAAACATGACGCGATACCTTTAAAGAAGCAGGATAAAAATCAACAGGTATCCTGCAAGAAAATGAAAAACAAAAGAGTTTACTGGTAAGTAGTTACGGTCCCGGGTCTAATCTTTTAACTGCTTCTTTTGAAAGACACCGATTCAAATTGCACCAAATGCAAGAAAGAACGCATGCCTAAGATAGACAGTAGATTGACAATCTGAAATGCCATCAACTGTGATTTTCATTGATAAACAAGAACAAAGCAAAAACAACAGACAAACAAACCTGTCCATATTGTCTGTATGTCATGGCTGTTAATTCATCTGTTTATAGCCTACTTACCTTTGCAGATGATCTTTGACCGGCGAGAAAATCTCAGCAGAAGCCGGAAGTTCTTGATACAAGTCGACAAATTTGTTCAAAACAGTCAGGCAATGACTCAACGAATTAACCCTACGGGAAACAATTAGCCAGTGAATTGCAAGCCCCCATAAAACCATATCCCCACCTATTCACATTTCTGTCTTTTCCTTGCGAGAAAGCAAGTCCTCTTACCCACAGAGGAACGAAAAGAAGGAGTTGATAATTAAGTAGGAGGGGTAGTGAAAGCAAAGGAAAGAATCTCAGAACTGGTTTTTCGTTCGTTACCATGAAACGCAAGACATTTGCAAGAAGCAAATTTGTAGGTTTTTACTCCTGCTGCCTACGGTAACGATTCACGATTTGTCCTCCGCTTTTCGTGTTTTCGCGCACCTTCTGCGCATGGACGCCTTAAATCTTGGTTCGTGATGCACGCATGCACTGGGAGAAAATTTAAGATTTAGTGTCATTTTATACCCACCGAGAAAAGCGACCTTATTTGGGGTTTAATTGAAGCGTATTGCCGCCTTGCGTAACTGCTTTCCCTGGATTTACGTGCATGACATATCCAACTTGTTGCTGTCAAGGCAACTTCATCGACAAACAAGTAGCCTCTTGGTTAATTCAAACAGAAAATGAAGGGGAATTATTTGTCTTGAGAACTGTGACAGGTGCAGTAAAAGTAGCTTTCTTTTTTCCGCGCTTGACACAAGTTTCTTGGCCAAGGGTGGAAAACCAGGAAACTGATCTGTTCGGGTGTAACTTAAGGCTGGTTTCCAGATGATCGCTAACGCTGACGATTGTTGCGATCGCTGTGATCGCTGAAAAAAATAGTTGAACGATCGCAGCGATTGTTGGTTTCCATATGATCTCTGCGGAATTAAATGAAGAACATTGTTCGCGCCATTCGTCAAATTCAACATGGCGGCTGTGAATCGTCGACTCCTGCTTGAAGCTTGTTTTTTTCTACTTATCGGTGTAGAAGACGTAGAAGACAATGTGAAAGACAAAACCCCATAGATTTTGGTCATTTTGAGTTCGAGAGACCTTCCAGAAGTATTTTGCTGTCGGAAACGCAGTGCATACTGGTGTTTTTGCTGTCGCTACGATCGCTCGAGAGTGGTTTCCATATGATCGCTACGATCGCTGAACTTTTTTTTTCAGCGATCGTAGCGATCATATGGAAACGGAAACCATCCTTAAAGGGCAGGAAAGCAGAACCGATGAAAAACGCATCCAAAATGGCCTTGAGGAAAGAAAAGATCGGGCTTATTCTGTTCCCGATAGGGTCGGATAACATTAGCAACTAACCAAAAACATAGTAGTGTTGGGCCAAAGGTTTTCACACACTTTACCTTATTTCGTCTGTTGTAAGCTCGGCCTCTGTGATTTCTCCCAGAGTCTTTGAAAGCGGCAAAGGTTTGACAACCAAAGAGCTATAACAGTTTAAACAAATTAACTTAAGAACGCAAGAAATACGTAAGGTTGTCTCTAAAATAACAATTCTTAACTATAAAAAAACTAAACTTAACGTACGGGCGGCTCAAATACAATTTTGAAGGTAACGAGATTTTTTTTATTTAATCTTGCCGCATCGCAGTAACCAATGGCGTGTCGTGGGTGCGTGGCGGATGGAGCACGTGTCACAAACCTTGCACTGGCCAGGCAGAAGCCAAGGTAAACAATCAATTGAAGAAAAAAAGTTAAGTGTAACTTGCGCGTGCAAGGAAACATGGTAAGGCTTCAGGACAATAGAACATCAGAGGTGAACCGTTTTCCCACGGTGCTTCACTTGCTTCATAATTAAATCTATTCCCACGACCCACTCGATCTAAGAAGTTTGGAAATCCCTTGAGCTCGAGGCAACGACGTTTAGAGACAACAGGAAATACGACGACGTGTACCAGTAAGTAATGCCTCAACCTAAACTTATCACACAGGAGTTCAGTTTCTCGACGAGGAATAAGGAAATGGAAATAAAACCTATAAATTCTGCTCAAAATCAGCCAATCATTCTAAGATTATACCACTGATCTCACCTTGCGTCGGCTTGAACTTTTAGAAGATCTCGCCACCTGCTGGTCTCTCTAAATGGCAGCACCAGTTGAGCTGCAAGGTAGCGTTTAGATATTGTCATCCACAGGATAAACAAATAGAACCTGCTAGCATTTTAATTTGTTTAACACAAATAGCGAACCTTAGCAAAGGCGGAAACAACTACAACTATTTGTCGAATTATTTTTCAAGCATCTGCTAGCCATGCTAAAGCGAGCTATAGCCACCTATGGAAAAGGCTAGAATCGACAATGCCGTGCGAGAGATTGTTTGGGGGATGGGGGATGGGGAGCTACGGTAAAGGACAACGCCGCGCGAGCAACTGTTCGGGGATGGGGGGACGGGGTACTAAGGCAAATTATCTGTGCATAAAGGACAATGCCGCGCGAGCGATTGATTGGGGGATGGAGGGTGGGGAGCTAAGGCAAATTAGCTGTGCATAAAGGAAAAAGCCGCGCCAGCGACTGTTCGGGGGATGGGGGGATGGGGTGCTAAGGCAAGTTATCTGTGCATGAAGGACAATGCCGCGCGAGCGATTGTTTTGGGGATGGAGGGTAGGGAGCTAAGGTAAAACATCTGTGCACAAAGGGCAATGCCGCGCGAGCGATTGTTTGGGAGATGGGGGAACGGGGTGCTAGGGGTGACAATTAAAATGTTTCGGCATTTTCGTATTTCGCCCCCCCCCCCCCCCTCCCTACCCCAAAACAAGCCAACAATCAGATCAGTCATTTGCCCTCTTGATACAGAGAGCTAGACAGACAGGCAGGAATGCTGAGGAACATCAACCGGCTCATGCCATTATTTCACTTTGTTCATTTAAAATCACCTTAAACACGTGCAGTAACCTGATATACTTACGAGTAAGACCCTCTTTCTTAGAAGCCATGAACAGAATTCCACACAAAAAATTAACAGCTTCTGGTACCAATCTCTTGGACAGAGAAACATACTGCAAAAGACAAAACAAATCGTCAACGCTTTTTCACCCAAGAAAACTGAACACTTTATAATGAACATCGCCACAGCCACCCTTTGAGATTTCATCGCCACTCTGAAAAAGCACTCACATGGCTTTCATTTCAAGGTATAGAATTATTTATCCGCCTAATCAAATGTGCCAACTACATTACGCAAAGTAAGGCTTCGATACAAGAGGGAAAATCGTAGCAACCGTAAAATGCACATATGGTAATCTGTAAGTTGAAGGAGAATAAAACTGACTTTGAACGTGACAATAATGAAACAACAAAAATAAATAAAGTATAGGAGGATATGTTATAGCACCGAAACAATCCTGTGTTTCAGCTAATTAAATCTCGAAATAGTCTTGCAAACGAAAACATAGAAACAAACCTCAAGAGACAGATCGCAGATAAAAAGACCTCGTAACACATCTCTCATACATCGCACCGGACTCTGAAAAACAGATAACTTGTAAAATCAGCTTGTCATCTCTGTCAAGAATACTGCATGTTGATCATAATACAACCTCTATGACCCCTCTGTTGACAATTCGCCTTTGTCACACGGCGGCCATGTTGTCCCGGGAGACCAAAAAAGCTTTGTTTTACCACGCCAAGCCTCGCCCCCACGGTTTCGACTGCGAGGCTTGGCGTGGTAACACAAAGCTTTTTTGGTCTCCCGGGACAATATGGCCGCCGTGTGACAAAGGCGAATTGCCACCGTTCTTCAACACTTTACCAACCCTTAACAGACCTTATCACCCAACCTTGAATTTAATTTCTGCAGAGTTTTTACCCCTTCAACATCTAATATCAATTTTTATACTTTCTGATCTCTATACCATTTTCTTGTGATATATTATATTTGGTGATCATCTCCTCAAATCTCATGACCTGTAAGTGTTATCATGTAGTGATATTCCAATGTGATTTCAGATGCTGATCACTTTACTCACCTGTGCCAGAACCTGCGACATCAGGACCATAGCCGGAGTACAAACAGCGTGTTTAAAATCTGACGTCGAAAATAGCATGGACACAATCTGGAGCTTCAGCAACTGAAACAAGAGAAGGTTATAACTGGTTGAAAGTAGGGAAAGCTTGTGCGTTAAATTCAGTTCTACCCTGCCTTAACACTTTAAACCCTGAGTTCAAAATTTGAATTCTCATTTGTTACCTCAAGTTGGGAGAAATTGTAAAAATATCAAGCAAATTCATCTTGTGCGATCCTGTCCTTAATTCTCGTGACCACTTTGTTTTATAAAGCATTGATGTGACAAGGAGAAATTTGATGCTGATCACTCTTAGGGTTTTACTGAAGGGTTAATGGACACTTCTGCAACACAGAATCGTTTGAGTCATAACTGACCTTCTTGTTTTTCCTAAGAAAACTGAAAGAATATTGAGGACTTTAAATTCCAGACTGACTGCGTTTATCTTGCTGAGACCAGTGTTTGAGCTTAACTTTTAACAAACTAGTCCAAGGGTTGGTGAAGACCAACATATACATTGGTTGTGGCCAAGCGTCGATTGCCTCTCAAGATTAATATTGTGTACCCGATAATTTTTCACTTATTTTTTTGGGATCAACTTATCTCAAAACCTGTTGAATTTTCCTTCATCAATACTAAATATCCCAAACCCCTTCTATAACAAGTAGCCCAGTGGCTAGTGGCTCTCACATTTTAGTAACTCAAATAACTGAATTTCTACTAGTCCTGGGCTGGTGAACTACCACTCCGGTCGAGCACTGTGGGACCGATGACAAGTTTGAAATGCAAGAAACCGAAAAGGGTCTGTAAAGAGCTTCTTTCCAGGGGAGGTGTCAAAACCCTTCCCAAGTTCAACAAACAAGCTCTAAGATCTCTGTTGCACAGAAATAACGAGATGTGTTGGTTAAATAAACAACAAATCTCCTGCCTACTGTGCATCAAAACGTTGCTAAAAACAGAAATGAAGAAAACTGATAAAATCTACAGGTGTCACGATCGGATTCATTTATTTCTCCACGAGAGTCGTGCGCCTGTCACGTGGTATAGTAAACCACACATGTACGCATTGCGGACCTATTTTTCTTATTGCTGAAAAGGCCTGATTCCCAGGCCGGTAGAAGGAGGTCGAAATAACAGTGACTTGATCACGGATGGAAAGTAACTATAACGCCGAGCCAGACATGCAGTGAAAACATTCTACAAGTAAAGAGGCGTAACATCGTGAATAAGTTATTACGTAAGCGCCTACCTCAGATAAACCCAGAAACATTCCTTTCCCACCTGAAGAAAAAAAATTATACAGCATCATTAGAACTGAAGGAAAGGAAGCTTGAACGCCCCTAAAAATGCCCCTTACCTCAAATATTTTTCTTTTCTGAGATAAATCCCTTTTAACTTCGAAATTTGACGCAATACCGAGCTAGTGAGCGGCATGGGTCTATCACTGAGATGACATCACAAACTGCTTTGCGATAATTCAACTGTAATGCAAGCAGTTTGTGACGTCATCTTAGGGACAGACCCATACCTTACACAAGCTCGACCGTGGGACAAATGACTACCAATTTTGTCAACTTTACGCAACTCGTGCTGCCTGATAGAAGCGAAATCGCAAGGAGTTAAAACAAAATTTATGTCTTATGGTGCTGAAATTTGACTTTTCCGAAAGAAAAATATTTGAGGTTAGGTGCACTTTAATCGTAATATCTGTCAGGTAACCTTAAAGTGCCTATGACCCCAAATTATTTTTTTCGCTAAAATGAATCTTTGCACCTGTTCGGAACGCATAGCGGCCTTTTTTTTCCTATTTTTAATAACTCCCGCCTTTTTCTGACAGGCTTCAAAACTTACGAAAAACCAAGGATCGTTTGTTTCGCGACCGAGTCAGAAGGGGAATGGGTTTATTCCTGATTTGACGTCACAATCTACTTTGCATGCATGTTTACAAAGAGTTAATGTGATGCAAATCAGTATGTGACGTCAAATCAGGAATAGACCCATGCCCCTTCTGACTCGGTCGTGAAACAAATGATGCTCAGTTTAGAAGCCTATAAAAAGTCAAGATTTGTTGAAAAAAGGAAAAAAATGCCACAATGCGTTTCGAACAGGTGCAAAGATTTATTTTAGCGAAAAAAATATTTGGGGTTATGGCACTTTAAGATACAAGAAAACGTAAGCTAAGAATCGTCTGAAAATGTTAAGAAAAGTCAATATTTTCAATCTAACACAGAGTAACGAAAGATAAGCACCATCCCACGTCTTTGAAGTTTTAGGAAGCAGATGGACTCAACCAAAAAACACAGTAATGGACTAGAGAAACCGACCTGGACGCATTTCTCACATGTTGACATACTGACGATACTATTTTCTATACTGAATGCCGGTATTCAATGTAAGGTGCACCTAATATTCTTTGAAACCTTTTTCTTTTCCAAATCACAAAAAAATCCAAATTTTTAGTGATAGCGAACATTGTGAAAATCAATAGCCTATGGGGCCAGACAGTTTTTGCTTTGTTTTTTTGGAGCTGGGTAAACCAACACGGGTCGATAGCGTTGAATTTCAATGCAAATTCTAAAATTTGCGACTTCTAAAGTTACGACGTTGGCACTTTCAAATTCTTGGGCTGTTATCGACGGATTCAAATGAAAAAAATGGTGAACTATTTGTTGGTACAATTTGAGCTTATCTTCGAGAGTGAAAAGCAAATCGTAGAAAAATGTGAACGTAAGGGGAGTTCATATTAAAAGGAAGTTTACCTTGTCTATCACGATGTTCTGTAAACCTATTGTGTATATTCCTAACTATCTGCTGCATGTGTTTTGCTGAGTGAACGGGAGAATATTGTGCCACATCAAATAAAGGCCTGAAAGCAACAATACACCAAATTTAGACATGATTGCGCGATGAGCGAAACTCCCTCCAGTTGTTTTCTGGGTTGTTGCGAAATGATCATCCCTGTAAACTCAAAACAAGTGCTGTGTGACGCCCTGTCTCATCCCCTAAAAGATTTTAGAAAGAGGGATTAGCAGGTTGGAATTTGTTTACAGAAAATATTCGTCATACATAAAACGTATTTCCAAGAGCCAAACGAACATCTCGTGGTAACTTGGCCATTTGAATGGAAAGCGCGAATTAATTCGATGAATTCAGTAGGCAGGTTTTTAAGGGAGTTCTGAAGGTCAGTACTGACAAGAGACGTAGGGACCAAGATTTCACATCAAACTTAAGACTCTTACCTTGTCAACTTGTCAATCATCTTCAATTCTTCAGATCCCATCGATGATAGTTCATTGGCATACTCCAACAGAAAAGTGAAAAATAACTGCGGAAAAGAAGTTGGCAAAATCAAATAAGGAAAGACTTCGCAGTATTGTGACTAGGATGGAAATTGTAGTTTATACGAGTAAACATTGAGTGTAACGAGCATTGTGGCTTAGGAATGCCTTCACTGGTTTGTGGATTCGTGACGTGCTTCAGATTTTTAAGTTCCATTTGAAGTGGGTTGGTTCAAATAACATTATGTGCCATCATGTTATTCCCAGTCTTACAAGCAGTTCTGTCTGCGAATAGCACATGCAATGAACGCGATTACCGAAACACTCTTAACACTGAAATAAAACAAATAATCAGATTGGCTGTGCCAATTTAAACACAAATACAAAGTTCCTGAGAGAGTTCGTTCACATTCGAGGAATCATAGCAGATCGCATGTTTTAAATTGTTACATTTCATCTTATTAGAATGCGCAGCTTCACTAATTCGTGATGGTGATTCTATTTTTAAGCCCGCTTTAATTCGCGTGAGCGGAAAGTTGGTTTATTGGCTTCCCTTTTGTGACAGCTTTTCCAACACTGACACTACAGCACTGTAGAGGACTTCTAACGCTTCTAACACATTATCAAAAAGGTCACATTGTATTTAAATATAGAGTTTTTAGTTACGTATCGAAAGTAAACTGCGTTTGCTTTGATTTTCCATTACTTCGCTCTGTGATTGGCCAGCAGAACTCGCGCCACTTTTTCGACCAATGAAAGCAAAACCCAGAACCAATCCCGACTTGCACGCGAGCGTTTTCCCGCGCTTTACGCCGGCTACATGTTATTGCTTCGAATTTTGATTGGCTCATTTATACATTGTGTCGGTCTGTTGTCTGTTGTGATTGGTTCAAGTAACTGCCCATTTTGCAGTTGTGTGTTGACTTCAGTGACCTGGCCTTTGAGTAGAAGCGACGCTGGAGGTGACCTTGTTTTGATACAAACCTCACTGACTTTATGATACTGAAGTACACTAATTAGCATAAGAAAAACATGATTTAGATGAGAAAAGCAGTGAGGTCTGTATCAAAATAAGGTCGCCTCCTGCCTCGCTTCTACTCAAAGGCCAGGTCACTAAACACACAACAGTAAAATGAGCTATAGAAAATTGCTTAGAGATCCATAAAGCAGCTTACCTCCATTTTTGGTTTATTGTCAGGAGTTATTTTGGGGTTGTGACATGCTTTAATTCTTTCAATGATGGTCAACTGTTCTTCGTATGACCTACAAGTATAAAATATGTTTGTAGTGGTTCAGTTGACGGAACAATACTGTCACAGACGCTGACTTGACACCTTTAACTGTAATTTCCACTGAAGAAAAACAACGTCCATCATTTTATCCCAACCTTCGAAATACAAACTATTTGTACATTCCAAAAAAAACAGAAGCACTAATGGTATTGCTTACCAGCCCTTCACAAGCTCTTTAAACTCGAAGAACGATTTTGGTGCTGAAAAAAGAAATTAAAAGTTGAGACCAGTGAAAGAAAAACACACTGCACTACACCACTGTACCGCTGTACTGCATAACTGAGTGTGGTATAATGAACTTTAATGATTCTCCTTGGACTTTACACCTAACTTATCTTTTAATTGCATTTCTTTTCGGCATCCAGTTGAACCTGCATTCCGCAAATGGTCAAGGTGTATGCCGGAAGCTGTCAGCCAACCATTTCCGAAAGGCGATTTACCGCGAGTATTGATTTAAAGGCATCACTGAGCGCAAGCTTTATGAATAGTAATATTTATTTACCTTTAAATGTAAATGGTAACTCTTTTCTCGCTTGTTCAGCTTCTGTTTTGTCCGTCTAAATAAAAAAAATAAAATAAGAAAGCAAAGTCATTCTTGCATGAATATGTAGAAACACGTGAGAGGTGTTTGAATACAATCACATTCAGCGACGTTTTGCAGAATCTTTTCATTCTTTTTCTCTCTGGAGAACAGTAAAATGTGGCAGAGTGTACAAAATTCAGTGGCTATGTGTTACAGGCTTTTGTCTACATAGATACAGTTTGAAATAACAATGACGTTCAGGGAATTACCTGGATTTTTCCATGTTGCCGTTGTTTAAGCGGCGAACTTGAAGCAACTTTGTCTTCCAATTCATCGTTACTGACTGGAAAAGAAAAAAAGTCTTTCATGTACTTTAGCTTGTGGTTCGCGGTGAAGTATTGTTGTCGTAATCGCATTTATTTTAACTAGGTCTGTATTTCGAGTTTTCACAATATCACTTTGCAGAGCTCAGCTGGTACACGCCTGAACAGAGGTGTTTGTTAAAAATGACCCATCCTTGGAGACCCAGGGGCAGATAGTCGGGAGGGGACGAAGATCGGGACTTGCGAAAGTTTGTCAGTAAGGCCCTACAAACTTTCGCAAGTCCCGATCTTCGTCCCCTCCCGACTATCTGCCCCTGGGTCTCCGAGGATAAAAATGACCTCGTTGTTCCTTAAATGCAGTCGGCCGAAGGCACGGGAAAATCCGCGTAAGCAAGTCGAGATTGGTATTGGTTTTGCTTCTCACTGGCTGAAAAAGTGGCGCGAGTATTACTTGCCAATCACAGAGCGAAGCAACCCAAAACCAAAGCAAACGCAATTTTGTTTTCGATGCTGAAATGAATACCGCTCTATGTTACCATCAGTTAATCAGTACATGCTCCTTCTATGATTTTGTTTTTAAAACCGCTGTAATTCAAATCTAAAGCGATTGTGACCCTGGCCTTGCATTTATTCGTTTTTTCATCATTATCTGGCACTAGCTTATTGACAAATCCATTTTTTTTCTTTTTAAAGACTACAAAGTGCAATAAACTAAGGCTCGGTTCAAACGTCGAACTTCTCTTGACCGGCTCGAATGCTAATTAGGAAAATCGTTTGTTCTACCTCATTTCCATTAGATTCGGCACATGAAAAGTTTGACGTATGAACCGGGCCTAAGAACTATGTACTAAGAGCTATTTTAACATTCCAGAAAATTTATGCACAACACTATTGAGTAATTTCCCTGTATATGTCAATCTTATTAGCAAGTTTGCACTCTATTAAAGCAAACATTTGAATTTACCATCAGATTCAAGATCAGAACCATTATCATCATCGCCACTTTCACCATCATTATCGTCATCTCCGTTGTCATCGTCATCGTCAGCAGAATCACTGCCTTCCGCGTCCTTGTTTCCCACGTTTCCTTCGCCATCATCTTGTTCAAAATCCTCATCCATAATTCCTGCTCTATCACTCAGATCATCACCGCCTCCCTCATCTAACAGATACAGCGCAGACTGAGTCAATCCATAAAAACCTCGCAATTTTTAGCTGGCTGTTACATAACAGACATTCTTTAACTCGCGCACACCAGACTTAAAACGGTGAATTAAAAGAAGTGAACAGGGGACCACAAAGAAATTCGTCATAGCAAATTTACCAAATCTATGAAATTGGAAGAGGCGCAGTTTTTGGTTCAATGAAATTTTAACAACTTGAAAATTGTAATTTTTACAATGAACTATACAGAGCCACGGTTGAGATGGAGTTGGGGGTATGAAATCAATGAGCAATAAAGTAAAAGCTTATAAAACACCCTTAAAACTTCCCTTGGACCAATTTGACTACTACAACTTTATCCCACCCAATGCCTGTCACTGCCCAGTTTGGAGGACGATCCAAGGGTAGCTTAGGAAAGAATTTTTCCTGACCCTCAAGGTTTATCATTGATCCATCATGGTAGCTTAGCATCACTCTGTTATCCACAGCAGGGGTAAAGCTGTTTGCAACACAAACATAAACGAAATGAGATGAATACATAACTCAGCTTACAAATAGACAGCGAGACGTGTAAGGATTTTGAATGTAGTTTTAAGATCTGTGTCGGAGATTTAATTGGACTTTCCATCTGAAAATGGGTGGATTGGTAATTCCAGGCTTTGTCTCTGAGTCATATGATTGTTTCCAGACAAGAAATGTTACCCTTCCTTGTTTCTCTTCCACCCAGGGCCATGCGTTTCATCTCGCTCTACGAGGATATCAAAAGGTTAACTTGTGTTCAAAGTCAAAAACTAAAGGCGAGATTCTTTTGGGAAAAGTAGAACTGAAGTAGTGAAACTAGAATCAAACTTTAATCGTGTTTTGAATAACTGTACCAAGGTGAATAAATGCGGGTATTGTCCCGGGTAAACCCACGAAGGGATGGACTTTGCATGGGGATGGATTGTTATGAAAACTACATTTAGGACTTACCTGTGAACAGGCTGTTTAGCAGGATGAGGTGCAAAGTGTGCAGCAAGATGAAAAACACCAGCAAGCCAAATGAGGCTTGAAGAAGGAGATTTTTCTCTCCAAGTGCTTGTGCCACCCAGTTCCCCAAGAAGGAACCCATTGCTAGGCCAGTTAAAATATTGCTATAATTTTATGGGCTCAAAGAGCACCTTTCTACAGGCGAAGTCTATAGTTTAATACCAGTATGTAAATTACACGACTACACAACTTGTACTTTAAGATTGAAGCTTAGCTGCCTAGAGAAATAGCACTGAGTACGTCGTAGGCTTCATCATATCGCTTTGTTTCTCAACACTGTGAAAATCTGCCTCAAAGGCGAGTAGCCAGAAATAATGAGTAAACTGTCTGCCCAAATCATTTGTATACCTGTCACCAAGATCATCTGCTGAGACATGTTTGGGTTTCTCATCTACAGTTGGCAAACCTTTCATTCTTCTTAGGCGTTCAAGCTAAACAATAGAGACAAATATCAAGAGAGATTAACAACAACAAGTTTATTTCAATTTAAATATTGCTTACAAAGCTTGTGCCCACAATTAGCGAAGGCTATTCAAGGCGGGTACAAGAGAAAAAAAGGAAATTATATAAATACATATATATCTTAAACGAACAATCCTAGAAGCAATCTAGTTTGTCGTGTGCTTTATAGCCAGAGTGAGACAGGAAGGCAGACTACTGCAGACTGTACTTCATACAGAAGCACACCATGTTACGCTTTTGAGAATTTCCCTGTAATATCAAAAACTCTGATATAGTCGTCCTCTTTTTCCAGAATTTCAAAGAGTTTTCTCTTTAGTTCGCTTTTGAATTGATTTTTTTAAGTGCTTATATAGAAAGTGGAATGCTGTTCCAAATTAAAGCACCGGAAATAGAGAAGGCTCGCTTCATATTTTCAGTTCTAACTTGTTCAACATAGTAATTTTCATTAGTAACAGAGCTAGTCCAGAGATTGTTTTAATCAATTTTTCCAGATCATTGTAATGCCTCACTTATAATTCAGTGCTAAACTAAAGAAAGTTTTTATAACATTTTTATAACTGCATGGGTAAATGCATGCAGTTGCAAAACCATCAATTATCGCTGAGAGCTAACTAACCTCTAACTTTTTCAATCGTTGCTGCTCTTCCTTGGCAAGCTCTTGTTCTGATTTCAACCTGTTGGTGGCCTGATAAATGTATCACAAAAATTAAAATGAATCATGTTTCAGGGTGCAGCATTAATCGCCAGGATTGCTGCATGGAACTGCACCAGCCATAATGATGCAATAATAATGATTGTGGTCATACATAACAAAAGAGCAATGGTCATTCTAACCACCCCCCAAAACACCCTGTTATGGAAATCAACAGACCAAGAGGCTGTTGTGGCTTATGATCAGCAAGGAGCAAAAAAATGCAAGTTAGTATGTCATTCTGGGGTATAGGATTTTATCAAGGAGGCCTACAACACAATTCTGGACAAAAGACCACCCCCACCCCCCCCAACACACACACTGAAATAAGGAAGTGAAGGTCTCCTATTGTAAGATCCCCAAATTTCAGACTGATGCAAACACCCTTTCAATAAAAACCTTCTGAAATGTACAAACATGGACTCCTAGGCTGTTTTTGGCTGTTACTTACATGTACCGGTATACACAGTCATGTACTTTAACCTTATTGTTAAGTCAAACAAAAATAATATTACCTCTTATACATGTAGGTATTGTATACCCCACAAACACACCCTACCACAATATAAACCCACACAGTAAAATGAACAACTGTAAGCCTTGGGCTTGTCTCTAGAATTTTTCAAGGTTTGATGCCCAATTACATCTAGCTGCTTTGAACATTGTTGGCCACCAATTGTGCTCCCACTGATTCAAAGAACAGACTGTGGAACCCTGCCATATGACCACCTTGTTTACAGCCATTTGTTCATTCCAGTAACATGGATCTCACATTGATTTGAAGATAGGTTCTAGCACATACAGTATATGGGTTAACTTACTTTGCCTTTAAGTTCAAATGCCAGTTGCCTGACAACAATGTCATAATCATCAGATTTGGAAGAAGGTGCCTCGCCTCTATTTGGTCCCTTGAAATATAACAGAAAAATCAAAATAATATGTTAGTCAATTAATTAGAGCTGTGTAAAATGTAGTTTGATGTTTATTTCTAATTCAAAACTGGCCAAATGTAAAGCACATGAAGTATAATTTATATCAATAATTATCATGCTTTTATCAGTAGAATTTAAAACTTTTACCTTCTGTGAAATAAGATTCATACTAATGCTTTTCCAGTCTTTATCGAGCTTGTCTGTCAAGGTGACTGTCTCTTCTTTGGCCATTTGCCGTTCATACTGGAAACAAAGCATCATTACTTAGCAACTGTGTCTGGGCTGTTTCATTTTCCTATCATTTATCAGTGTGTCGCTCAGTTTCTTCATAACTGGTGCAATTCTTTATGCAATCTCGTGGAACAAAGGAATTACTGGTAGCACAAACAAGCATAGAAAGGCAAGGGGCAGATGGCATAAGACAGGTACATCAGAACCAAGAGAGAGGGGAGTGCATAGAAATGGGACCAAGAGAGACAGTTCATACCTATAACTTGAGGGACTCGGCTCATAATCTTTTTATTCCCAGATTACTCTAGGAGGCCGGAAAACGTAGCCTGAACTATCGAGGTGCTACACTATGGAACAGCCTCTCAACTACTAGCAAAACCCAGACCTCTATTACTGGCTTCAAAGAATCTCTGCTGACATAGTAATCGCTTCCTGTTACAATCTTAATGATCATTTTATTTAGGATTTAATAGCTTTTATTATATGATGAGTTGTAGTATTAGTTTCTTAGTTTTAGTATTGCTATTGTTATTAGTATTAGAATTAATATTAGCATAAGTTTTACATGTTGCATTAGTAGGAATAGCGCTCTTAGATTACTTATGGATAGTTATTTGTATATTTAAGTTACACACGGCTCGATGGAAGAGCATATTTTTGTATGAGATTGATACCGTGTATAAATAAAGCTTATGATGATGATGATGATGTGGGAACCTAGAGAAGTTTGCCTGAGGAGGGGGGGGGAGGGGGAGGGTGGAGAATCATAAGAGAAGGGGGTGGGTAACACAAGGAGTAAGAGATAGGAGATCTAAAGAAAGGGTGGCAAACAATACCAAAGAAAAGAGAACCAGGAGAGAAGGGGTGGGAACCAGAACAAAAGGTATTAGGAACCATGACAGAAGTGCAGAGGGGGTTCTAAACATGAGAGAGAAGGGAATAATGGGTGAGAAACATGAGAAAAGAGAAGACTGGAATTTGGAGAGGAGGACGGAATCAGGAGAAAAGCAAAGTGAAAAGTAAGAATGGAATGAAAAATTTTCCACCATTTTTTCTCAAACTCATTAATAATTCATCAACTTAAAACAAAGGAAATCACAACCGTGAAGGGGGTTTGGATACCCGGTCTTAATTAGCATAGATTTTGGCGATTTTACTTCTCCGTTAATTCCTTAGTTTTTGTTTCAATTGAGAAGATATATCAAACACTCGAGACAGTGTTTCATCGGCCATCCAAACACCTCGAATTCCGTCAAAAATACTCCGCTGCGCGTCGTATTTTCAACTCTCTTCTCGGTGTTTGGATATCCCGATGAAACACTGTCTCTCGTGTTTGATATATTACATGAAATTTTGGAAGAGAAAAAAACCACCAGATATGTGGGCCTTAAGACAGGAACAGAGGCCTCTGGGGTTCCTTGTTTTCCTGGTGTTTGATTGACAGGATAACTTGTGAAAGTGCAGCCATGTCTAAAACATTGCTATCTTGAAAGTCAAAATGGAAATCAGGTTTAAATGAATTCAAGCTAGCATGATTCTCAATTTCCTTTGTTTTCTGCCCCAAATTATTCACAACAACAGCTGCAAACTCTTGTCATTCCACCTGGTTTTGGGGCTGAATGTTCTGAATTCTGATTGGAAGGCAAAATCTTATTCAAATACAGGTTGGATGTTATGATGGTAGTTCATTTGCATCAGTAAAATTTACCTTTTTAATCTTGGCTTTAGCAACTACTTCTTCCATTATCTCTTTCTTACTCTTGTGTTTGCCTTCATTCTAGGTAAAAAACAGCACAAAATACTAATATTATTATAATAAATTATTAATGAGACATCATATTCTGCAAAGAAGACATGACCAACCACGAAACAAATAACAAAAAACAAAATTTGGTCATACAGTATTAAAATTTCTGGGAGATTATAAAAATAGTGTTTTTATGTGACGTAACAAGATGGTCACAATCATGAATTATGTTAACCTAAAATTTGTGATACGGTACATGACTATCTGAAATTGACTTTTAATTATCACTTATTTTAAATCAGTCAAAGTAAATTAAGTATACCACCTCAGACTCTTTGTCATCTGTTTTTTTCTTAGTAAGGAAGCCTCCAAAGTGTAATTCTTTCACATCCTCAGCTGCAGAAATAAACAAAAATTAACGTCCCCAGGTAAATTAAAATTGTTAAATACTAATCAATATTATAGTACACAACCAATTCAGGGCGACATGAGGTGTTTTCTATTGAGCCAAAATTTTTACCCCCCTTCCCCTCCCCTCCCCTCCACACACAGAGAGTCAATGGAAATTCCAAGTGTGGGGGGGGGGGGGGGGAATAAAAAGTTTGTAGAGAAAAGTATGGAGTTAAATTGGAATTTCTGGAGGGGTGGGGGTGTAAACCAAAAACACTCCTTGGGGGAGGGGGTATGAATATGGATATTCTGGAACCACACCATGTGCTGCTCAAATGGAAAACCATTTCTTTTGTTCCAACAAAGATTATGCTTAAGATTTTCATAATGTCCATGTCCATTGCCCTCTTGTCAGTGCACCACCATGTAAACCAAAGACAATTACTGTAAATTTAGACTTGAAAATGATGGTTTTTGTCTGGATGGAAAATGCCATTCCATTTGATAAGGAGAGTTTTTGGAGTTTCCAACTTAAAATTGTAGCTCAGTGGAAAATGCCCTTGTAAATCAGGTGTTCTTACTGGGTTGCACCAAAAGCAATGCAAATTAACAATAAATTAAAATAAAATACATTTTGAATGGTCTACTGAAAAATCTGTGAGCTTATTATTTGTGAGAAAGGCTGATTACTGTAGGGACAGGGGATATTGAATTTTTTTATTGAGTTTAAAGGGATGGAGAGTGCTCTGTTATACAGGCCATTACTGGAAACACTAGCATGACCTTACCTCCATCTTCATTGTTGTCAACGTCATCATCATCACTCAGCTGAACATCATCAAATTTGTCCATTTCACCAAGGGATTGTCCCAAGTGAGTCAGGTCCTCATCTTCCAGCCTGTATTTCCCATGTCGCTCATGATGGTGCTGGTCATGATAATCAACCGAAATTAAAAGAGAACAATAATTATTTAAGTTTGCAGACTCTGGAGTGATATCAGAAAAAACTCCAACATTTCAACTTCAGTGGTGCTATTTACCACAATTTATTTGCCTTTTTAACTGATCTCAACCCACTTTGCCAAGTATTAAAAAATTAGTACAGTGCTTGAATGTATCCCCATTGTTTCATATTTGACAAGTTCGCTCAAGAGACAACAACACGTTCTCCCTTTAACCTCTAAGTGACCAATGTTTCATTTCTCCTTAAAGTAACACTGCTCAATCAAACATGAAGGTTGTGAGAAAAAAGGAAGTGATGAACAAGTGCAATGTATTAACTGCAAGGTCTTGATAGTTTGACAAATTCATCATTATCATAGAAAATGTACAGCTTTATGAAGAACACTGTGGACAATATACATGCTGTTTATAATAAATAATTTAAGAAATAGAAAACATGTGCCGTGTTTCTATCGAGTTATAGAAACACGAGTGGAAGTTTGTGAAAACGAGAATTGCTGTGGGAACACAAGCTGCAGGCAAGTGTTTCAGCAGCTTTTTTGAGTTCTCCCAAACTTTAACGATTGTTACTATAACTCGATAGGAATACGGAGAACATGTTTTGTATTTCTTTTAGAAAACACCGCAACGAAAAAAAGGAAAACAACTTGTTGACTTGGATTGTCAAAATGTAAATTCTCTTTGCTTGCATCATCATTATGTCAACAGCTCGTGCTAGTTCTGTGTTTCTATCGAGTTACAGAAACAGGACTTCTAACCAATCAGCATGTGTATTTTCTTAGGACTGTTTTCTAAAATTATTTATTCAACAGCATTACAATATCTAATTATAAGCAATAAACTTGTTGTAGTCTAAAATTTGTTTTAAGTTTGAAATTTTACAAACCTTTTGATTCAAATTGTGTTGTCTAGATATGATCATCAACGACATCTCATATTTGGTCTAGAACATAAATCCAACCATCACAGATAATTGCTGACAGAATTGTTTCTTGTAATATTTGCTAACCTTTTTCTCCATGGTAAATCTCTTCATCATTTTCTCTTCAAGAGACATCTTCTCGTCATATTCACCAAAGCGGCGATCAATAAACAAGTTTGCCTGGAATACAAGGACAGAAGAAATGAAGAATATGACCTCTGAAATAGGTATAGAGTGGTTTTCAAACAAGTGTCGCAGAACCCAAACCAAAGTACATGTACATGTGATTCCACTAACAAATCAAAAAAGATGTAATCAGTGCATGCACCAATCAGAGTTCAAAACAAACAAGTGCAGAAAGTGTCAAGGTGGCTTTGGTTTTACTTCTTATTAAAATTATTGAAATAGTGGCTTGATGTTTGCAGAGTAACTACAGAATATCCACCACTACATATGTTGTCTTCACGTTGCAGCATCATTTTAAGGAATGAAATACATGTAGTTAACAATTTGCACACTATTCACAATTAAATACATCGGTATGTGGCAAGGTATTCTACAACTTTGCTAATTTTGCTGACCAATTACAGAGTGTAGCAATGCAAAACCAAAGTAAATGAGAATTACATGATTGTATGCAAGTGAAAATTAATCTCACTAACAAATCAAGCCTTTTAGACAAGAGCAGGGCTATTATACATGTGCTCTTGTTGCACCCAATGACCCATGGCAACTACGGCTTATTTTTAGATATAACCTTCGATCTTTCTACTATTCGAATACAGTATGTCTGAGGTATTTTATCCTTCTATTATTTGGATACAGTATGCCTTATGTATTTTTAGACTCCCAACTGCTGATGTAACTTAAGATATGTCTTTTTATCTTAAGAGGAATAAGGATTGATTGATTGATTTGGGTGACCAGGAATTAACCTGGACATCCTGGATTTCAAGAGATAAGAGATTTGGGGTGTCCAGCTACTTTTCTTAGAGCATTTCTTTGAAGAGAACAAAACAAATGCTTTAATAAGGTAATACTTTGCATTGCCCTACCTTATTTTTCTGCTTGTACTCTACCAGAAGAGTCTTTTGTCTCTACAAAACAACCATAACAGTAATGCTTCATTCATAGTTACCCTGTATACTAATTATTATTAGTGGAGGCAGGATGGCCGAGCGGTCTAGGGTGCTGGATTTCAATGCGGTGACCCGAGTTCAAATCCCGCTCTAGCCACTACAGTGTGTAGCTGGTGTTGTTCTGGGTTCGTGCCTGGATCAACTCCTTGGTCATCCTTGTAAATAGCCTCTGCCTCCCACCAGTTGGGATTCTAGACTCTGTTCTGTTCATTTATATTAGGTATTTGTTTCATTGTTCCTGAAAAGCCTCTCTAGGGGAGTGGTCAATTAAGTATTTATTTATTTATTTATTATTTCAATTGATTGCATCTGATACCAGCCCATACCAAGAGCATCTTGGTTGATCATGTGTTTTGGCCAGGACCTCAATTTCTTTTTAAAATACTGAGTGGGGAAACAAAGGAAGAATGATGAACCATGGTGTATGACGCCACATACAAGACAGCCATAAGTCAAGGTGGAGTTTGCCGAGTGCTGAAACCATTTACATCCATGTACATGTAGATGTAGATGAGAGAAACAAATGTGTGGTTCCAGAAAATATCGTTCAGAAGATCATTGGAAATTCTGACGGGAAGCGGGGTTCAAGGGCAGTAATTTCCATGGGGTAGGGGAGTTTCATTGGAAACTACTTTTCCAGAGCATCACAAACCATGTATCAAACATTGAAAGCAACATACGATCGGTCTGAAGCACAAAAACATACTTATGTACGTTGTTATGAAACAAAAGTTAGTACTCCTGAGAGTACTCATTGAGATAAATTTAACATTATTATTCTGTTTTTCTTTGAGTTAGCTAGAGCTACAATCTCACGAAGCTAAGAACAATTAGTCTTCCACTTTGGAACTGAGGCAAAACAATTTAAATGGTGGTCTCAACTGGAGTCTTGTCCCCAGACTTCCAGCTCTGTCTTGTTTTCGTCCTACTAGGCCTGGCTACCTGGCTAGTAAAGTGTGACCACATTTACAAAACCTACCTCATAAACCATGTGTGTGTTAGTGAAGTTTTCCTTAAATAAGAATCAACCTGAATAAACTAACAAAAATAATGTGTAGACAAAGGAACCTTGTGAGTTTCTGTTTTATTCCCTATTGTTTGTGAAGTTCTTTAAGTGAGTGAAATGTTCTCATCAGAGTTAGCACAAAAACATGGAACAGTCAACGTTTTAAGCCTAAATCAGTTTAAACTTTGCAACCCAAATATTTAAGCTGTTAATCTTACATAAAAACAACACAAACATAATTTGTAAAGTTGATGGCGAAGAAGCTAAAGATTTAGCTGGACAATAAGCTTAACAAAGCGTTATATTTTTATTAAAGTTAACCTTAATGTTTCCACTGTTGAAATAAAATTCTACCGTATCTACGTAACTAACTTAGTATTCACTTTCTTTTTTATAAGTACAGAAATTCTGGAAATTCCTAGGGGAAAGGGGGATCATCAAAGACCCCCTGGAACGGAAAATCCTGAGGGGAAGGGGGTGCAAATCAAAAAGTCTTCCGTGGGGGGAGTATACATGGATATTTTCTGGAACCACACATTACAGACTACATGGCCCATCAAGAGAGCTGTCAGCTATAAAAGACGTTGTGGTTTAGCCGTTTAGGGACCTGGAAATCAGCTCTGCACCAGAATATAAACCAATGGTGGAACAGAGTTAGGCCGGGTACTACTCTGCAATTGCTCCCAGAGTTATTAGAAACATGGTCACTCGTTTGGGGTTTGAATACGGCCATTGATTTGTTGATCTTAACTTTTTTTTTACTTATTTTAGCGAAATCAGTGCATTAACTTACCTTCTTTATTGCTTTCGATCGCGATATTCCCGGTAATCCCTTATCGTTCTTAAGCTTTCTTCCAAGGATATCATACTTTTTCTTGTTGGTGTGAACTTCAAAGGGGTTGTTTTTCGCCTGTTTCGGCCCAGGTTTTGCCCTTTTTCGGGCCAACTTGAGCGCAGCTTTCTTTGAGTTAACCATAGTGCTTTCCAATAAGCCAAAAATTTTTTTTTAGTAACCAGGAAAGAGCAACATAGATCGCCTACAATATTTCAAGCTGTGTACACGTGGAAATCACTATGGTCGCCATGTTGTTACAGTTTATGCGATATTATATACGGTATCGGTGTTCTTGAAGTAATCGCTGACCATCACTTATTTGGTGTTCTGTGTGGTCCCGATGTCCCGATATGCTTGCGGGATCTGTCACGATAGTAGGATTATCATGCCACTATTGCGGAAAGATCTCTTATTACAGCGACCGAAAAAAAAATGTAGACAAAACGTTGATAATTGGAGATCGGTTAGATAAATTCCCCTTGTGACTGATGTTGTCGCGAAAAATGAAATGTAATCCACCAATAAGCATCTGTGTTTACGTTACGTCACACATGGTTTGTCAGAGAGCTTTACAGCGGCGAAAAAAACTCAGTTCCAGAAGGGATTGATGAAGTGCAATGCGAAACACAGTAAATTACTGGGAATTATCATCACACAGTGAAAGTTTTTGGTTCTTTGAAGCTACCCGCCTTCAGCATTGTGGCTGGAACGGGTAGATTCGAGAGAAATCTCGTCTCAAGATAGGTTGCTCACAATCCATGATGGGCGCCATACAATCGAATCGAAGACCTTCTTACGATGCGAACGGGGAAGGCAAGTTTAATTGAATTGATGATCTCTAATATTGGGCCGGGATTAAGAGATAATCAGCGACTTTCTTTCCTTTACTTTGCAGTAAATTTCGATCACTTCCAGATACTTAGAGCCATCGGAAAAGGAGCTTTCGGAAAGGTAAATCTCCCTAATGCGACTGTGCGCGTGGTTCGTAATTCTGAAAATGAGTTTATTTTATCGGCAATTGTGGTGTTTGCGTTCTTTTTAAAGGTCTGCATCGTTCAAAAGAAAGACTCAAAGGCTATGTACGCGATGAAGTACATGAATAAATCAGCTTGCATCAAGAAAGACGCCGTACGGAATGTCCTTCGAGAGCTGGAAATTCTCAAATCCTTGGAACATCCGTTTCTTGTGAATTTGTGGTTTGCGTTTCAGGACGAAGAAGATATGTTTATGGTGGTAGATCTACTGCTTGGTGGTGACATTCGATATCACTTGCAACAAGTAACGAAATTTGACGAACCGCGAGTCAAATTATACTTATGCGAGCTTGGGTCAGCTCTGGGCTACTTGCGAACCAAGAGGGTCATACACAGGTGATTGTCAACTGGATAGATTTTCAGAATTTCATGCACTCTGTTTGTTTACTTTTAATATTACCCTTTATTGCGTGATCGGTCGCAGTATCACAACTTATTTCCTGTTTTTCGTTGTACAGAGATTTGAAACCGGACAATTTGTTGCTCGACGAAAAAGGTTAGCCTCGTTTCTCGTAATTTATGAAAAGTAGCATGACATGATGTGTGTTTTTAAGGAATTTTACGGTTTACCAATTTTACTTGTTGTGTAATTGCATAGTTTGGAAACCTATCTTACTAAAAGCTTATTACTACCGAAATTGCGTGGCGTCTGTTTTCAAAGTCAGTGACCCTTAATATCAATGCAACATTATAATTACGCTTATGAGCTTAACTTTAAGGTATTCATTTTCGATATGTTATTGTGACGATGAACACTTTTCATTTGCTTTTCATTTTGCTGAGACAACGAATTTTCTTTCAAACCTGTCAAGACTGTGTTTGCTTTTCTTCAGGTCACGTCCATTTGACAGATTTTAATATCGCCACTATCTTGGAGGATGGCAAATTAGCGACTTCCATGTCTGGAACAAAGCCATATATGGGTAAAAAGCTTATTTTCGCCTAATTTAACAAAACAAGCCAGGCCGCCAGAAGGCGTTCACGCGGGATTCTTTTTAGGATTAGGTACAAAATTTCCGAAACATTGCCTAAAATACTTGCTAGAATTCCCGCAAAAGCCGTTAAATTTTTTAAACGTTTCCTAACATTCTCAAAAATTTCTCTAGAATTATTGGCATTATTTTCACACAGCCCCATGGATGTTGTAACTCAAACTCTATCCATTTTTGTGTGGCTTACATGAATATTGTGGAGGCACATTATAGCATGATCGGATTTACTTAATATGTCTACGAGAGTTGAGCCCCTGTCACATTGTCTGGTAAGCCACACATGTACGCATTGCAGACCTAGTTTTGGAACAGGTTCAGCATGACCATAATACATGTATGACTAATTTATGAGGTGGTGCAGAAGTCTTTTTACATTCAGTTTCTTTAACACATCTTTTGTTGAGCACACAGTAAGAAACAAAGCTTAATTAAAGTGCCTATGAAATAAAGTTGAAAGGCCTTTACAAGTGAGTAAGTGAGAAAGATCTTTCTTTCCTGAGATTTTCAAGTTTTTGCTTATAACTTGATGACATCACAAGTGGTTTAAGGAAGAAGATGCATCACAAAATCAAGAATATATCTGGAAATATTTGAGTGATGTCATTCAAACTTGGTATCAGTTATGTAGTTCACGTAAGATACAAAATGACACCCACCTTGCTGTTACCATGGCGGCAGTTTGGCTTCTGGGCAGTCTATTTCATGCGAGATTCACTTTCCCAGTTTTTGTGTTAATCAAGCATTGTTCACTTACGATGAGCTACTTGCATAAATGTTGAGACATTCACGGTCAAAACCACCTTTTTTTTCTCTAAAATGCTGCTGCTAAGAAATCTGTGAGATACAACACACAGCCCCTCCCTCTCCCCCTTTCAAAGTTGTTCCTCAAACTTTCGAGCATGGTGTTGCACCGTTAACAACTTTGATAAAGAGGGGGAGGGGGAGGGAAAGCGGAAGATCATGGAAACATCATTAAAATGAATGCTAAATGACGTACAGCCTGTACAGTGTCTCAAGCATTTTGACAACTCGTTGTAGTGAGTAGAGGTCAGTAGACATGAGATAATATGGGCATCACATGTGTTTTAAGTATGACCGTCTGTCACTCTTTATCTGGTCAAAAGTGGAGATATTTGGTTCTTGGTAAACAAGGCCCAGAGCCTAGACATTTGTTATGGCAACATCATAGGAGGAATAATTTTGTATCTTACCTGACGTACATTACTAGCGCCAAGTTTGAATGCCATCAGTGAAATATTTCCAGAGATGTCCTTGATTTTGTGATGTCATCAATTTTTAAGCAAAAACTTGTCAATGAATATCTCGGGAATGAAAAAAGATCTTTAAAAAAAGTATGTGTTATTCTTCCTCACTTTTAAGGGCCTTTTGAATAAGCAAACATAATTTTTTTTTATTTCATAGGCACTTTTAATAATGACCAAATAAAATATTCAACTACATAGTCTGTTATTTGTAATCATTTTGTAATTAACAATGTTTTGGGGGTATTTTGTTTTCATCAAAATTCTGATGACATTGTTTACATTTGGCCTTATTAACATAATTAAACTAGAAGAAGCAAAATCCTGTGTCACTTTTGATAAACTGCATAAATATTACCTTGATATGTTGAAGACTACGGGAGAAATTAGCCAGTGAAACAAGTGAATGGCTGGGTGGTAACAAGAGTTACCACCGGCAGCAAGGTACCATAAATAGCTGCTTACTGGTCAGAATTTCTCAAAAGCCAAAAAACCTCTCAAGCTAGAATTTTTGGTGAAGTTTCATGAGACCTTTCAAGTTGTTCTGTACATATATTGACAGCTTGTTTTGTTGTTTATGCTAATGAGGGGAGACATGT
>OX419336.1:8303038-8345538 GCA_948470475.1 Galaxea fascicularis | reverse complement strand
TAGACAGCACAGCCTCTAAGAAAGGGTCTTTATTCTGAAAAAATTAGTGTGCTATGTACATCTTAAGTTAAACTGGGTAGAATTATTTTCATTGATAAATGTTTGAAATCAATGTAATCTGAGTGAAGGTCTTCATAGAACAGACTATTGTACCATAAGGGCTGGTCCTGTGTCAACTATAACCTGTTACATTGCATTGCAGTATATCCACCCTTAGAAATCTAGGCTCCATTACTACTAATGTGCATCATTCAGCCCTGTGTGCACATGTGCTTCTTAACCCTTCACAACTTCTTTCCACAAATATTTTGTTGGCCAGTGCGCATGCCTTGAAAAACTGGAATGCGGCTGAGTTTCGATGTTGAAGTCACAATCAATGCCATTTCTACTTGTGGTGGATGAATTTAGAAACCAAGGTTTGTCCACTTGCTAATGATGTAGATACTGTTAAGACTAGTGTGATACTATTTTTTACAGTAGATAAACAACATTCCTCTGGTGAAGCTTCTAAAACTTTACCTTGAGTTTGCTTTTTTGCTCTAGTTGTTTTTAAAAGCTAATTGAGCTACCAAAATTTCAACCAATGTTGGTTGAATCAGATATTGTTTATTGAAAAAATGTGACTAACTTCCAAGTTTCATATTGTTTTAAAAGTTTTACAAACGTTAGCGAAGGTTCGATAAAATCAGACACTGATTGAGTGGATGTAAATGACAAGTGATGTTTTAACTAAATTACTGTTGTCAAAAGTTCAAAGACAATTTGTATTTGTCTGTGTGATTACATTAGAAGCACCATCAACCTCTTGTACATACAATCACTGTTCTCAAATCATCCTTTAAAATGCTACATCACAAAATTTTTACACTAAAATTGTACATCTCAATGTATAAAGCAGGCAAAACGTTTCTTAAAATATGTGCAAGCCTTAAATCTCTGATTTGTTTGATTTAACTAATTAAAAATAAATTATTTTTCCACAGCCAGACCTGGATTCCTGTTGTAGTAAGGTTAAAAGTTAAAAGTTTGTTTTGGATTTCTTTTCAGTACAGCATGCCAGAGCTTTAGAACATCTCTTTGTTAGTACTAAATATTCCAGTAAAACCTGTTCAGCTGCAGTGGTGTTGTTTGAAGAGCAGCATGTTTCCAAACAAAATTAATTTCTTTCTCATTTTGGTAAAAAGTCTGATCCACCTTTGCATGTAACAGATGGTAACTTGATGTTTACAAAGTTGATAATCAACAGCTGAAGAAAGAAATCTGCTATACACAACAAGGTATTACTCATTTAGGAGAACAATATTGTACAGCAAGAAATGGGCAATGCACGTGAACACCTAGCTGAAGTGTTGCTGAAACATGTCAGCACAAAAAAGCTACCATTAAAAAAAGTTTTACTTCCAGGACTTTAATTATTAAAAGATTGGTATTGACATTCTGTCTTGCCAGACTTTCATCAGACAACTAGAGGTTAAAAGCAAATTTGAGTGTAAAATGCATGGTGTTAGACTGCTTTGCTCTATACGAAGGAAGTGATTGAGTGAGTTCTGTTGAGCATGCTGCTACGACACACGTTGTTCTCTTCTTTCTCCAGACCATTCTAAGGGAGAACAAACAAAGTCTGATAAGATATCTGCTCAAGCTAGTTATCAATGCATGGTATGGTGCTTTTACTTTGAGCAATTTTGGTGAATCATGCAGATTTGTGACTTATTTCAGAAAACAGCTGACTGTAATAAGTTGCACTCCTTTCCACTAAATGCATTTGTACAGAGCAGACTCCTCTCACATGAATCCTTTAGTGGAGAGAAGCATCGTGCTAGAGGCAGCTGTATTTGGAGGCTGTTTTGTGCAACAAATGCAGGATTTGTGTATGACCAAGACAGAGCACACAAAGTCATGTAGTGGCTTTTGGGGAAAGGTATGTAGTAGCTGCAACAAATGCATCAAGACTGCAAAACCTTAAACATTAAGAGCTGCAGTGTTAGATTTAGAGACTACAAGCTCATTAATTTTAAGGAGGAAATCTACTTGCAGAAAGAACAATTTCTGTAGCAGCAGATTGCATGTGGAGGGAAGTTCTGTAGTAGAGTTGCTGACCAGTTTTAGGGAGAAAGGAGCTGGTTAACATAAAAGGAAACAATTCCGTGCATTCAGTTAAACCTGGCACGCATACAAACTGAATGCATGCCTGGCATCAAAACAATGAATGTTAAACAAGAGTTTGATGGGCTTCCTTAAAATTAATCTTCAACAAAACAATTTAATAATTATTATTTTAATTATGAACAGACCTCTGCAATAACAATATTATCTAGCCTGACTAGTACAGTATTCATAGCCTATTAACACTCATTAAATCCATTTGCACATTCTGTTGCTTTCATTGCTGCACATCTCTTTTGAGTTGAGTTATATTTTATGGCAATTGCTTGACATGTGACTAATTTCAAATTCTAAGTACAGCTGTACCAGGACGACCTTTCGTCCTATTTATCTAAATTGCATTTATATCTGTTTGTAGACAACAAACAAGCATGCTGAAGCTAACTGTGGTGAGGATTTTGTTAACTGTGGTCCTCAAACAAGGAAATTTTCAGTCAGCTCAAATGACCTCAACTGTTGCTTTTCAAGAGCAGTTGTAAATGTATACATCTTACTACCAGATGTTTTGGCACATGCAATATTTTCAGTTTTTTATTTTAAAGAGTTGTGCTATATTTTGAGAAGCCCACCTGTAGGTGAAGCTGTACAGAGATACTATTGACCAAACCATCTAACAGGAGATTCATCAATGCTGCATTTGCCAGCTGCTTTTTTCATGTCCAGCCTACTTCAAAAATTAGAGACAGCCTTACTAAAATATTTTAAAAAATTGTAACCTTTTTTTAAGATATGTCACTTACAGCAAAGTCATTGTATGACGTGCAAGCAACAAGGGATTCATCTTTTCTGCTGGTTGTTTTGAAGCCATGTAACACTTGAATCGATGCATTGCCAGTGTTGTTGAGCAGTTGTTTACTAGTGTTGCCATTTTTCTCACCCAGAACCTTTCTCTTCACTGCTAACCGAGCTGACTGCCTCCTGGATTCTGACTGTTTGTCAGCAGGAAATAAAATAATACAATCACACTATCAAATTAGAAGGTTCTATACTGAGTAATATTTGATTGCCGTTAGTGGAAAAGATAGCAGCACTGGATAGTGCAATAGTGCATTGGATAGTGTTTTTTTTTTTTTCAGTTTCTGCTTTTGCCCCCTTGCAGTTCGTGTATCGGCTTTGCTCTTGTATGCTTTCTTTAAAAAAAAAATAAGTTCAGTACTGTTGTTCTAAGTTATTCGGTTCACCTTTACAAATCTCTAGTAATTTGTTATTTATCATGGGGAGGCACATGTTTATAAGCACTGCTTTTTTTGTGTCTCCTTGCCTTATTTTATTTTGCATAATATGTGGTATGTGTAAAATGGCAAAACAAATAAACTGAAACTGAAACTGTGCACAGAGGACAAATTTAGTATGGCAGTAAAGAAGTGGGCTTCTTAAAGGGTAAGCAATCATGTTCCTTTGTAAATCGATTAAGGGCTAGTTCATTCACCTTTCTTCTTATTGTCTTCACAACCTTCCTTATGGTTGATTTTGTGGAAATTGGTGGGCGTCCAGCTGATTTCCCAGCAGTAGGTCTTGGAGATGGGCAAATGCTTGAAGGCAGTGGAAACCTGGATGGTGTTGACGTTGTTGTGCCATCTTGTACCTAAAATAGGAGGCAGACAAACAAGTGTTCAAGATAAGAGACCAAGACAGGTAAAAAACCCAAGAGATCAAATTCCAGATCCAACAAATTAATGGAACCTTGCAGTATACAACCTGTAATTTGAGGCAAGGCTTTATGACACCTAATGACAGTAATACCTCCTTTCTCTTCTCTCAATTTGACCCCATCTTTACATATCACATCAGAGAGACTATGGGAACTACACAATGCCAAGTTGCTGGCAGATGGTAAGGGTGATCACTGTTGCCATTCAGCAAACTTGTGGATTGATAAAGCTTTAAGTATGCTGTGTCAAGGTCTAATGCTGGTATGAGTCTTTTTAGGAGGAGGGAGGGGAGGGAGGAAGGAAGGTAGGGTGTATTCTTTGGTACCAGCATGACATGGACAGGCAGACATGAACTCGGAAATGGCCTGTTGCACATATAGAATTTTATACTTACTTTTATCCGTTTTGGTGTCTTCAAGGGGGTGGCTCCTGGTCTATTAATGAACAATCAGAAGACCAAAATAAGTACATCATTCCACATCCATAAAGACAAGTATTAGTAGCCAGTGTGGTGCATACGTTTGGAAGCCGGGTGTCAAGACCTTCACTAGCCAGACTCATGGGATAGGTATTCATGTATACCAGGAGACTGATCAATGAATATTGACACTCACCTTTTCTTTGGTGTGCTAGCCGGTTTACTTCCATACACCATTTCTTTCTCCATGATCTCTTGCTGTCTTTTGTGCTGAAAAATATTTCAACCAATTGACAGTCACACTTATATTAACAGGTCCTACAATTCATGAGTGTTTATTCAACCTCTTAAGGAAATACTATGATTTTACTGTCATGTGAATACTGTTAAAAGTAGCCAATTTTAAAGTCATCAGTTACCATTAATTTTACTGTAAATAAGTTTTATTGACGGATTTGATAATGTAAATTGACCACCATACAGGGATTCTAAAAGCTAACTACCCCCTTTCACCATGATAACATTAAAGAGAGGAAAGATACCAAACCATCATGCTTGGAAGTTAACACGTCACATTTGACATTGATTACAAAATAATTATTTCTTACCCTTTCCAGTTTCTCTTGTTCTTTTTGAGCACTGAAGGCTGCCCACTGATTCGTAATAATGTCCATGTAATGACAGCCATTGATGAGGAATCGCCGCTCGTGTTCCTCCTCCCATTTGCCAACCTCCACCTTCAGTTTTTGTTCAATCTAAAAGCAATCATATCATAAGCATTTGAGCACAAAAGGACAAATAAAACAATGTACAAATACAAGTAACCTCAAACTTCTTGGCACTGAATGATACTTACAGGTATTGTAAAGCTGTGACTTATGCTTTTACTCACCTTTGGTAACTCTCTGTTTATTCCTTTTCTGATTTTTTCTTCCTTTAGAAGTGCTCCTCCACGGTTTGCAAGTCTGTTACTATCATTCTTTTTACTCTGAAAATGATAAATATTAAAATAATTTTGAGTTTTTCAGCAGGAACAATCCTGTGAGGGAGTAACAGATTTGCATGCACGAGACAGCTGTGCACAAAGTGTTAACAGTACCTCAAATTCTTCCATTGTCTTAAACAGTGCTTCTCTCTTTTCAACAAGTTTGAAGATGTTCTTGTTTTCCTCATAGTAGTTTTTCATTACATCCACTTGGTGCTCATGGATGGACAAAAGCTCTTCTGTGTAGTTTTCTAAAGCACAAAAAAAGGAGGATTGCTGAAAATTTGAGCCCAAGAGTGTTGCCAAAGACAGCCAGGCAACAATCAAACCTCCATGCAGGAAGTGGGGGCAGCAGACTCAAGCCGTTGATCTACAATGCAACTTTGTCTGTACCAGTGGATTAAGAGACTGCTACACTAAAAAGCACTACCATTTTCGCCCAAGATAGGCAGGTGCTGGATAATCTTGATCTAATTTCCTAAACTGAAAGGCTGCGATCACTGTATAACTGAATTACTTGAATTGCTTTAATTTGTATTACACAAAATATCAGTAGTGTAAACCTACCATCAAATGCTGGTGTAAATTCTTCTCGCTGTACAGGGCCAAAGAAACACTTGTCCCACAACTCATACAGCTCCGTTCTAAATTGAACAAGAATAACAGCAATATTAAGGAGCACACATAAGGAGCACATGTAATCTAATGAGAATTCGTCAGACTTCATTAAACACATAACTGAAAGTATTATAATTTTAGCGTACCTGAGACCATCAATGAACTTTTGAATATGCTGCAGTTTCAAAGCCTGGAGTCTTTCCACTTCACTTTTAAGCTGACAGGGAGAAAGTTGAAACAAAAAAATCATTTAATATTAATGGCCTGTCATTTACACAGGAAAAGTTGATCAATTCCCAAAGAATCTAAGTTGGGTTTACCTCGGCATCAATTATGGTTCAATTTGGGACTATCTTGGGTATCATACAATTCCCAAACAAAAATCCAGATTGGGTAATGGGAACCACTTCCCAAGACATTACCAAACTGGGATGAAATTGGGATTTGTGGAATTCCCAACTTGGTCCCCAAGTTACCCCAAATAATGGGTTACCCTTGGGTTTTAGTTGTCCCAAATACACCCCAAGGTGATCCCATGTAGGTACACTATATTGGGATTAAAAGCAACAACTTAGTCCCACAGCCAGGTGAAGTTGACCCAAGGTAGGTAAGTTCTTCATCCAAACAAACTCATCTGGACCGGAGTGATCAAACTAGGACATACACATACAATACGTAATAAGATATAATGATAATATAACATATCTTCTAAGACACCCAAGTGTTCAAAATCCAATTACATGTACTCCTCGATCTTGGAATGAAACTTTTATTTCCATTCAGTTAATTCAATGAAGCTACATCGATCCACATTTCAGAGCAGCAAGTATATAATTATTTCAGTGAAATTTCTGAAACTAGCTGGAGTTGTATTGGTCAAATTGTATATACTATTAGCTTGCTACCTTAAGGATCTTTTTGTAAATTATTGGTATAAATAAAGTTTCTGTTTTGAGTTATGCATGGAACACTGAATTAACTCTGGATGTCTTATGTTACCTACCATTCATGGTTAATCGAGTACAGTATTTTAATACAGAGCTGAATAAAACTGACTTTGGAGAACAGCATATACTTCTGATCTTCATATGTTTATGCTTAGATTCTCAAGACTATAAATGTCAAAAGTAAACTCAACGGTACAAAAATTAATTTTCAAGCCATGCATACAGTCTCTGTGAATAAACGGCATGAGGTTACTTTTTGATCATAGCAATATCAGAACGCTTGAGATTTGAAAGATTTGCTCCATTCTTTATCTTAACACAACTGTGATTCACCAGTTTTACTGCCACCGCTTTGAAAAGAGCATCTGTATTCAAATGTGCTGGCAACATCTTTTCCACAGCGTTTTTAAATTTAACAGTTGTTAACCCCAGTTTAGGGAAAACGGTGTCATCTTCACTCTTTTTAAGAAGTCGAATACAGCTGTGGCCATCGATGTCTTCGGCTGTAAAACAAAATTAGCGATTTCCATTGAGGACAAGCGATCCAATTTGCCGTCATTATATCACACATATCACAGGTGAAAGGTCTTAGGTCGTAAAAAAAAGGAACAAATTGGACAATACCATTTTGTGGATGAGATTCACAAATACAATCACTGACACAACAAAATGGCGCGAAAAGAGGATCGCTCGCCAAAAAGTAAACATAAAACCCTGAACAGTACCTTTGAATTTACATGTAACAGCGACTTCCACGGAAAAATTTGCCTCTACAAAATAGTATACATCCTCTATATCCCACGAATCCAGTGGCAATCCTTGAGGACTACACATAACTTGTTTCCAAATAGAGTTAAAACTTGCGAACATATCCCGTTCTTCCACGCGTGTATGGAGCATGCGCAAAAGAAAACTTGGCACCAGACTTCTCTGAGGTGAAAAGCAAAATGGCGGCAAAACTGGCGGCGCGATATTTCTTCCTGCTATTGTTCGGAAAAGTCTTATCGGCACGTCAACTGTCCCAGTACATTCCTTGGCTCAGGATTACATTGGGAAAATTTCCCTGATTCTTGATTTTAATGAAATAATGGATATCGTCCCAACTTACCCCAAACAAATGATGTTGGTGTCACTCTTTCCCAACTTTGATCCACATCGGGGCAAGAGTTGCTCAAAGTAGTCCCATAGTGGGAGTAGTTCAACCCAAATCACCCCAAACAAATGATGTTGGTGTCACTGTTTCCCAGGTTTGATCCCCACTGGGGTGAGTTTTACCCAAAGTAGTCCCACAATGGGAGTAGTTCAACCCAAGTTATCCCCAGTTTCGTCTTTTAAAATCCTGACTTTGGGTCAAATTTGGGAAATACTAATTGGGAATTATTAACCTGGCTTTCTTTCGAATTGGAATACCCAACCTAATCCTCACAAAAACCCAACTTTGGAAATTGGGAATTCTCATATCCCAAGATGAAACAAAGTTTGACCCAAGTTGGGAATTAAAATTTTTTTCCTGTGTTAACGGCCACAAATTTTCCTCCAAAATTGTGTGTGCTGACAATAGCCTCCCAGCTAATATATTTTGCACATCCTCACCTGCTTCAAAACTCAGTCACAGCCCTGTATTTTGTTAAGGAACATTTGATCACAGTAAATCTCACCTTGCAAATGACAGAGGGTTTGTAGCCTTCAGTTCGGCTGAGGAAGGCTTGTCTTTCTGACTCATCAATCTCAAGTTTACCCCAAAGTGATTTCATCTTCTCCCTCAGTTCAGATGCTTCAGAGAAATTTCTTTTCTGCTGATTCTCCAGCTTACAAAAAAAATAAATAACATCATGTACTGTAGAATGTTGCAACCCAGAACATACGGCTTTGGCAAGAAATTTCAAGCTTTTAATAAATATAAGAACAACAGTACTAGTCAAGTGCTCTGTATAATTAGCACTTATTAATATCATTATTAATAATATTCAGGAACGGCAACGTCAGAGCTCTACAACTTACTTGTCCTATCGGACAACTTGGATCATCTTTTTCCTTGTCCGAATGGAAAAGTTACCCATCTCGGACGTTCGGACGGGCCAAGTTTCCTGCCCTGAATTTGCGAACTGCGATAGTCGTTGCTACACATTTTGTTTTCACCAGGAGGGGAGGCTTACCTCTTGACTAAGTTCATGCAAGGCTTCTATGTTTTGTGAGGAAAGCTTAAATGTTACTTCAGCATCATCCTTGGCCAGTTCTTGTCCTATTGTTGTAGATGGGACTGTCTCTAATTCTTTCCACAATACCTCAATCGACTTTTTCAGTTGCTTAAAAGTGTTAAGTCTTTTGACCTAAAAAGTGAGAAGCCTGATTAGCATAAATGCACTTAGAGCAAAACTCATGACAGCCAACATAAATATAGAAGCTAACAACTTATAATAGGCTGCTTGGTTTTTATCTTCTCAGAAGATAGAAATAAATAATTATGTTACAAGAATATTATAAATAATTCTAAACTAAAATACTAATCTACCTTGTAAAAAATTACATAGAAGTGAATGGAATGTAAAAACTATAAATATGCCACTTACCCAAGAGCTAATGCAAGACTGGGCTCTTGGGACAAATCTTAAGAGTTTGTAGTTCTAAGAGGTGACTTACAATCATTATTGTACATTGTAAATTACAAAGTAATCTGATTTAATGCATCACCTGATGTTTAGGTTTTCTAGACAGCATTTTAATCCCATTCAAAATGGAGGTTCTTACAAGGAGACTAGACCAATTCTAAAAACACTTTATTAAACACTTTAGACACTGCTTATACATTACCTGCTCCTTTTCTAAGTACTGCACATTAGCCTCTAGTTCCTTGAGCTGTTCCTTTGTTGGAACATTAACTTCACCCAGGTTATGAACAGGAAGGCATAATCGTTCACAGAAGTTTGATTCTCTCTCTCTCAAACTCTTCAAGGTTTTTAGTCGCTCGTGTTTTTCCTGTATTGTAAAACAGAATTCATATTAATTTTCTGTAATGCTTAAGGTATAGGTTTGTATTCACACATGCATTTTTTTTTTGTCCCAGGGAAAAACATCTTCCAGTATAAAAAAAATCAGGTTTTGTTCATAGAAACATCTCTGGTTAAATAAACTACAGTTTACAACAGTAAAACAACAGCAATGAAATGTACATGCAATAAAGTTGAAAACATACCAATTTTAGGCTGTGCACTCTTGTGCGAAGTTCATTTTCAAGCATAAGGATGCTCATTGGTGTTTCTGGCTAAAAAAAAAAAGACAGCAAGGTTTATTATAATTATATGCAGAGCAAGTTATAAACTTGTCTAAATCAACTAAATCAAAGTTATGCAAACAGAAGAAATGCTATCAAGGTTTGCAACCCACAAGAACAGTTAGTAAGAGCTCACATTATTCCAAAAATACATATTTTTATTTTTACTTTTTTATCAAGTCAGACAAAATGGATACAGGAGGTTGTGTAACATTCATTCTGGCCTGTGATACAGGCACTGAAAGAGGGAGGATGTCTCAAAAGAGGAAAGGGCCAGCAAGAAGTAGGATTCTCAGTTGAACCCATAACATCTGTTATTGGTGTTACTAGAAATTCTTATGCCTGTAAAGGCACCTCGCCTATACTGTAGGGCCCAAGCTGCATGGCCTTCAGCCATTGTAGTTCAGTGATACAGCTGAAAATAGCACAACAACGGCTGTTCAAGTTCTAGTGAGAACCCTGACAATGTTTGCACACCCCTCCTCCCCCCCTTTCAAAACATGAAACACATGCTACAATGTTTATTCCAACCTAAAATGATCGATGAAAAGTTTAGTTGCACCTCAAAAGCTATATTTCTTGAAAGCATTTCAAATTAAGCACCGTTTGACTTACCTTGAAGACTTCAACCCCTAGTTCTTCACTCAACTCTTCCATCTCTTTAGTACACGTTTCAACATTTTTTTGCAGAGTAGATTTCAAGTCCTCTTCTTCTTTAACCATTTCTTGAAGCAGATTTCGCAAATGATACAAGACCGACTTTGTCCTTTCTTCTTTTTGATCCTCTTGTAAACCAATTTCAGTCCAGATATTCTGAAGGGTTTCCATAGCGTTTTGTAAGCACGGTATAACCTCATTCTTGATCATTTGGACACTTTCTTCCACTGTTGACGTGGAAAGATTCCTGCTGTTGTTCTTTGACGTACTGACAAAAGGAGAATTTAATATCAACGATGTACTTTTGCTTTTTCAGAGATCAAGAATCAACGTTTGAAGGAATTATATGGGTTATCTACAGTTTGCAAGCCTGATATCGATCAGCATATTCAGTGTATCTCCTCCAAAGCAGAACTTTTAATGTTTATTCACTGCAGAGAATCACAGCAACCTATTTTTAGAAGAAGGACGCAAACATGTTCGTCTAGATGTGCCTTGAGCGTAAAATAAGCTTACGTTATGATGTAGCAATTATTGATTATTGAAATTGACAATTCGAAGGGAAGCTTTAATTCGTTTCAGTAGAGCATGATCGATCCAGCTGAACCACGACATAAAAACAACTTGAACGAAACCAAACAGCAGAAAACGGTCAAATTGAGACTCCTTGGTCACTGAATGAGGCATTTTCCAAGACTGGCAAGGGAAAGCTCTGAAAGACTCGCGAGAAGGTCATATAGAGGTTTGATGTGAAACCCGATGTGTCCGCTGTTTGTAGCAGTTCAGTCCGCCATCACCAAGAGATTCTTGAACAGTACACTATTTTGGCAATTCTGCCCCAAACACTGCATTAATCTGTATAACATAACGATATGAACCCGCCTTACCTTTCTGCTTCCATTTTAGCGGATAGATTATTGAAATATTACATTAAGTTGGAGAAAAAAAACTTTGCGAAACAACGGCTTGCTCCTTGTCTATTTGAAAACGCCCGCAAACGGTCACTCAAAATCACGTGTCACAAAGAACCCTTTTGATTGGTTCCTGGCTGAGAAAGTAGTTTTGGTTTTGTAAGGAGTCACGGAGTGTCCTTTGCAAGTACTCGAAGGCCTAGGGACTTATGAAAGAACTTGTACCGGCCCTACTTAAAAAAGTAGTGAATGAAGTTATGGCATACTTGGGCGCAGGCTGGACGATACATTGCGGGATAACCTCCTCTCTGACCTTAAAAGGATAAGCTTAGGTGTTTGATTATAGAAGCCTGACCACTGACTAGCCGCCAGTTATTGGTGGGCTTCCCTTGACCGACTTTGATAATTTAATACAGGTTATTGCACTACAAAAAAGATAAGTTGCAACCGCAAAACGTTGTCGCAGTTTATTTTCGATAGAGTTTCAGATGACTGCCTACAACAACTGATCTACAGGGTCTGAAAAATCTGAATTCTGTCTTAAACGGGATAGGGAAATCAGAGATTTGTGCCTTAAATAGAGTTAGGGTTTGAGCGCCCGGGCCGCACCTCCCTACCTAAGCATCTGTTGAGTATCCCCCGAGAGTTGATTAGGGACGGACCATTAGAAAAATGATGGGAGTTGCGGGGGGGGGGGGATCTTCAGTTTCGCCCATTGCTTGTGCATAATATGTTTGCAAGTGCATACCTCGCACAACTAATTTTCATTGTCCTTTTACCTTGCATGAAGTTTTCTTTTGCTTAGACAAGTGCCAATAATTAACAATTATTCATCGAAGTGGAGGTGAATAGTACTTTGCTAATCACCTCCGAGTTAACCAATCAGAACGTGCGAAAAGCACTATTCACTTGTGTGGACCACACCCCTTGGAAGGACCATGTGGAGTATATTGGCAATGAGATCTCCTCTCGTTTATACAATTTCGTGGTTCCCTTGAAAACCATACGGCCAATTTAGGACAGAATAATTGTCAAAATCTATATCAGTTTTCAGACCAAAACGGCTCAAAAACCATACCCTTTGGGGCTTCACATACCTATATACCTAAAATAGGGGAGTACCCCCGAGGTACTCTTTCATTAAACATGCGCACCACTTCTGCTCCGCAAAATGAGAAGATGAGGCTCCCTCAGACAAGACCTTTGGAATCTTCTGCTGTGAAGAACTGAGGAATATTAAGAGGTTCTGTCAGAATTGCCCACAGCGGTTAGAAGTGATACTGACGATGCTGATCAAGAATCAGAATATAACACAGAGTTTAAAAGTGAAGAAATCGTAGATTTAGACGACAACGAGGATGAAATGATCGACTTTCCTTAAGCAGTTACTACTCGCAGCTGCAGACTGACAGGTCAAAGTCACATCAAAGTTCTTAAGGAAAGCTCACCAAACTGACATCGTCATTGAGTAGTATCCGTCAGTACTTGTCTTCATCAGTCTATCTTCAGCTATGTTCACTTGGCCTTAGTTACCTATCTGTGTAGGAGGGTCAAAAAGCAGAACATCGACTGTAGTATTAGACTTCATTACAGTGACTGGCAACTCTGCACACAACGTTCTGAACTAGTCCAAGTATGTGCTTCACTTTTTCTGCGTAAATTTCCGTGAAACGTGAACATAGAATTTTAATCACCGAGATACGTGTTTTTCTACCTGTTAGAGGGTGGTATACCCCTAAATTTGACGTTTTGTGTGTCCGTGAAACGTGCGTAGCATTTCTTCCCCCCCCCCCCCCCCTTTAATTCCCTCTTTGGACGAAACTGGTTTTGTGGTCGCATATGTAAATTAGTGTTGAAAGTAAATGCCAGTTTTTTCCTAATGAAGGGAAGTTAGTTTCTTCGGTTCAAGATCCGATATCAAGATCACGATATCTCGCGTCTGTTCACACACGGTTTGTGTTACGTCTTTACTTGAAACCTAAGCTAATCGCGCAAATCCATGCAAACAAATTAAAGGCTCAGTGTCCGCAGTGTCTGAGCACGCAAAAATGCCAGTTTTCCTCCAACTGACAATGTCTGTTAACAGGCTGCTTCGTAGCGAGTTGCGCACAGAGCGTGAATTCTGACTCAGGGTTCGTTGCACTGATTTCATCTGCTGTGATTGGCTCGAATTTTACAACACTCAGGTGAAAGTCTGGGACGCAAAATCAAAGTCAGAGGGGGGAGGGGGGAATTGAAAGTCTAATACATCCAAAATGACAACTCTTTATTAAAACTTTCATCATTCTCTTCTAATTTACATTTTTATAATCAACTATCTCGAAATCCGACAGCCATAATAGAGCGGATTGCAACTGAGTGTCGACAAACCAAGAACAAAGCAACTACTCTGACCAATCACAACAGATTCAAATAGCGCAATGAACCAATCAGAATACGAAGCAATTCCATCCGGCGTCAAGCGCGAGAAAATGCGCACATGTAACCCTGTGGTTGGTTTTGGTTTTGCTTCTCATTGGCTGAGAAAGTGGTGCGACGTTTGTCAACCAATCACAGAGCGAAGTAATGCAAAACCAAAGCAAATGCAAATTACCATGGACACTCAGTTGAAAACCATTCTAACAGTAAATAAATTATAATAATAATAATAATTAGAATAATCTGAAATAATAAAATATAGCTTAAGATATTTCCATGATCACACTTATCACAGACTAATATCACATAAAATCTCATACTAAAAACTCATTTTATACAAAATTTACAACATCGAAGGAAACACAGAGCGAAGTAATGCAAAACCAAAGCAAACGCAAATTACCATCGACACTCAGTTGAAAAACTATTCTAACGGTAAATAAATTATAATAATAATTAGAATCATCTGAAATAATAAAATATAGCTGGAGATATCAGTTTCCATGATCACACTTATCACAGACTAATATCACATAAAATCTTATACCAAAAACTCATTTTATACAAAATTTACAACATCGAAGGAAACACAGCTATTGGCGTTTTTCTACAATATTAAATCGTTTATTCAAAATCCTATCTACTGTAAGGATTCCACTCCCTGTCTCCAAACAAATCCGTAGATAAATAAACAAGCCGAGGTTTTATCTCTCAGTGTTAACCTAGCTATTTGGGAGTATAAGTTCCAAGTTCCAAGAAAACACTTAAGAAATCAAAGCCTCTAAACGAGGCTTTAGAAGCGTCAACTTTTGCTATGATTCACAGTCTTCTTAATAGCGAAAGAATGTCCCTTTTACCCCAACCAAAATTTCACCAACCAAAAAAAAAAAAAAAACAAAACAAAACAATACGATTTTCCCAAGTTACAGGTAGTCGGCCATTTATAACACAGCAAAAATAAGGTTTTTAGGACTGATACAGTCCTTCTGGGATTGGAATTTTTGAGGAGTCACAGTTACTTAAAAATTGATTTAAAAACCCTATCGAGGAACACATTTTACAGTTGAAATTGTTCCAAAACAACTTCTTATCGTCAGCAATAAATTATCTTTGAGGCAGATTTGACAAGCGCGAAGCCTGTCTCCAAGCGCATTAAGATTAATTATGACCCCCAAACGTAGCTTTCATCTTCTTGAAGGCGTCGTGAAACTTTCTTGAGCCATGTGAAGATGACAAATGAAAGTTGCTGGCATTTTCGGAAGCAAGCGCATGTAGATTTTCCTTTTTACATTCTTGAATACGCTGTTTCAGTCTGTCCTTTATTTCTTCGTCCGTCTGAAATGCGTACCGCATCTGTTTGAACAATCTAAGCTGATCCACTAAACGTGCAACGGATCTGTAAGAAAAGGAAATAAGTAAACTGTTCGGGTACGGTTACATTAGCTCTCTTACATTAGTTACATTGATGTATTATTAGTAGGAAATAATAGGAATTAATCATTCCAAGTTGTTTTATCTACCTCATCTTGGTCCACTTGTACAGGTCGCTTGGCAACGTAAACCCACCCAGCTCTTGCTGCTGCACGTGAATCACAAACAGAAGGAAGCACGGAATTGTGGGTTTCTCACGTGATGATTCACTCTTCATTAACCAAGAACTGTCTGTCTTTAACAAAACCTGGCGGAAATAAAAGTCGGAGGCTCAATTAATAATTAGCGGTTTAATCTGAGTATACCACACTTTTCCATAGAGGGCGGGAAGTGGGGTAAGGCAGGTAGAGAATTCCCAAGCCGTGAAGGAATGCTAGTTCATCGTCCTAAAATGACAAAAGTTAAAGTTTGAATGATGTAGATGAAATAAATCATATACGGAACTGCGGAAATGAAATCAGACGAACGATGATCCTGGAAGTTATGAACGCAATTTAAGCAATGAATGAGTTGCCAGTAATCGGATCCCTGTCTTATGCGCATAGGATTCTGGGATCGCCAGGGGGCAAACATTGCCAGTCGCTAGAAGAAAATGTATGGCGAAAAGTTGTTTCGACGTCCAAATCAACGATTTTGGAGAGAGATCAACGCTTTTTCGCCCCTGTTTTATCAGAAATGGATTTGGACAATGTTGATACGTGGAAATTGTAAGTTTTTGTTTGAATAACCGTCAAATATATGATAAAAATCTACCGATAAACTTCCCTGCTTGCGTAAAGGTTATTGTGAAATTGACTTCGCGTAAAGATCTCGAAATATTGCAAAATTAGGTATAAATCGGGAGGAAATGACTAAATAAAGCCTTTTCAGTTGTATTTACATGTGTACGGGCTGTTTTCGTAGTAGTTATGTCTTCCATAAACAAATTATGGCTTCTGGAAATTTACCTCCTAAAAGGAGAGAAGTCGTTGTCAGAGGTGATGGAAATTGTTTTTACCGAGCTGTTGCTCTTTGGAGGGATGAAATATGCGATAAGAAACATGAGGAAATTCGTAGGTTAAGCTCTAGTTTGATTGAGAAAAAGCCGCTACTCTTCTCTTCGAAATCTGCGGAGGAACAGCAAGATCACAGGAACTTGGGCACAAACTGTGAACATATTTTCATCTGCACTACCACTATGCTTTCTCTTTCTTAACTATTTCCTATTGCTCCCTGTAGATCTGATCTTTGGAGCAAGGTTTCTGACCCCCACAATCGTACCCTCTCATGCACAAAGTTGGTGTAGGGCATTCAAACGGTTCTGTGAACATTGTACAAAATGATTTGAACAGACCTTCGCACTCGTTGTAAATTGAATTGATCACGATTTATAGCACTAGCCCACAAAAAAACATCTTTATTATTCTTGGGCGAGTAGAATCTTAATATTTCAACGTGATGAAGAATCTTTTGCCTTTCTGGGTACCTTCGATCGTTGTCACAACCCCAGACAGCACAATGATACCACTGGACATATTTCCAATATTATTTGTATTAATGAGCTTAGAAATAAGCTACACGTAGCCTGTACACACGCAAATACAACTGAAAAGGCTTTATTTAGTCATTTCCTCCCGATTTATACCTAATTTTGCAATATTTCGAGACCATTACGCGAGGTCAATTTCACAATAATTAACCTTTCGCAAGCAAGGTAGATTTTATCATATATTTGACGGTTACTCAAACAAAAACTTACACGTTCCTCGTATCAACATTGCCCGAATCCATTTATGTTAAAACAGTGGCGAAAAAGCGTTGATCTCTCTCCAAAATCGTTGATTTGGAGGTCGAAATCACTCGTCGCCATACATTTTCTTCTAGCGACTGGCAATGTTTGCCCCCTGGCGATCCCAGAATCCTATGCGCATAAGGCAGGATCCGATTACTGGCAACTCATTCATTGCGTAAAGAAGCCTGAAAAAAATCCAGGACTTCAACGGGGTTTGAACCGGTGACCTCGCGAAACCGGTGCGATGCCCTAACCAACTGAGCTATGAAGCCACCGACGTTGGGAGCAGCTCCTGCTCCCAACATCGGGCTTCTTTACACAACTGCTTAAATTGCGTTCACAACTGCGAGAATCATCCTTCGTTTGAAAAGTTAAAGTGTAGCGTATCTTACCTTGACAGCCTTGAGCTCTTCCAATGCTTCAGCAGTTTTTGTTGGAACTTGTTTCCAAACCTAACAATGATAACCGAATGGAAAAGTTAATTACAGTTCGGTTGTAGAACGCGATACGTTATGTTTCTATCGCCCAACTAACTTAAATGTAACACGCCTCATTCCAACAGAGGCATTTGAGAGTCAACTGGAGTAAACTTGTTTTGACATGTTATTTGGTTGGGCCACACCTTGATCGCCCTTGAATGTGTGTCAAGCCCCTGGCCGCTCGCTTCGCACGAATCGCTCGCGAGGCTTTGCTGGAGTGTTTGCTTGCCATGGATTGTGGCCACCATGGCTTAGCAAGTTTTACCCCAGCCAACACGAGTCGACGCAAGTCGATCATGCTTTTCCGAACATACTGAAGTACATGTATCTCCTTGTGTTTATGTTTGTCTGACTGCTTACCGGTAAATGTCGGACAACAAACATTTCCAGGGCATCAAGAATCTGCATACAGGTGCTGTAGTTACGAATCTCACAGCAATAACGCGCAGCGTTCACGAACTTGGTGATGAGGGCGAGTTGACCCTGCAACAAAAGAGACGAATATGGAGTGGTTAAGTCATGACTACACAGGGTCACAACGTCGCATACAAGGCACCAAAATCTCAGACACTCAAAAAATTCCAACAACAACCCCCTCCCTTAATGTAAGTTCATGGACTGATAAGGCTATTTATTTCATAATATGGTTGTTTAAGGGTTTCATCATTAAAGAAAAATTCTTTCTTATAAAAAGAATCATCGTTCTCGCAACAAAAAGACTTCTTGCCAAAAAATGAGCTTCAAAAATGCCTTAGCTTTGGCTGAATGCAAGCCAAGGAGTTAAGAATTAAAAAAAAAAAGAACTGTTGCTCACCTTTAATGAAGACGCACTGCAAATCTCCACAGCTATCCACAAAGACACGTCTTGCGCATGCTCCAAGAGGTCTTCTAAAGCGCCATCAGTGCTCGACTCGCTGACGTACAAATTGTTCTCCCATGGGAGAGCTCCTTGATCTACCACAGGGACCTCGGAAACACGGCGACTTCCGGTACTAAATCCAAAGATGCTGTCCCGTTCTCTGGTAGGAGATTGGCTTCTGCCGACCCCAATACCATGAGCGCGGGAGTTTAAGAAATGCACTGGATGGATTTGAAAGAACAAATCCTGCAGAGGAAATTGGTGGGAATTAGAGTTCACGCAGATCGTAAAGCAGGTTGGTTAAGCGGAGAAATTTTTCAAAACGGTTTCACGGTGTGTAAAACGAAGGCTACCGCCAATATGGAATTAGAACGAGAGATTCACTACAGCCGCGGCATAGTGAAAAAGCATTTTCAAAGATATATTGGTGTAGGTTAAAACAGAGAAGGGTATGTTACCTGTTGAATCAGTGTAAGCTGTTCAGCTAAGACTCTTGATGAATGGTCCAGCACTGAAAGAGCCTTCAGGTACAGTGTTGGTTTGTATGTTGTTCCCTTATCCAGCGAGGTCCTCCTGAAGCACTGGACTGGAGATTTGGCCTTACGGCTACTCAGTGGCTGGAACAAAAATAACAGACTTGATTTAGGAATTTAGGAATGCTAAATCTGCGTTCTGATGAAAAGTGCACGAACTATTTGACAAGGTACCTGTGATCAAAGCAATACAATACTGCTCTTAGAGTAGTAATAAGAAAATATCGAGTGATTTTTTGCAGGAGGAGTGAACGTTGTTCAGTTGTTAGCAGTAAATTGTCCCGGGCCCCCAACAGTTCACCCATGACCCGCAAAAATTAGATTCTCCAACCACAACATGTTTATCCATTGGATAGTTACTTTATCTCTTGCGTACACAAACCTTTTTCAGTGAGTCCTTTTTTCCTTCCATGGGAGCGAGACCTGAGAACAAAAAAGCAAAAAGTTACGTTTGTTCTTTAAGGACTTGAAATCCGTCCGCGAACAATGTCCTTATACCTTGTGGGTCCTCTAACTGAAGCACAGCCACGGAATCAGTGACTTCTTCGGATGATGAATTGTTGTTCAAGTCTTGTTTCTGTTTCTCTGCAATGAGTTCCATAAGATAATGACCTCTTTCACTTCTGTCCACGAGAATTAACTGTCGAATTAAACAATTTTGTTAAATTTTCCATCTTTTCCTCCAGAACCCGTACCCCTTCAAACTTAGATTGGACATATGAGATTTTCGCAGATTTATACGTTATCCTTCGCCGTCTCCTAAACGGCTGACATTTCAGACCAAAACCACACCTGTGTATGCACCATTTTAAACAACGGGGCCGAGAAGCTCGAAGCATGGTTAGCGCTAACCATTGATTAAGTTGGATTAAAACCTGTAGGTTGTCATGGTATCTAACCTCGGTTAGCGCTAATCATGCTTCGAGCAACTCGCCCCAGGACGTTTAAACCCCGCTTTCACGCCCAGTGATCAATCGGTAGTTTCTCCTTACAATATAATTACATTGTCAAGAAGACAGGTGATGAGAATAAAGAAAAAATCAAATGAGGGATATATATTGCTTGATTTAACACCAAATTCTCAGAACTAACATTATAAGTAATGTGTGGCAGACAGTAAGGAGAATTAATATTGAAATAACGAGAGTGAAAGGGTTAAGAGACGATAATGTTAAACTGCGTCGTGAGAAGAAGAGACAAACTTGTTCCACTTTTAGAACGTGGGCTAACTAGCCAGGGACTGTATTGGCAGATCTGAATGAAAAATTCACTGTTATGTGCCGCCTTTCTCCTGAATTTGATTATTTCAAATTGTTATTTTGCAGAGTACGGCAAAGAAATACGGTAAAGAAATGTACCAAAAGCCACAGCGACACGTGCAGAAATCACGTGCAGAAATCACGTGCAGGTTAATTATCTAAGCTCGTTAGGCTACTGTTTGTTGCGTACTCTTTCTCGTTTTCGTTGTCGTCGTTCTTATTTAAAGTTGCCGAAACAAATCTTGTCCACACAATATCCGTCCCCTGATACTTCTGCTGTCAGTGAAGGAGATAGCGAGTTGTGAGAAAGGTGCCTAAAATGTTACCTCATCTTTGACAAACGCCAGAAGGTCTCTGATAAGACTGGGGTTTGTTTTGAAGTCAAACTGGTAGAATCCGTCGATCCACTCCGATACCAAATCCAGCGCACGGTACCGTATCTGCAGTTGATGATTATAAACTTGACCAGATGAGTCCGTTCTGGTAAGGTAAACAAGATGGCTGTTAGAAATACTGCTTTCCGTTTTCTTTTTCCGCTGGAAATGCACTAGTGATTTATGCTATAATAATTGTAAAACTTCGTTAGAAATTTTCTTTCTTATACGACCTAAGGGACCTTGACGCGAGTACAAAAGCGTCGTCTCCTTATTGGCGCTGGTGTCGAGCATTCGTTCAAATAGTCCACAGATGCTCATTTTATAGCTACTTTGTGTTATGCTTGCTTTTTGTAAGACAACACCAAAGTTATTTAATGTGTACAGGTTTTCCAACTCTGTTTGGGATTATATCTCTTTTAATTTCTTCTGCCCCTGCACTTTATTTTACAAGAACGTCGTACACTGCCAGTGTAAAACTTTCCTTTCTCAGCCTTAGGAATAATTGACTTAAGGCCGTGGCAAACGAGGACACATGCATTGTTGCGGACACATTGCTGCCGACACAAATGTTTCCTCGTTTACCCGCGCGTGCAACATTTGTGGCGGACACAAATTTTGTGTCAGGGACATAAAAAATGTTTCTGATCTTGTTCGGAAACATTATGTCAGCAACAAATGTTTCCCAGTTTGCGCAGCCTAAGAAACATCATGAGCAACAATGTGACCGTAACCATGTGTCCTCGTTTGCCAGGGCCTTTAGTGACTAATAGACCTTTTTACCGATACGGCGGCCATCTTGAATTCCGAGGAAATTATGGGATACCCAGGGGGCAGATGAGAAATAATTATAAAGAATACTGTGGCGTGATAACTTTTAACAATAATTTTTCGCTAACCATAGAAACCACTGCCAAATACCGTGACAGAAAGATGTAACGCTTGTAATATTTGTTTTGGAATATGAGAGACAAGCAGTAAAAATTTATCCTGAAAGCTGTGTTTACGATAAATTTTCCAGCGATTGCCCCCTCGGCAGCCCATAATTTCTCAGTCAAAACAATAGAATTCAAGATGGCCGCCGTATCGGTAAAAAGGTCTATTGACCGTTGTCCTTACCTAAGGGAAGCTGAACACTTTTCCCTAATGAAACTAAACAGTTCCTGAGGAGTTGCAATATAACGATATGTGTACAGGAAGTAACGGACGTACGACTGGCTCATGGCGTGCCTGGTAAGAAGAAGAAGGGCACATATTAGAAGCCGGGAATTTATATTACCCCGAATACGTTAAATTTCAACTGAATGTTTCAAGAAAATTAGCAAAAATCAAAACAACAGCCTTGAAAAAACGGATCAACAGCTTACATTTGAATGGTCATATTTAAGGACCGCATCCATAGACTCAAAACCGAGCACTAGTTCATTCCGCCAATTGACAACCTCCACGGGAAAGTAAACCTCAAAATTTTAGCCAGAGATTTTAAAGCTCAACAGGTCTACTAAAAGCCTTACATATAGACGGAGGAACAGCGGTCAAAGACCACTTGGTATAAAAAAGCCCTTGAGGTTTTTTAAAATTTTAAAAAACTCAGTACCAAAGTAAACTTTTCTCAATAGTGACCGAAGACTCCCGACTATCTTCCGAACATATCCGTAATTTACGATCATGATCCTAACATGTGTCGGCAATTGTCGAAGGCTTCCGAAGATTCACGATGAAGCGGCATTGTTTACCTGTCGAAGAGGTAAGAGAATAATCCTAGCTTTGTTCCAGACTGCAGCGAGGGACCAATCAGCGACTCCTCCACGATATCTGTGCTTTCGTTAATCCTTTGGTTCCATATCGGCGAAAAATTTAAGAAGCTATTGTTTAACTCTGGCTCTAGCGTTACACACGTCTTGTTGTAACTGCAAAGGGAACAAAATAAAACATAATTGACGATGATCACTTCAGTTAACATATCAGAATCTAAATTAAAAAAGTACACGGCGTGACAAGCTCTCACCGAAAATCCCTGTTAAGTTAACACTGGAGTAAGTTTTTAATTGGTGAGGATGGAATCGGACTAGACTATCAGTAATGAAATTATATCAAGAGAGATTTTATAATCAGCAAATGGATTTCATTTGGAAGTGGTAAGAACAAAGCATTTGTTTACGATTTATGACGTCCGATTCCAGCGTCTTTGCTTTAACTCTTTAACTCCCAAGATCTGATTATTAATTCTCCTTTCTAGCTGCTATACAGTCCCTTGTACATCGGTTAAGAGAATTTGGAGTTATATCAATAAAAGACATTCTGGCTGATACATTTGTCTATTCTCATCACCTATCTGCTGAACAATTTATTTGATATTATAGGGAGAGAAGTTACGTACCAATCATTTTTGGGAGTTAAAAGGTTAGTCGCAAGCTTCTCTCGACGAATGGAAACGCGAGGGTTGCACCGTCCATTCTTAAACAACGATATAAAAATCATAATCATCAATTTTACCTCACAAGAAATGCGTAAAGCAAAGACGTGTTCAAACCGAAACGTTCAGCGTAAACATTCTGGAAAAAAAAAACAAGAAACACTTTAATATCATTTGCACCGCAAACTAAACGAACGTATGATAAATTTCTTTACCCACCCGAAGCTGCCGTTGGACGTTTTTTAAGTAAATGATCTTTTTGTCGCTCTCCTCGATTTCGCTGACCAATTTAAACGCCAAATCTTTCACATCTGCAAAACAAATTGCCGGAATTAACGAGACTAGATTGGCACAAGTAAGTCCAATCTCCAAGAGTTCACGGTTTTTAGAAGTTAGAGATTTTACTACGAAACATAACGGAGGTTTAAAAAACCTTTTTTATTGTCGAAATCTGCCATCTTGTTGTAGGAGTTCATGCTTTTTTTCTTGGCTCTCCGCTCCAACATGAGTTGCTGGGATATTTCCTGAAAACAAGACATACAAAAATAAATGCAGCTTTGTTGCACAAACCACCAGAATTTCAGGTATATTAAAGCCAAAAAAAAGAAAACCTGACACTGAGTTTTCCAAACGGCCGCTTTCATTATGAAAAGACTGTTGTCACCAAACAAGTATCATAAGTTAGTGCAGTTTCCACGCCACTTCTCGTTTTGAGAGCCCAACACAGGAAACCCAACAAGGACTAAACACGAATAAAGCAACGTATCACTTGGCTCTTTGCAGTTTATGATCACGTGGTACAAACGATACCTTGCTGGCGAGCAAATTGCGCGCTGGCCGGGGGCATCCAAAACATAGCAACTCAACTTAATATTCTTTTTTTTTTCGATGTCCCAGTGGGCTATTTGCTCTCCAGCAAGGAGTTTTTTGTACCATGTGATCGTACACTGCAAAAGGCCTGTTGCGGTGAACTAACGAGGGCGTAACGTGTGATGAAAACGGCCAGAACAAAGTAACAAAACGCGGGAAAATTAACCTGCGAGCTAGGCGGGAAAATAACACGCAAAAAGGGAGAATTTCGGTTTGGACTGGCCGAGAAGCTGAGCCGGTGTAAAGAGGACGAGTAAGTGAAAACATTCTACGATTAAACACTTTCATAGTAAAAGCGCTCTTCATCAAGTTTATCTCACCATAATTTTTGTTCCTAGCTTTTCTGACAAGTCTTCCACACCCGACGCCAGTTTGATTCCCTGAGTGACGGAGACGAAAACAAAATTGTCAATTTGTGACTCAACAGCCGTAACGGATGGAAAGATGGTTTGCATAATGCAAATTGGCCACCGTGAAGAGATAAAAAAGATGCATATTTGAGCATTAGCCATTCATCAGAATAAATCACTAATTTGTATTATCAACTCATTAAACCTTATTTTTGTATACGACTACCTTACCGACGGCGGACGCGGCACCATAGTATCTTAGAGACTAAATCCCTTTTTACAGTCACCTATTAAATTAGCTGAATAAGCAGCCCTAAACCTTTACATAACTCGCCAAAGCAGCCTCACCATCACTTTATGATAGTCCTCACAAATTGGTGTCAACAACTCCTGAATGTCCACTTGCATTTCAGGGGCAATGACTTTGATGGGCAGAAACTCGGTGGCCTCTCCCAGCGGTGACACGAGAACGTCCCTCGCCCCAGTCCCACTCCTCTCGCTACTGCTTCTGGATACTGAGTTGTAATACAAAGGCTCCAAACTGAGGTAGGATTCTTCACGTGACAGACTGATGGATTCAGGAGGACTCATATCACTCACACTGCTCTCAGAGAACTGTAAGGTTGGTCTGTTGAGACAACAGAATATGCATTTGAAACTTACGCTAGTTTGATTGACGCACTCTTGAGACTCAGTAATATCTTCCCGCGAAAGCGCGTGGAAAGGACTGAACACGACTTCTAGTGCTCAATTTGCCTTTTGCCATCGTTCAAGTCGGTTTTTTTGTTCAGATCTGCGCGCCGTCGTTTCCGTCGTCATGCTTTTTTTGCTACACGTAGATCTGGCAAATCTGCCTAAGGAAATCAAAATGAGACTTTTCAGACAAACACGGATGAACGTGAAAGGTGGCTGAAAGTAAGGACCGTTTTGTTTTTTCATTTTTCGGTGATATATTACCTCTCCTGAGCGAATAATAATAATAATAATAATAATAATAATAATAATAATAATGATGATGATAATTTAATTCTTATATTGCGCGATTTCCAGCACATCTACCAACCTAAAAAGTTTCAGCTTACTTTGATAGAAACAGATTTCAAGGGCATAAGAAAATCGCTCACAAGAGAGTCTTTTACCGTATACCAGAATTAGATTCTGTCCGCAGACATTCTGAATCGAGAAAGTTTTAATCTCACGAAGTAAGATGCCAGGTGAAAGTGGCCGAAAGCACAGATACAAACTGGACAAACTGTGAGGCACGCAAACCTATGTATTATCCAATGCGTGTTTGAACCTCTTCCCGTCTTACGCGAAATACGAACTGCTTGAAGCCTTCACACGCCTACTGTCCACACATTAAGCCTGCTTATATCAGTTACCTTCTGGTTTTCTGTCCGCCCGTGACGGCCTCGTACATCTCATGAAGCAAATCCTCGTCCCAGTAGAGGTCACTATACTGATCTGCGATGGCCTCCTTGAAGTTATCTTCGCTCATACCAGCTAAAGACAACACGTATTCCGCTACAAAATACAAACAAACGAAGCGAGGAATATGTTTAAGTTAACTTTGGTCTGTATCTTACTGTAAAGAATCTTCGCGGTAACGTAGTCTCAAGATTTTTTTAAGGTTAAGGATTTCGTGGCAACCATTAACTTCTTACAGTTTCGAAGGGTTTGCTTTTTTAATTCTCACAACAGATGAGTATTACGGAGCCTCAGTTTCAACAATTAAGGTTTAAATTAAGGTATGAACATTGCGCTATGATATGATTGTATTGGATCGTATACAAACCCAGAGCATCGGTATCAATGGTAGTTCCCATCTGGCAACCATACAAAGTGCGAAACAGCAATATGAAAGCTTCTCTTTCGTTATTTTAAAGCCGTTTAAGACGAGGGGCCGATATGCGACGGTATTTGGCTTTTGCTCGACGCAAAATCACGAGGAACGCCCTTAAAATCGACCACTCTGAAGCTTGACAAAAAGTGCTTGATTTCTTAACTGACCATTTAAAATAGGTCAAGGAACACACTAGTTAATAATGTAGCAGGAGTGCATTCAATATCCTCATAAAATTTATGATTTTTTATTTCAATCAAAACTAATCCCGAAACGCGGTCGATAAGTGACGTCAAACCTCTAAGTTCTCTATTATACTGATAAAAGCGTATTTCCCTAAACCAGTCTCTAGGGATGAGTGATCATAACTCCTCCCGCAAAATAACATGCAAATGATGTATGTTCTTATGATTATTTTTGGTCGCAAAATTGACGAAAACCGTCTTGAAATTTTGAGGCAAAAATTGACTTACGTATAGAATTTAAAAAGACAAATCAACTAAAGGAAGCCATTGTTCTCCTCTAGAAAACACATTGTGTAATTTTCTCTCTAGAAACTGCCGCTGGAATTACAGCATATACACTTAAAATAAAACGGATCATTTTCAATGTACCTTAAAAGATGTCCTTAAGTTGTAATGATGAGCTTTTGTCAATATTTAGAAACTACGCTTGTTTTTTTATCATAAGGATCGATTCAACAGAGAAGGGCTTGCAAGAACTTATATCCTTCAATTTCTGGACAGTTTACGTGCGCGCATAAAAATTAATCTTCCTTTCACTAAACGACTGCAAGACCAATTAGTGATAATTGGGTGTTTTATTGTCTACGTTGGATGAAGAGGGTCTAATTAAAGACCGCATTATGTGCCCAAGAGAACACGACTGGGCTTTACAAGCCCACAGACTGTGAAATAGTCAAAGTTAAGTAAAGTAATTGGCCGCTTCAGAGAAAGCTGATTAGCCTTCGTGCGCAGCCAATATCATCAGAATACGAAATTTGGCCCAAAAAAACTCTCGTCTAATAACTATGCATACATCTTGATTGGGCGATTGAAAGGGCTAGAGGCAAAAGGATGACACAATATACCACAAAAACTGCCCGTATAGGTCAGAAAACAGACACTGAGAAACATTTTAACACCGAAAAACAAACACAAGGAACTTTGCTTCCTTTCGTGTTTTACTTTTTTTTTTCTCTACAACTGAATTGATAAAATGGTAATTTGTATTTGGGCATTAGCTAGAAAAGCTGTCCTATACGTACGAAGAAAGCGCAAGTACGAGCGCAATGGAGAAAACGGGGTTATCGTCTTTTTTCTGCGCTTGTGCTTATCCTTGCGTCGTTGCGTCGATCGTGCAAACTGAGATAACAATAGCATAAGCATAAGCACAAAGGCAAAAACAGAAAAGAAGTTATTCTACTTGTCAGCAATCCTTCCGTTTTTTCTGGTCTGTCCCGGCACGCTTTTGGATGTTTGGGGCAAGCGAGAACGAGCGAATAAAATTTCTTTCTCAACTTTCTCTCGCCCTAAATACTTAAGAGCCTGGAACAAACTATGCTTTTTCAGGTTGGATGGCGGCCGCGTCACATCAATCTTCCTCTCCTTCGTCCGCTATTTTGCAGTGAAGATATCACAAAAACTTGACGTGCGTATGATACCCGTATGTCAAGTTGTGCTACTGCTTACTGTGCGCAAAACCATTCTTGTACTTAAGCTCGTTTCTTCCATGGGTATTCTGTAGTTCACATTTATTTTAGGGTATGATAATATACGATGCGTTTGAATCACAACACCTACACCAGCCTTACACGCACACGCAAGGAAAAAGCATAACAAACCTCCGTATAAATATGCTTGTTCTCGCGGTTTCAGGCACAGGCGACGCAACCAAGCAAGCATAATATTCAAGGGCGCTTTCCATCCAGCTAGAATTCTCGGGTTGGAAATTCTGGAAACTTTTCGTGTCAAATGGAAAGAATTTTTTCCATTGGAGCTAAGATACTTGTTGTAAGTTTTACACTTGCCATTTCATTGGTAGGTCAAAAGGCTAGGGTGATGGATTAAAAATGCAGCGAAATATATGTTGCGATGACCCGACTTTGTAGAGAGTTTTAACAAGGAAATTGTGGCCATGGTGACTAGCGGTCCGTGTTTCAATAGTATACTCGTGCTGCTGTTTTCGCGACCTTTCTTTCTTTTAATTGTGTAAAGAAATCAGTTCTACGAACGAGCTGAGAATGACACGGAATAATCTATGACCTGTAAGAAAAAATAAGCTACACCTGAGCAAGTTGTGTGACAGCGTTCCGGAAAAACTCGTCTTAACAACCTGCACTCCAGAAGGTTTCTCTTTTCACGACATTGATATTAAACTGAAATTAATATTCCTCACCCATATTAAAGTCCTCTACTCCATCATCCAGGTAGCCGTCAAAAGCAAACTCGTCGTGAATCAAGTCGATGATCTTGGAAAGAGTGTTTCTCTCCGTTGGCTCACTTAACTGTTCCACGACCTATATTCACAAAACATCAAACCAACTCATTTATAGCTTGCTGTCCGTTTAAAGGGGCTGCTGTCACGTGGGTTTTGTTACGTTTGGTCAAACCTAGTTTCAAATTTTTCAAGTACATCTCGTGATACACAAAATGCGTCTGCAAAACTAAAGGATATCAAATAAATCTCAACGCGTAGATTAAGCCATACACATTTTTGGGGATGTTTTCAAAACACAGGCTCATTTTTGAAAACTCTTGTCTTAACCTAGTTGTATCCTCTATCCATGGCACTTTCAGAGTCCACCCAAATAAAAGGGTGAAAATAACAACAACTGGCTGGCTTACCTGCGAAGAGTTCTTAATGCTCTCTGGATCCCGCATAGTATCTACCCCTTTTTGATCGTTGGTTTCGCTTTGAAGCCTTTGGAATGTGTTTGAGGTACCAGTAGTTTTACTCTGCCCTTTTTCCTTTGTTATGTCTTTCTCTCCAACTTCTGCAGTCTCTTCAGGCAAACAGAACACATTTCCTTCGCCTGCACGCTTTTCCTTGCCATTTTCCCTTGATGCAGAGGATGCAGATTCAGCAAAAGATGCCTTTGGAGACGAGCCTTGCTTAGCTGCAGCAGAGGTCAGCACCTTCTTCACCAGCTGGCCAAGAAGCTCTTTGGAGTCTACTCTTGACGACGATGGAGGGCTTTTGCGTGAAGGTCGTCCTTGAATATCGGGCGGTGGTGTAAAAGAGGCTAGTCTTTCTTTCGAAGCCGACTTCAAGATGTCAGCAACTGCTGATGCCTTCAGGGCAGTCGCCATATCTTTTCGCTTTTCCGGAAGACTGTTCATTCCTTCATTTGAATCCAGAGTGTTTTTATCCTGTGTTTCAGACACCTCACCTTTGAGATTCTTCAAGTTGTCGCTGCCATTTCCAACAGCTTTGTTTGGAGAATCGGTTAACTTCGTGGGCAGGTTTTTTGGAGTATTAGAGGCTTCGTTTTGTTGACCACTTGAGGACATATTTACGACCTTTCGTGGTTCATTTGGCACTTCTATGGATCCTACCTTTGGCCAGCCGAAAGAATCTTGTTGGTCTCGTGGATCGTAGAAAATGTTTGAACCGATTGGGAGCTTTGGGGAAGTTGGCGAAAGCGAAGTCGGAGAAGTGGGAGGCGACCACACGCCACTGCTTTTGTCTCCACTAACATTGTCTTTTCGTCTCTCGTCAGGATCTGACATGTTCAACCCACTATCCGATGAGGAACTGCTAGGAAATCGTTTTATGGTGACTTTCATCAATGTTGCTTCACCCATAGGCAAAGTGTCTCCATAAGGAGGGACACAAAAGATGCTCGAATCTCCAAAATTATCCCCAGAACTTGATCGATCCAAGCATTGAACCTGAGACGGCAACATAAAGGCTGAAAACGATTTTGAAAAGCCCTCTGAAGGAGAAGCCACAGGATTGCTCCCAGCACCGGAGGATGTCGCTCTCTTTTCCTCGTTGCTTCGATTCCCCGGCTTTGGTTTGCAATTTTTCCGAGTTTCGTTTTGGGCAAAGTTTACCTGATCAATATTTGAAGTAGCTAGGTTCATTGATCGCTGAATGTCTCCAGGATAGGTACTGGAGGCGCTGAAGAAATGCTTTGGATAGAGCGGAGTTGTGGGATTGCTGGCAGATTTGGGCGAAGGCTTAATGGTAGGGCTGCCTTTTGAAGGCGCGCTTCCTCTTCGAGTGTAAGGATATCTTACAGTGCTGGATGCTGCAGTACCAGAAGTGACACTTCTGGTATCAGCAGCTTCAGTATGGGGCTTCGATGAGTGGGGGTTGCTTTCTTTGTTAGGCTCCCCTTTAGGGATAGCATTATTCGTCGAACTATCAGCCCTTGACTTATCTCCTTTTGAGTACGGATTATTTGAAGACGAAATGTTAGGGTAAGGGTTACTTTTTCCAACAGGTCCATTGTCCGTTTTCTGACTAGCCGTGGGCGCCTTGCCAGAGTAATTGGGTAGAAGATCTCCCGATGCCCGATGTGGCGATAAGTTGTTTTGCGAAGAACTCTTATGGACTTGCTTTTGGTTGAGTGATAAGTTACTTTGGGAGGAACTTTTCGTGATTGGACGATTCAAACGATCGTAGTTTGATGAAAAATGTGTGAGTTGTGGCGTAGGAAGTGAATTTCGTTTGGATCTCGAAGGTCTTGCTCGTGAACTGTTGTCTTCCCGTGGGAGAGAACTAGATGAATGTTTCCCAAGTGTCTCCGGCGGTGTTGGATTGCTAGAGGAAGTCGAAGATCTTTCTTTTGATGGAGCGTTTCCAGATGGATGTTTTGATCTCAGAATCGGATCAGTCAGGGAATTATTTTTCGAGGTTTTCGAATCAATGGTAGTTGCAGTAGCAACGGAACCCCTGTTTGTAGAAATAGGAGAGTTTTTAGCTGGGATGCTTGTCACAGGGAGGGTATTGTCTTTCGTTTTTCCAGTCTCGTAATGCAACGTTTTGCTGACATTTTCAACAGCGTTCGCATCTCTGGACGTGACTCTTTGACCTCCACCAGAACTCGAACTTGAAAGCAACAACTCGTCCTCCGCATCACCAGTGCTCCGGAGGATTTTTCTCTCGAATCGCCTCACATTATTTACATTCGGATCTCTCCCGCCGGGGACTGAACTAGAGGTTACGCCAACACCATCATGGGACGTTGATTTCCGGAGACAGTTGGTGTCACGTTCCGGTTCCATTTCACCACATTTGAAAGTGACATTCGTAAAGTAATTTGATGGCTTAAAGTCCTTCAGTGAGCCTGGATTAAGTGGTACCGTGGGTGAAAGAACGCTTCCGTCCTTATCACCGTATGATAGTTCGAATCCACACACTGAGTTCAGAGGGTTAGAGATAGTTGAGGTTGTGGATTCGAGAACTGTCAAATCCACAGGTATTTCAAGCTTATGTGTTCCTGAGGTTGGAGACCAAATAAAGTCTTTAGCACTTTTGATGCCGCGATGTGGCATTGCATTGTCTCTTTCTGGGATAATACAGACATCTTGCGGTCTTAATTTTGGAGAACTCTTTTCGCGGACTGGTTTGGAATCAAGTGACGACTTCCTGTCTATCTCGGTCGAGTAACTATCTTTGCTCTGCCATGATTTTGATACGGCGTCCTGCGCATCACTTGACCCGATTTCGTTCCTTAATTCACTGCTAGCATTGCCGGAACGTACCCTGGAAGGGGTAAAACAGGAGGATTCACTAGATAAATCTCCTTTCGTTCTTGCTTTCGCGCTGTCTTTTTTATCCAGAATTTCACTTTTTGTGGAATAATCGTCCATTAGAGAAAGTCCAGACATCAGCCGTTCATGAACGCTTCTTGAAAGCGCATCTGAGCTGCTATCTCGCATGATGTTCCCTTGAGATGACCACTTCCTTATGTTCTCCAAAGGACTCGTTCCCGAATCCTGACATTTGTATGTACTAGCCTCACTGGCTTTGTGAAGGTTAATAAGAGACAAACATAATGGCGACTCTCCAGTGAGTCTTTCTCTTTTGTTACCATTTGATCCCGGGTCTAAGCCACGGCGTTGCACTTCACGAGGATCCACGGAATTGTTGATTAACAACATTTCCTCATCATCCGATGGCATGCTTTTGTTCGTTGTACTACTGTTATGTGAAGTGATTGGATTTTCACATGATAAGGTGGCATTGATTGTTGGTGTATGGTTTGAATTCCCATCAGAAACTGTCGATGGCCGAAAAGGTCCAGTTTGGGAAGACGGCTGAGCGGTTGAGGTGGCCTGGTTGGGCTTAAATTGTCCTTTAACTATACGATCTTCAGGTACCAAGGAAGAGGAACCAAACTTTGAAATCATTGATGATACTGAGCTTCGACGAAGGCTTGGAGAATTCTCTGAAGATTCTTGAGACATTTGCTCGAATTTAGACACAAGAACAGAAACAGGACTATTGGATCGCGATCCAGCTGGACTGGATGGTCTACTGGAGCTGCCTTTGGGTTTGTACACTGGACTGTCTGATTTGGAAAGGGATCTTCGCCGTCCCACTGGTGAACTAGGTAAGCAAGAGGGGCTGGAAGGTCTAGAGCCTGGAAAGGAACCCGTAGATACTTGTTTTTGCTGTTTATTGTTGAATGGCATGTCTACTCCACCCCAGTAAATGGGGGGAGTTTGGGATCCAGGATCGGGTGTTACTTTGGGAGACGATGCCTTGCTCAAGGAGGGAGACGGCGTCCTTGCACGTGCTGGTTGTACCTCGTTATTGCACTCGGTAGATCCAGCCCTTTGTGAAATAAGATTGGAATTTGTCTCAGATTCGACAGGAGTCGCACTATTCTTCGTAACAGGTATTTGCCAAATGGGGCGCGGAAGCTTGGATGATTTGTGGCTCTGAGGAGTAGAAGGGCGCCTCCTGCTCTGCCCAGTGTCTTTTTCAGAGGCTGTACCTGTATTTTCTGTTTTATGATACCTTGGAATAGAGCTACGCAAGCTTGTTTTGTTGGATCGAGGGTCCACGTCTGACGTTTCACCCACGTCGCTATCTGTAGATACCGATGGATGACTAGAAGCCAATGATGGACCACCCGGGACATACTGTACTGGGCACATTCTTGGTTGTGGATACGGAACCACACCTCCCTGGGTCATGCACCAGAACGGAGGCATCGGTATGGGGGCTACACTGGGAACAGGAACAGCAATGGGCACAAAATTAGGGACGGCAGGTGCTTGGCTGTCACTGATATCGGAGTGGAAGCTAGGCGACACAGAACGACAACCCTGAGTTATAGGGCTGAACATCATGTGAGCTTCGGTTTGGGCGTACTGTGGGTAGCTATACAAGGAGGGCGAAGGTGGTTTAACAAGATGATCTTCCAGTGCCTTGTTTCCCTGATTAATTGGTTCTTCGTTCCTCTCGTCGTTTTTCTCTATCTGTGAAGAGGCTTTGTTTAACTTACTAGATGCTAGAAGAGACAGAAGCTGCTCTTTCTGGTCCTCGGTCAAGGAATAGCCCCGTTTACGATCCTTTGGTGTGTTGTTATTCGTATCACTGAGACTTGTGGAGGAGCCGTTTGTAGAGACAGAGGAGGGAACTCCCCTATCAATATCTTCCTTCTTATTACATGTGTCTTTCAGCTTTTGTGAATCCTCAACAAACCGATCTTTTTTCGCCTCATGTTCTTTGGATTCAGTGACGCTGCTGTTTGTGGAAACGCTTTCAGGAAGATTGCCGTCGGTTTCATTGCGCTGTTCCTCATTCTTCTGAGCTCTTACAAAGGGATTCCGCTCTTGAGGCTTAGCGGTCTGAGAGAATATGAAATTAACAAAATTACTTTACATAACGGGTCAGTTTTCTTTGCATGTTTCCAAGCCAAAAACCAGGCCATAGCATAACAAAACAACATAACAGTTCACACTTAGCTCAATAGCTATTTCACAGGTAAGCTCGCAAAGCTAAAATTACATGTTCTACAAATCACTGAATATGTAAGTGTAAGAATTATACATGTAATAATCATGAAATTTAGAAATAGTTAAGAAAATAAAATAAAAAGTATCACTGGATACCAGAAATATAAAAGAGAGGAAAGTAGACTGTAATTTATAAATACATACATCGTTGATACAAGATATATAATAGTGAGAAAACTAGACCATAAACAATAATATCAGAGGTCGAAGAGATCAACTTCTCAAATTATGGCCTTGGAAGATTTATAGCTGGTGACTGATCTGAGATTATTTGATAGTAGTAGAACGCCAGGAGCGTGGTGCATATTTGGTTTCTCTAGCTAGCCAGATGGAAGTAATACATTGCCCGTATCAGCAATCTGTTTCTCTATCATAGACTCATTTCTTTACGAAACATTAATACAATGGCTAGAATTGGAATTAATTTCTTTTGCTCTGACAATTACAGTAACGAAAACGTCATTTCAAAATGTAACTTCTCATTTTTGTAACTCTTTTGCGATTATTCCAATTTGTTTAAACGATGGCTTTAACTCGGAGTGTTCAACATTTATGAACAGAACAAACTTACGTTTAAAATAATGACAACTTTCAGTAGCTTGAAGCATACGATAAAAAAATCTACACTGGCTTTTCAAACAACAACGCAGAATTATTCCTCGTTGCATCTGACATGGAAACAGCTATAGATGCTTGTAAACGTTGCTATCAATTTATCGCGATAATAGAATTTTGAATGCTTCCCTTCATAAAAGATATAGAATCCTTTTACTCTCTTTTTCTCTGTTTAACTCTCGAGAGAAAAGAAAAGTTGCTCGAGGAGGCTTTAGTTCGAGTTACCCGGCTTTTGGTGAATAATTGTACAAACGTATCTATGTGAAGAAAAGAATTCGACTGGGTATTATGGTCGTCGACCGAAAACTGAGGTTTGGCAACGTTTCTTAAAAGGTAAATCCAACCGGGGTCCCAACAGTAGTCTTACCTTACATTTACGAGGATGGTGGGCCCTAAATTATGCCTTCATGAATATTAAAATAATATAGGTTTAAAAACTTTCTTTTCCTTTGGAGAGAGAAGAAACTTCACCTTGGAAACAAATAGAAAAGTTTCCCTGAATGCCGCCAATAGTTGTCAGATTGTTTTGTCCAACTGCCTCATTTGAATAAAATCTAGTTTCACATAATCAAATTCAAAGAGGATCGCAAAACTAAACATACAAAACTAAATGGTATATTGACTGTTGCAGACAGAAACTACTCCACAACATAATCCCTAATATTCTTGTTTTTGAGCATCGTTATGATCTCCCACTGATACAAGACAAAACACTGAAAATATCAGCTGTTGATTTTCTTAAACATTGAACAATGCAACAAGAAAGGGACGTATTATGGAAGTATATTTCCTTACTGTTTGGGGCACAAGAGTGATATTCACATTCAAAACAAACAAAGGGCATTAGGCAAGGACATGCTCGCTGTCAAAAAAAGGCGGTCGCAAGTTTAAACCGAAAATTATTAAAACGGGATTTACATTTTTACAAAGAGGACCTCTTGCAAGAGATTCTTAAAATAGTGAGGACTCGAGCCACGCAAATGATTTGTAAATAAAGAGTTTGACTGCAAGAGATTATTTTCTTCCTCAAACAGATGTTATAAGTTTTGAGAGTTCTTACTCCGAGCAACATGAACGCGTTGAGAAACGGAAACGAAAAATGTTTTTTTCAATCAATACTCTGACAGGCTATGTGCGGATTTCCACCGAAGTTTAATTTTCAAGCTCGGTCGCGGTTGACTAGGGTCTTTTGTGTTTGCTAAAGAAAAACAAACATTGAGAGAAATGCCAATTAAGTAAAATTTATCTGCACCAGAACGGCCAAGGCGATTATTCCTGACAAGATGTTACAGCATGTTATGTTTTGAAATCAGTCAAAAGTAACTATTTTTTGGACAAATGATTCAAACAGATTTTTCTTTTTTTGCGAAGGGGCGACAATTCTCGAATAATTTCTTCGCTCTTGCCACGCCCGCTTTAACGATAATTTTTCCGCTCTTGCCACTTCCGATTGAGTCTTAGTAATATGCGAGCAAGCGAGCCATGCGAGTCACGGTGCGAGCCACCTGAGTCAAGCAGTCACAAGGCGAGCCAAGCGAGCCAGGGTGCGAGTCATGCGAGCCATGAAGATATGGCTCGATCAAGAAAAAAACATACTCACTAAATAAAATAGGTTCGGAAAAAGTGGCGCCCGAAATCAGTATCGAGAGTAAATTTCTTTTAACTTAGTTTGCTTCCGTTGCCAGCTTCAAAACAAGTAATTTATTAGGCATAACGACCCTTACGCTTCTTTTATTCAACAATATTCGACCTTGACAATCGGGCCCAAAAATTGGTTCGGAAAAAGGGGGGTTCGTCATCTCACGTTTCCTTTTCCCAAGCGAGCAAAAAATTGCTTCGAGTAAAACAAGTTTAAAACAAGTCGATGGTTCGGAGGTGAGTTCCGATTGTGGCATTGTGTTACCCATATTTCACAATGTTTTGGAATAAATCGCTTTACAATCAATACGCGTCTTCCACGATGTTTTTCAGCTAAATTTGCAGAACTTTCCATTCCAGGCCATAGATGTGCATCGTTTCAAAAACAAAACATTGCGTTGCTAGCGTCGCTGGCGTATCTGGCATCAAAGAAAAAAAAGATTTCACAAACACGTTCACATACAGCGTTTAATATATATGGTTTTCTATGTTTTTGTCAATTATCTCATGTTAAAACCGTGGCTCGCACATTTGGCAGACCCCTTCCGCTCTGACAACGTTGTCGTTGAAATTCCGCATGAATTTTTTTGCGCCAATCAAATTCCTATTCCTCAGCGAACTACAGTAAAGAACTTCATATGGCGAAAAGAAACTCCCATAGGAATATGGATAATAATGGCAAAATGTAGCAATTATCACGTATTGGTATGAGATTCACAGGCCTTAGTTTTGGTGTGATTTATTTTCGAAATTTCAGTGACATTTCACAGTGTCATTAGAATGTATATTATCACAGTTTGACATGGAATTTAGTTAGCCTTAAATTTCCTGAACAGTAATCACAGGCGTTCAGGGTTGGTTGGTTGTATAAACGAGCGCTTAACAACACCACGATCTAACTGAAATTCAATCTGATAGATGTCATTGACCGCAAACAGAGGAAAAGAGTACCATAACACAGATTAAAGCCACAGTTGTCTTCCAAGCAAATATGGACTGACAACGGTTGTCAGTGGTGTCTTGACATGCTGACGTACGATCTCACCAGACAGAAGAATTGCAACTCCGCCACGAGGCTATGTGATATGTGTGATGCTTAAATATACATTACCTTACATTGCATTACAAAGGCATTCAAAAATTGACTCAGTCTCAAATAGATGTAAAGGTCCATCACTTAAGTTGAACCTCGGCTTAAGTTTGTTTTAAATAAGAAACCTTAAATCCAAGTGAAGAGTGATCATCGCAGTAAATTTTCCAATTTAAGCAACTGGAAAGAAGAAGCCTGAAAAAATCAGGGCTTCAACGGGATTCGAACCCGTGACCTCCGCGATACCGGTGCGATGCTCTACCAACTGAGCTATGAAGCCACACATTGGGAGCGAGGTCAATTGTTGAGTTCATATTTTTCCCGCACAGTGAAGTGATGTCAAGTATATATATGAAATAATTCATATTTGTACTGCGGTTGTAGATACAAGTGAAGAGTGATCATCGCAGTAAATTTTCCAATTTAAGCAACTGGAAAGAAGAAGCCTGAAAAAATCAGGGCTTCAACGGGATTCGAACCCGTGACCTCCGCGATACCGGTGCGATGCTCTACCAACTGAGCTATGAAGCCACACATTGGGAGCGAGGTCAATTGTTGAGTTCATATTTTTCCCGCACAGTGAAGTGATGTCAAGTATATATATGAAATAATTCATATTTGTACTGCGGTTGTAGATACAAGTGAAGAGTGATCATCGCAGTAAATTTTCCAATTTAAGCAACTGGAAAGAAGAAGCCTGAAAAAATCAGGGCTTCAACGGGATTCGAACCCGTGACCTCCGCGATACCGGTGCGATGCTCTACCAACTGAGCTATGAAGCCACACATTGGGAGCGAGGTCAATTGTTGAGTTCATATTTTTCCCGCACAGTGAAGTGATGTCAAGTATATATATGAAATAATTCATATTTGTACTGCGGTTGTAGATACAAGTGAAGAGTGATCATCGCAGTAAATTTTCCAATTTAAGCAACTGGAAAGAAGAAGCCTGAAAAAATCAGGGCTTCAACGGGATTCGAACCCGTGACCTCCGCGATACCGGTGCGATGCTCTACCAACTGAGCTATGAAGCCACACATTGGGAGCGAGGTCAATTGTTGAGTTCATATTTTTCCCGCACAGTGAAGTGATGTCAAGTATATATATGAAATAATTCATATTTGTACTGCGGTTGTAGATACAAGTGAAGAGTGATCATCGCAGTAAATTTTCCAATTTAAGCAACTGGAAAGAAGAAGCCTGAAAAAATCAGGGCTTCAACGGGATTCGAACCCGTGACCTCCGCGATACCGGTGCGATGCTCTACCAACTGAGCTATGAAGCCACACATTGGGAGCGAGGTCAATTGTTGAGTTCATATTTTTCCCGCACAGTGAAGTGATGTCAAGTATATATATGAAATAATTCATATTTGTACTGCGGTTGTAGATACAAGTGAAGAGTGATCATCGCAGTAAATTTTCCAATTTAAGCAACTGGAAAGAAGAAGCCTGAAAAAATCAGGGCTTCAACGGGATTCGAACCCGTGACCTCCGCGATACCGGTGCGATGCTCTACCAACTGAGCTATGAAGCCACACATTGGGAGCGAGGTCAATTGTTGAGTTCATATTTTTCCCGCACAGTGAAGTGATGTCAAGTATATATATGAAATAATTCATATTTGTACTGCGGTTGTAGATACAAGTGAAGAGTGATCATCGCAGTAAATTTTCCAATTTAAGCAACTGGAAAGAAGAAGCCTGAAAAAATCAGGGCTTCAACGGGATTCGAACCCGTGACCTCCGCGATACCGGTGCGATGCTCTACCAACTGAGCTATGAAGCCACACATTGGGAGCGAGGTCAATTGTTGAGTTCATATTTTTCCCGCACAGTGAAGTGATGTCAAGTATATATATGAAATAATTCATATTTGTACTGCGGTTGTAGATACAAGTGAAGAGTGATCATCGCAGTAAATTTTCCAATTTAAGCAACTGGAAAGAAGAAGCCTGAAAAAATCAGGGCTTCAACGGGATTCGAACCCGTGACCTCCGCGATACCGGTGCGATGCTCTACCAACTGAGCTATGAAGCCACACATTGGGAGCGAGGTCAATTGTTGAGTTCATATTTTTCCCGCACAGTGAAGTGATGTCAAGTATATATATGAAATAATTCATATTTGTACTGCGGTTGTAGATACAAGTGAAGAGTGATCATCGCAGTAAATTTTCCAATTTAAGCAACTGGAAAGAAGAAGCCTGAAAAAATCAGGGCTTCAACGGGATTCGAACCCGTGACCTCCGCGATACCGGTGCGATGCTCTACCAACTGAGCTATGAAGCCACACATTGGGAGCGAGGTCAATTGTTGAGTTCATATTTTTCCCGCACAGTGAAGTGATGTCAAGTATATATATGAAATAATTCATATTTGTACTGCGGTTGTAGATACAAGTGAAGAGTGATCATCGCAGTAAATTTAAAAATTTCATATATATACTTGACATCACTTCACTGTGCGGGAAAAATATGAACTCAACAATTGACCTCGCTCCCAATGTGTGGCTTCATAGCTCAGTTGGTAGAGCATCGCACCGGTATCGCGGAGGTCACGGGTTCGAATCCCGTTGAAGCCCTGATTTTTTCAGGCTTCTTCTTTCCAGTTGCTTAAATTGGAAAATTTACTGCGATGATCACTCTTCACTTGTATCTACAACCGCAGTACAAATATGAATTATTTCATATATATACTTGACATCACTTCACTGTGCGGGAAAAATATGAACTCAACAATTGACCTCGCTCCCAATGTGTGGCTTCATAGCTCAGTTGGTAGAGCATCGCACCGGTATCGCGGAGGTCACGGGTTCGAATCCCGTTGAAGCCCTGATTTTTTCAGGCTTCTTCTTTCCAGTTGCTTAAATTGGAAAATTTACTGCGATGATCACTCTTCACTTGTATCTACAACCGCAGTACAAATATGAATTATTTCATATATATACTTGACATCACTTCACTGTGCGGGAAAAATATGAACTCAACAATTGACCTCGCTCCCAATGTGTGGCTTCATAGCTCAGTTGGTAGAGCATCGCACCGGTATCGCGGAGGTCACGGGTTCGAATCCCGTTGAAGCCCTGATTTTTTCAGGCTTCTTCTTTCCAGTTGCTTAAATTGGAAAATTTACTGCGATGATCACTCTTCACTTGTATCTACAACCGCAGTACAAATATGAATTATTTCATATATATACTTGACATCACTTCACTGTGCGGGAAAAATATGAACTCAACAATTGACCTCGCTCCCAATGTGTGGCTTCATAGCTCAGTTGGTAGAGCATCGCACCGGTATCGCGGAGGTCACGGGTTCGAATCCCGTTGAAGCCCTGATTTTTTCAGGCTTCTTCTTTCCAGTTGCTTAAATTGGAAAATTTACTGCGATGATCACTCTTCACTTGTATCTACAACCGCAGTACAAATATGAATTATTTCATATATATACTTGACATCACTTCACTGTGCGGGAAAAATATGAACTCAACAATTGACCTCGCTCCCAATGTGTGGCTTCATAGCTCAGTTGGTAGAGCATCGCACCGGTATCGCGGAGGTCACGGGTTCGAATCCCGTTGAAGCCCTGATTTTTCAGGCTTCTTCTTTCCAGTTGCTTAAATTGGAAAATTTACTGCGATGATCACTCTTCACTTGTATCTACAACCGCAGTACAAATATGAATTATTTCATATATATACTTGACATCACTTCACTGTGCGGGAAAAATATGAACTCAACAATTGACCTCGCTCCCAATGTGTGGCTTCATAGCTCAGTTGGTAGAGCATCGCACCGGTATCGCGGAGGTCACGGGTTCGAATCCCGTTGAAGCCCTGATTTTTCAGGCTTCTTCTTTCCAGTTGCTTAAATTGGAAAATTTACTGCGATGATCACTCTTCACTTGTATCTACAACCGCAGTACAAATATGAATTATTTCATATATATACTTGACATCACTTCACTGTGCGGGAAAAATATGAACTCAACAATTGACCTCGCTCCCAATGTGTGGCTTCATAGCTCAGTTGGTAGAGCATCGCACCGGTATCGCGGAGGTCACGGGTTCGAATCCCGTTGAAGCCCTGATTTTTTCAGGCTTCTTCTTTCCAGTTGCTTAAATTGGAAAATTTACTGCGATGATCACTCTTCACTTGTATCTACAACCGCAGTACAAATATGAATTATTTCATATATATACTTGACATCACTTCACTGTGCGGGAAAAATATGAACTCAACAATTGACCTCGCTCCCAATGTGTGGCTTCATAGCTCAGTTGGTAGAGCATCGCACCGGTATCGCGGAGGTCACGGGTTCGAATCCCGTTGAAGCCCTGATTTTTTCAGGCTTCTTCTTTCCAGTTGCTTAAATTGGAAAATTTACTGCGATGATCACTCTTCACTTGTATCTACAACCGCAGTACAAATATGAATTATTTCATATATATACTTGACATCACTTCACTGTGCGGGAAAAATATGAACTCAACAATTGACCTCGCTCCCAATGTGTGGCTTCATAGCTCAGTTGGTAGAGCATCGCACGGTATCGCGGAGGTCACGGGTTCGAATCCCGTTGAAGCCCTGATTTTTTCAGGCTTCTTCTTTCCAGTTGCTTAAATTGGAAAATTTACTGCGATGATCACTCTTCACTTGTATCTACAACCGCAGTACAAATATGAATTATTTCATATATATACTTGACATCACTTCACTGTGCGGGAAAAATATGAACTCAACAATTGACCTCGCTCCAATGTGTGGCTTCATAGCTCAGTTGGTAGAGCATCGCACCGGTATCGCGGAGGTCACGGGTTCGAATCCCGTTGAAGCCCTGATTTTTTCAGGCTTCTTCTTTCCAGTTGCTTAAATTGGAAAATTTACTGCGATGATCACTCTTCACTTGTATCTACAACCGCAGTACAAATATGAATTATTTCATATATATAC
>OX419336.1:8283670-8302838 GCA_948470475.1 Galaxea fascicularis | reverse complement strand
TGTATCTACAACCGCAGTACAAATATGAATTATTTCATATATATACTTGACATCACTTCACTGTGCGGGAAAAATATGAACTCAACAATTGACCTCGCTCCCAATGTGTGGCTTCATAGCTCAGTTGGTAGAGCATCGCACCGGTATCGCGGAGGTCACGGGTTCGAATCCCGTTGAAGCCCTGATTTTTTCAGGCTTCTTCTTTCCAGTTGCTTAAATTGGAAAATTTACTGCGATGATCACTCTTCACTTGTATCTACAACCGCAGTACAAATATGAATTATTTCATATATATACTTGACATCACTTCACTGTGCGGGAAAAATATGAACTCAACAATTGACCTCGCTCCCAATGTGTGGCTTCATAGCTCAGTTGGTAGAGCATCGCACCGGTATCGCGGAGGTCACGGGTTCGAATCCCGTTGAAGCCCTGATTTTTTCAGGCTTCTTCTTTCCAGTTGCTTAAATTGGAAAATTTACTGCGATGATCACTCTTCACTTGTATCTACAACCGCAGTACAAATATGAATTATTTCATATATATACTTGACATCACTTCACTGTGCGGGAAAAATATGAACTCAACAATTGACCTCGCTCCCAATGTGTGGCTTCATAGCTCAGTTGGTAGAGCATCGCACCGGTATCGCGGAGGTCACGGGTTCGAATCCCGTTGAAGCCCTGATTTTTTCAGGCTTCTTCTTTCCAGTTGCTTAAATTGGAAAATTTACTGCGATGATCACTCTTCACTTGTATCTACAACCGCAGTACAAATATGAATTATTTCATATATATACTTGACATCACTTCACTGTGCGGGAAAAATATGAACTCAACAATTGACCTCGCTCCCAATGTGTGGCTTCATAGCTCAGTTGGTAGAGCATCGCACCGGTATCGCGGAGGTCACGGGTTCGAATCCCGTTGAAGCCCTGATTTTTTCAGGCTTCTTCTTTCCAGTTGCTTAAATTGGAAAATTTACTGCGATGATCACTCTTCACTTGTATCTACAACCGCAGTACAAATATGAATTATTTCATATATATACTTGACATCACTTCACTGTGCGGGAAAAATATGAACTCAACAATTGACCTCGCTCCCAATGTGTGGCTTCATAGCTCAGTTGGTAGAGCATCGCACCGGTATCGCGGAGGTCACGGGTTCGAATCCCGTTGAAGCCCTGATTTTTTCAGGCTTCTTCTTTCCAGTTGCTTAAATTGGAAAATTTACTGCGATGATCACTCTTCACTTGTATCTACAACCGCAGTACAAATATGAATTATTTCATATATATACTTGACATCACTTCACTGTGCGGGAAAAATATGAACTCAACAATTGACCTCGCTCCCAATGTGTGGCTTCATAGCTCAGTTGGTAGAGCATCGCACCGGTATCGCGGAGGTCACGGGTTCGAATCCCGTTGAAGCCCTGATTTTTTCAGGCTTCTTCTTTCCAGTTGCTTAAATTGGAAAATTTACTGCGATGATCACTCTTCACTTGTATCTACAACCGCAGTACAAATATGAATTATTTCATATATATACTTGACATCACTTCACTGTGCGGGAAAAATATGAACTCAACAATTGACCTCGCTCCCAATGTGTGGCTTCATAGCTCAGTTGGTAGAGCATCGCACCGGTATCGCGGAGGTCACGGGTTCGAATCCCGTTGAAGCCCTGATTTTTTCAGGCTTCTTCTTTCCAGTTGCTTAAATTGGAAAATTTACTGCGATGATCACTCTTCACTTGTATCTACAACCGCAGTACAAATATGAATTATTTCATATATATACTTGACATCACTTCACTGTGCGGGAAAAATATGAACTCAACAATTGACCTCGCTCCCAATGTGTGGCTTCATAGCTCAGTTGGTAGAGCATCGCACCGGTATCGCGGAGGTCACGGGTTCGAATCCCGTTGAAGCCCTGATTTTTTCAGGCTTCTTCTTTCCAGTTGCTTAAATTGGAAAATTTACTGCGATGATCACTCTTCACTTGTATCTACAACCGCAGTACAAATATGAATTATTTCATATATATACTTGACATCACTTCACTGTGCGGGAAAAATATGAACTCAACAATTGACCTCGCTCCCAATGTGTGGCTTCATAGCTCAGTTGGTAGAGCATCGCACCGGTATCGCGGAGGTCACGGGTTCGAATCCCGTTGAAGCCCTGATTTTTTCAGGCTTCTTCTTTCCAGTTGCTTAAATTGGAAAATTTACTGCGATGATCACTCTTCACTTGTATCTACAACCGCAGTACAAATATGAATTATTTCATATATATACTTGACATCACTTCACTGTGCGGGAAAAATATGAACTCAACAATTGACCTCGCTCCCAATGTGTGGCTTCATAGCTCAGTTGGTAGAGCATCGCACCGGTATCGCGGAGGTCACGGGTTCGAATCCCGTTGAAGCCCTGATTTTTTCAGGCTTCTTCTTTCCAGTTGCTTAAATTGGAAAATTTACTGCGATGATCACTCTTCACTTGTATCTACAACCGCAGTACAAATATGAATTATTTCATATATATACTTGACATCACTTCACTGTGCGGGAAAAATATGAACTCAACAATTGACCTCGCTCCCAATGTGTGGCTTCATAGCTCAGTTGGTAGAGCATCGCACCGGTATCGCGGAGGTCACGGGTTCGAATCCCGTTGAAGCCCTGATTTTTTCAGGCTTCTTCTTTCCAGTTGCTTAAATTGGAAAATTTACTGCGATGATCACTCTTCACTTGTATCTACAACCGCAGTACAAATATGAATTATTTCATATATATACTTGACATCACTTCACTGTGCGGGAAAAATATGAACTCAACAATTGACCTCGCTCCCAATGTGTGGCTTCATAGCTCAGTTGGTAGAGCATCGCACCGGTATCGCGGAGGTCACGGGTTCGAATCCCGTTGAAGCCCTGATTTTTTCAGGCTTCTTCTTTCCAGTTGCTTAAATTGGAAAATTTACTGCGATGATCACTCTTCACTTGTATCTACAACCGCAGTACAAATATGAATTATTTCATATATATACTTGACATCACTTCACTGTGCGGGAAAAATATGAACTCAACAATTGACCTCGCTCCCAATGTGTGGCTTCATAGCTCAGTTGGTAGAGCATCGCACCGGTATCGCGGAGGTCACGGGTTCGAATCCCGTTGAAGCCCTGATTTTTTCAGGCTTCTTCTTTCCAGTTGCTTAAATTGGAAAATTTACTGCGATGATCACTCTTCACTTGTATCTACAACCGCAGTACAAATATGAATTATTTCATATATATACTTGACATCACTTCACTGTGCGGGAAAAATATGAACTCAACAATTGACCTCGCTCCCAATGTGTGGCTTCATAGCTCAGTTGGTAGAGCATCGCACCGGTATCGCGGAGGTCACGGGTTCGAATCCCGTTGAAGCCCTGATTTTTTCAGGCTTCTTCTTTCCAGTTGCTTAAATTGGAAAATTTACTGCGATGATCACTCTTCACTTGTATCTACAACCGCAGTACAAATATGAATTATTTCATATATATACTTGACATCACTTCACTGTGCGGGAAAAATATGAACTCAACAATTGACCTCGCTCCCAATGTGTGGCTTCATAGCTCAGTTGGTAGAGCATCGCACCGGTATCGCGGAGGTCACGGGTTCGAATCCCGTTGAAGCCCTGATTTTTTCAGGCTTCTTCTTTCCAGTTGCTTAAATTGGAAAATTTACTGCGATGATCACTCTTCACTTGTATCTACAACCGCAGTACAAATATGAATTATTTCATATATATACTTGACATCACTTCACTGTGCGGGAAAAATATGAACTCAACAATTGACCTCGCTCCCAATGTGTGGCTTCATAGCTCAGTTGGTAGAGCATCGCACCGGTATCGCGGAGGTCACGGGTTCGAATCCCGTTGAAGCCCTGATTTTTTCAGGCTTCTTCTTTCCAGTTGCTTAAATTGGAAAATTTACTGCGATGATCACTCTTCACTTGTATCTACAACCGCAGTACAAATATGAATTATTTCATATATATACTTGACATCACTTCACTGTGCGGGAAAAATATGAACTCAACAATTGACCTCGCTCCCAATGTGTGGCTTCATAGCTCAGTTGGTAGAGCATCGCACCGGTATCGCGGAGGTCACGGGTTCGAATCCCGTTGAAGCCCTGATTTTTTCAGGCTTCTTCTTTCCAGTTGCTTAAATTGGAAAATTTACTGCGATGATCACTCTTCACTTGTATCTACAACCGCAGTACAAATATGAATTATTTCATATATATACTTGACATCACTTCACTGTGCGGGAAAAATATGAACTCAACAATTGACCTCGCTCCCAATGTGTGGCTTCATAGCTCAGTTGGTAGAGCATCGCACCGGTATCGCGGAGGTCACGGGTTCGAATCCCGTTGAAGCCCTGATTTTTTCAGGCTTCTTCTTTCCAGTTGCTTAAATTGGAAAATTTACTGCGATGATCACTCTTCACTTGTATCTACAACCGCAGTACAAATATGAATTATTTCATATATATACTTGACATCACTTCACTGTGCGGGAAAAATATGAACTCAACAATTGACCTCGCTCCCAATGTGTGGCTTCATAGCTCAGTTGGTAGAGCATCGCACCGGTATCGCGGAGGTCACGGGTTCGAATCCCGTTGAAGCCCTGATTTTTTCAGGCTTCTTCTTTCCAGTTGCTTAAATTGGAAAATTTACTGCGATGATCACTCTTCACTTGTATCTACAACCGCAGTACAAATATGAATTATTTCATATATATACTTGACATCACTTCACTGTGCGGGAAAAATATGAACTCAACAATTGACCTCGCTCCCAATGTGTGGCTTCATAGCTCAGTTGGTAGAGCATCGCACCGGTATCGCGGAGGTCACGGGTTCGAATCCCGTTGAAGCCCTGATTTTTTCAGGCTTCTTCTTTCCAGTTGCTTAAATTGGAAAATTTACTGCGATGATCACTCTTCACTTGTATCTACAACCGCAGTACAAATATGAATTATTTCATATATATACTTGACATCACTTCACTGTGCGGGAAAAATATGAACTCAACAATTGACCTCGCTCCCAATGTGTGGCTTCATAGCTCAGTTGGTAGAGCATCGCACCGGTATCGCGGAGGTCACGGGTTCGAATCCCGTTGAAGCCCTGATTTTTTCAGGCTTCTTCTTTCCAGTTGCTTAAATTGGAAAATTTACTGCGATGATCACTCTTCACTTGTATCTACAACCGCAGTACAAATATGAATTATTTCATATATATACTTGACATCACTTCACTGTGCGGGAAAAATATGAACTCAACAATTGACCTCGCTCCCAATGTGTGGCTTCATAGCTCAGTTGGTAGAGCATCGCACCGGTATCGCGGAGGTCACGGGTTCGAATCCCGTTGAAGCCCTGATTTTTTCAGGCTTCTTCTTTCCAGTTGCTTAAATTGGAAAATTTACTGCGATGATCACTCTTCACTTGTATCTACAACCGCAGTACAAATATGAATTATTTCATATATATACTTGACACAAACCTTAAATCTTTCCACAATTGTCAGAAGCTCTTGATTTTGATCCTACAGTCTCCTCAAAACTGACAACTCATAAACTAAAAACCTAGATAGTATTTTTACGCTGTAAGTTGACTAAACTCCACTGGAACGCCTTCATCATATTACACACGCATGACTCTGGTTAAGACAAGTGAAGAATCTCTACTTTAAATGATAAAAGGTATTCATATTTTAACATTTACCTGTTTGAGGAAGCCTTTGAACGTAGCTGCAACAGAGATGGACCCCATCAGGGTATCATGATGTTTCTTCTCTTCCTCTAAAGCTTTTCTCTTGGTGGCCTGATCAGAAAAGAAATGTCAATTATGCAAAGTAGAATATAGCTTACGGCGTTCCTTCACAAGCCGGCAAAAACAAGTTATCAAAACTCCCCACAACAGAACACGAAGATGTTGGTAAACTGCTAAGCAACACAGAAATTATCTTCTCTACACAACAGCTTCTGCTGCTATTTCCGTCAGGTTAGTTGCCAACTAGCATTTGATGGGTGAAAGATTGACAAATATGCATGGATGAGAAAATTTCATTGACGAGCAGAATTGGTCTCAAATTGGGATTTAACCAATGACACAAAGTTTTCGGAATGTTTTCGAATGAGAAGACGAACTTATGAACTCTCTTGAAATCGTCAGTCTAAGTTTGTCCTGTCAAGAGAATGCCTGTCCTCTCTTCAAGCCGCAGCTTGAGAAACGTAACATATGCTTCAATATTCCTGTTTGGTTTCCTCAAACCATTGAGAAACAAACACATCAGGTCAAAAGTGTAGCTTTATGGCACTGAATAAAATGGTCACTATTTGAGAATTAAATTGGACGTAGAACTGTTGAAAGAAAAGATTTACAACTACTTACCAAGCACAGGTGGCGATGCATAGTGCCTTTCAGTATATTACGATAAGAATTGTTGGACCGCAAGGCAAATGGTGCGGCCATTTTTGATTGGGTCATTACTACCAGGGTTTACAAGTAGACCGATACGGGCTTTTAAGGACTGATACGAAATAAACAACGCTGTACTTTTCACCATGAGGTCGCGTGATAAAAAGCAGTGTTCTGACTTGGTCAGGAAACCTGATTTCCATATTAATTGTTAATTAGCACTCGAGAAAGGTAAATATTTACATTTTCACGCCCTGGATAATGAAAGTAAACGTTTCATTCTTAATTATTCGAGAATGTTGGGTGACAAGCGAAGAGAGCCTATTTGCTTTTGATAAAACCTAATAAAGTGTTTTCTGCGCAGTGTCTAATGCATTTTTACGTTCTTAACAGGTATCTATTTTAAGAAAGTAGGATAGTGCGTATTCAAAAGGATAGATACGTTTTTGACGCAAACTACACGAAGGACAGCTCAACGAAAATATGATGCAGACAGTCGCCGAAAAGTAAACAAAGGGGCCTTAATAGTCGAGGAGGTTTATTAAAGAAGGAAATTTAGTTTTAATCTCTTCTGAATAAGTCCCGAGACGGAAGAACAAAGGAAAAACCAAAATAAAAGTACCACAAATTAGAGCACTTATATTTAACGCGCGTGAGCAATGAAAAGATAGGACAAGCTCACGGTATGATGTCGTGAGCTTGTCCTATTTCGTAAAGGTCCACAACAAAACATTAACTCTTCTTCGCCAAGTAGTCTTAATTGCTGATAAAATAGGGTGGCAGACTCTGACAAACTAGGTAACACTCGAACAGTTCTTCCTGATCAGTTTATAGTTTAAAGCAAGTTGCAAGGTGGATTAGGAGGAAAGATATTAATACGTGAGACCGAAAAACAAGGATTTGAAGTGTTTCGGGCAGTCCATTGTTTTCAACTGAATGACTACACAAGTGTTACCCTTTCGTACAACCACAAATAATGCCCCTTTTACTGTACATCTTCGATACGTATGGTACTAAATCTAGATATGACCGGCAAAGCTCATGAACTCGGGGTTGTCACCGTCACGTTTGAAATGAACGTTGGACATTACGAAACATGTGCCCAGTTCAAAGCTTTGTTCCTTTTATCGCGGTTTGGCTACATTTGCATTTGCAGTTCGACATTTTGACCTTACAGATTGACATAGTTTACACTACCAAACTGGCAGAACGGGAAAAAATTAATAATTGGACATTTCTGTGATACAATCCCGAAAGTTTGGAAATCAGTGTCAAATTACAGATGAGAATGACCAAACGGAATAAATAGAGTAGTATGCCTGTGTACAAATTTAGGTTTGAATGCCTGAGTGAAATCAAATCCGTAGTCGCAATCAAATGCCAGAGCGTGCGAGAAAGTTGACCCGTCTTTCCAAATGTTGCCCTCCACGTCCGCTTACGACGGAGTTCAAAACATGTTTATACCCTAAGGTAACAAACCCGGAAGTGTGCGAGGCACGAACAAAAATCAAGTTTCAGACGGCGGCGTTTTTCATCATCCTGAACAAGTGTGTTTCAGCTTCTGTGACATCCTATCACAGAAGCTGAATCAAAAACTATAGAGCTGAAGGCAGGATTTCCCTTCAAAGCTTAGCCGTTGCGAACCAGTTAGAAAACTTTTAAGATTGTTATGTTAATGCAGTTATAACTCACATCTTCAATCTCCATGGCCGCGGAAGCCTGGTACTCCCAGAGCAGAGCCTGACATCTTTCTCGTGATGTCATGTCTCCTTCGGTCTGTAGGGATTCGCATGTCTTCGGGGAAAGAACAGAACTGTGTCGTTAGTAGTGTAACACGACCATAAGCAGTAGCAGACACTACAGTTAATAGTTAGTTTACATCGCACTCCATGCACCTGACCTGAAGAACTGTCAAAGGCATTGCAGCGCTCTTAAAATAGAAAACGATTTCATTTTAATATTTTAATTAAACTCACGTACACGACCAAATATTTGCATCCCTTCAGGGGACTTCGAAAAAGAACCAGCAAGGCGTGTCCAGCCGTTCTACAATTCAAACGATACGCCGCTCTACTTCGAGCAACGGCTGTAGAGCAATGAATTTCTGGAATGCGCGTAGACTTGTTTGCGCCGTTAAGGCATCCTTGAGTTTGTTTACCCTTAATATGAAGAAAAGAACCGGACTCTATATCTGTTCAATGATACTCAAATGTTGACTGAATGACCTATTTTGGTCAGTGATATGTATATATAAAGGGCAATATTTGTGGATCAACCAATTGTTTTTGACTGCTGTACATTGTTGTATAATGGCGTGATGATGTCACAACTGACATACTGATGACCTATGTAGCAACAGCCTCAGATAATTGTCAATCAAGCCTACTCCTAAGAAATCTTAATAATCTTAAAATTCCACCTATTCATTCCATCGGCTTGAATTTTTGTAAAAACGACTTTTCAATAATTTACTTTTGAGCCTGGATTTGCTTTCATGGTACAATGGAAATTCTTAGGACATGTACTTAAAACTCGAGTTAAGACACCCACTGATCCACACCTCAGTTCCCAAGTGCAATGACGGTAGGCTAAAACATTTTCGATGTGAAATAGATTCATTGTCCTGAAAGGGGGAGGAGGGTTAAAATCGTCCACGATCTTTTATTCAAGAAAGATTACTATTGAAATGACGGCTCTTTCTGAGATTTAAGGCCTTTTAAAGAAGTTGATATTTGGAATTGGATGGTGTTTGTTAGCCACCAAAAGTAAAGAAACGTGTTGCGCGGGTCCTGCCCGGTAACGACCGCGGACAAGAATGTTATGTAAGATGCATAGAAGTTGATTGCTTACTTGTAGTACGTCGTATAAGCCTGGTCTAGCGTCCGGTACATCGTCTGTCATAGATGCTAGCAGGTCTTGAAATCTGGGACTTAGCGACGGCTTCTCTGCCTCTGTCAGTCGCCAGTCAGCCGCTGACCACAGGGTGGCAGCCAGGCTGAATACGCATGTCTGTGAGGTAAGATAGTGTTATACAAGTCATCAAACTATGGGCATTCATAAAAGAAGATACACCATCTAAAAACAAACTATTTAGAAGCTCGAATTGTGAAGCTAAAAGCTTTTGGAAAAAAAAGTACAATTTAATTAAAGAAATGGTAACCTAACATCCATAAACCCTGTACAGTGAAGCACGTTGTTGCAAACAATACTGAGTTACGCTCATAAGAGCGAGGTTTTTCAATTACATACTCAAAGTTAATGGCTGTTATGGAAACAGTGGCCGTGCACGATAGCTCCACGATTGACGCGTTTGGTACTGGGAATAAAAATTTTTTTGTGAAAGTTCAAGAGCAAAGATCAGTTTCATGGAACGATAACAAGTAAAGATTTTACGTTGATTCAAATTTTCAGGAAACATCTTAGTTCTAGAAAAGTAGGGTCTTTGCTTAACTGTGACCACTTAAAAGCTGTTGCCGTCAGCTCTATTTTAAAAAATTTCTCTTAACGTTTAAGTAGTCTATTTGAAGTTGAGTAGATTTCAGAAATCAGAAAGAAATAACACAGTCTCGTAATGGCGAAAGAAATGAGCGGTGTTGTGAGAAACGTGACTGAAACAAGAGCTTGAAGTTCACACGGAATACGAGTTTTAGACCAAACTCTATATTTAGTCGAGAGGTTATTGATTGGCTTTACAGTTAAAAAGCCCTCAGGGCAAAAACATTTGGGCATAAATAAACCAAATAAGTTGAAGAGAGAGAACGAAAGAAAAAACATAGTACAACTGTGATTTTTGTATGCTGTTCCTGAGGGTTTTCTATGAAGGCCGTGTAAACGTCAAGTGTGGCAATAAAACCGCAATTGTATAAAGTACTTTCGATTAACACTTTAGCAAGCCTCAGGGAAAGTTCGACATTCCGTGATAAAAGAAAGCGCGACGTCCGGAACCAGTAAACAAGATCATAAGCTGTAAAATCGAAGAAAAATAAAGGCACGACTAGCTCAAGAACAAGAGAAACACTCTCTACTTGTTTTTGAGACTTTCGACGGATATTTGATGCAGCAAGTCCGAGCAAACTTTTATAACTCTACACTTAAGCAAGCCATCTTGACAACCGATAGTTCATTACGTCGCGAGATATCAATTCATTAGATTCAGCATGAAAGTCTTTATGAAGTCTTGGTTGCTTAAACAACTCAGACTTCATCAAAATTATTTGAACGGTTTACTTTTTGAAATACTATTCTACCATTACTAAAATACTTATCAAAGATACGTCCTAGAAAACACAAACGCATAATTCAGCCAGGCATAAAAGCACACACCACTGAACTATGTTATCAACCACAACTGTTATAAGAACTTAAAGAATTGAATATTATCCCTAAGCTAACGTTATGTGTACAAAATATGGACACAAGCAGGTATGCTCAAACTTAATAAAGCAATTTTTACAAGTGAACAACACACGAAGTTAGCAAACAAGTCGCTTAAACACAACACTGAAAGACAAAAAACGCAAAAAGCGTGACCTTTACTTCGGTAACTTACCGATGACACTCCTGAAGATTCTTTTGCAGGAACTCGTCAAAGGAATTTAAAAGTGGTTCACAAAAACCATAAACCTTACGCAATGTGACGGCGGACGGACTTATCAAGCACTTAACAGACAAACAAACCGTACTCAATGAAGAACGTAAATTTAGTCGTTTCTTCGTACAAGTAAACAGCAGTAGTGAAAGTGTTAAGCGCTTGAGAAATCAAAGCTTTCCACACTTAGGGCAGTTAAGACAGACCTTATGCAGTAAGTTTAAAGCAAGATAAATTACTTCAGCTCTGATTGAATACTAGTTTTGAATGGGCCGAAAAGCCACCGCATGCTCGCCGAACCTTTGATGAGTGCAAATACTGGCCATTGTTATGCACGATGAGGCGTTTCCAAGTCTCAAAAGGACGAGGTGGTTAATGCGCGATCGGGTGAAACGAACAAAACAGAAAATGAAGTTTCAACAAGAAACTTAAAACATATAGGAAGAAAGACATCAAATGTGAAGTCACTTCCATGAGCCTTTACACGAAATTGGCCCAAATTTCTTAAGTTCGTTTAAGAAAGAAAACACAGCACGGAATCAAAATGTAACGTAAACGAATCAAAATGAAATGAGATTTCATTCACAGCGTAAGACTGTTTATAGCTCTATTTTACTAAAGTGATTCAAAAACCAAAAACATAAGCAGGCAAGTGCTTTGACAACAACTCTGTTCTCTCCTTTTGTTGGAATAACACGAATAAGTGCAAAAAATCTAAATTAGCCAAAAATTCCAATTTAAACAACCAACTTCTAGTCGAACACTATAGTTAGACTGTTGCTCGTTGTGTAAACATATTTGAATAAACCTGGTTTATTCAGTTGTGCTAAAAATTAGTCTTTCGCCTGGTTTGGCATTATAAGAAAAAAATGTGCAAATCGCAAATTTTAAGAATTTTTAGACGTGGATAAAAGAAACTTGTCCCCCTACTCCTATCATAGTCATCTTACTATTTAGCAATACACCACAAATTTCTATGGTTTATAGGCTGATAAACCACGCAAGATTTTGGAAGAACACGAGAAGAATTCGTAAATTTATGAAATCTTCAAGTGTTCTTCCAACATCTGAAGTGGTTTATCATATGCCTCTAAACCATAGAAAATTGTGGTCTATTGCTTTTATATAATAATTCAGAAAACGCGCGAAATTTCTTTGCGTTTACAGGCACAATAAACCATAGCTGACTGACCAATCAGAGCGCGCGCATTGATTTGGTTATTATATAAAACCGCTATAAACACTTTATAAACGCAATCAAAACTCGCCTTCGAATTTCACCGAATATAACCATATAAAATCCTGTCGTTAGACTAGCTGATAAGGAAAATCACAGAATCTCTTTACACTGATTGTGAGTTGTCGTGATGAAAAGAATAATAAACAACTCGATTTTAGCTGGTGAGAAATGAACACTGACAGTTAACAATAAAGCGATGAACTGGTCTAATAAAGTTTATCCAAGCCAAGGGTACATCCCTTCCGAGTACACAGGTATTGTTGTAGGGTAAAGCAAGTCTCACTGAAATCAAAAAGACATTTTAGTGTAACCACACATTGTTACAGAGGTGATATGGCAAGAAATGTAATTAAAAACTTTAACCCTATAACTCCCAAGATCTGATTATTAATTCTCCTTTCTAGCTGCTATAAAGTTCCTTGTACATCAGTTAAGAGAATCTGGGGTTATATCAAGATAACATCCTTTGACTGATAAGTTTGTCTATACTCATCACTTGTCCGGCTGCTGAAGACACAGACGCCGGTGCTCCAGCAAAGCAGATTAGGATGCTACCCATGATCAACCCTGACCGACGGAGGCCTACTGCTGAACAATCTATTGAATGATATTATAAGAAGAGGTTACATGTTTATCACTTATGGGAGTTAAAGGGTTAAATTAAAAAGGGTGACAGTGCATGGCATTTCAAGGGCGTAGCTGGGGGGGGGGGGTTCTGGGGTGCCCGTGACCCCCCCTTTGTAAGACGTTTTTAAGCAAACAACCTACAATATTCAGGTGACAATCTGGTGAGTACCCTGGGTGCTTTCCATTATGCCAAAGATTCCGGAAATTTCGGTCGGAAATCAAATGGAAAGGTCCGTTTCGGTTTCTTCTGACCGGAATATTCGGGATCACCTCTGGAGGTGGTCCTGATATTCCGGTCGGAATATTCCGACCGAAATTTACCGTTCCATTTACCGAGTTTCTTGTTCCCAATACCGCTCTTCTGTCACTTGCTCGACCATCATGGCCGACATGGCGACGATGCAATCTTCTTCTTGTTATCAATGCTCAATTTGTGGATAAACAACGACAGATCTATCAGAGTTATTAATGCATTCTTGTTCGTCGATGACTGGTATGTGTCTGCATAGCGTTGATACAAAAACATGTTGAAAAATTTGTTGTTTCGTGTTATTCGTGCATTTTCCCGCGTTTTTGTTTTTGAATGGTTCAAAAGTCGGGGTTGATTCTTTGGGAAGGTCAGGACGTATACGCTTTCTACCTCTACTACTAAGCGGAATTCGTCCTGCGTTAACTACTTTCCGACAGAGCTCTTCAAATGTGGCTCGAGTTAGTCAACAATGGCTTTGAAATTCGCATAAACTATACAGCGGAACTGTAGCCTGAAAACAGCCGAGTACACGATTCAGATCGCCTCGCACAAAGCTAAATGCAGCACCTAAGAGTAACAACTCATCGGACTCTTCAACAAGCTCATTAAAGATTTCGGATTCTTCGGAATCTTCACCAAAGAGCACAACGCTCAAGTCCTCCATCTTTGTTTTGCAAAGTACCGCGCGTGAGAATGGGCAATAGGTTTCGTCGGTCGGAATGTGTCGTTCCATTTTTCAGCAGTTGGTCCTGAGTTCTCTGACCGGTCAGTTTTGAATAATGGAAAGCACCCCCTGTGTTTGACACAGTGTGACTCCCCCCCCCCCTTCGAAAAATCCTGGCTACGCCCGTGCATTTTTGTCCGAAATTGAAGCTTAATTATACGTGAAAATACGTGGCTACCTCAACCTTTCTGTTTAAATCCAAAGTAGCCCTCACCAAGACCTCCCGCATATTCATGAAACGCGCAAAAACTACGTAGGGTAATAATCCCGGTAATAATTGGCCAGCAACGTTGGGAACCTTGCACGGGCCTTTAGAGTGAGACAAAACATGTCTTTTGGTAATTAAGTAGAACTGTCTGAACTAACAGTCAATGCCTGATTGCTCTCTTTGCAGTAATGTTGTCACAGCTAATAGAAACACTAGTTTACGTGCACCGATCGCTTCATTTGTTCACCGGATGAACAAAAAAACTCCCAAGCACAACTTTTCTTGAAACTGTCGAAGTCTCTCACGCAAGAAATGATGCAAAAACCTTACAACAATAACTTTTGCATGTCTGAAAATCGCTTTGCATGTTTGAAAAAAGTGGAAGAAATTGGTCGAATGTTTTATTTCGTGACACCAGAACATAATAACGGTCCACCATTAGACTACGTAGTTTGCAAAGTGTGTCAGTATTATGTGTGTAAAGGCTGCATTAATTACAGTTAAGGACTCTTTTCTTAAGACACAATAAGATCAGCGTTTGCGTTTCAAATCAATTCTATTCATGTGCGTCCGTTTGGGAGACAGAATTGTTCTTGTTGGTTCTTGATACCCCAGTAAGGCATGAAATATAAATACACCAGCCACGGGCGTAGCCAGGATTTTTCAAAGGGGGGAGGGGAGGGGGGGTCATACTGTGTCAAACACAGGGTACTCACCAGATCGCCACCTGAATATTGTAGGTTGTTTGCTTAAAAAAAGGCTTACAAAGGGGAGGTCACGGGCACCCCAGGACCCCCCCCCCTAGCTACGCCTTTGACACCAGCCAAGAAAAGGGTCTGAGCCACACCAACTACAAGCGAACCTTACCATTATCACGGATAGCATTTGCTGTTGAACTACAACGCCGTAAAATCGAATGAGATGGACCAGTATAACTGACAGTAATTTGCCTTCCTGTCAGTGAAGTTTATTCAGGAAACATATTTAAAGTTTGTTTTCGGTTTAACAGTTTGTTTTAGACGCCTTTAAGGGAAATAATTGTTTAGGCAAGCTAAACTTTTTTGCTGAATTTCTTAGTCTCTTTAAAGAAAATTACGGGGAACGCAGTCCAAACCCCATTTTTATTAGTTTAATTACCCGCCTGCTGGCTGAGTTAAATTACGTGACGTGTATCAGTGTTGTTTTCCTGTTGTTTTCAGTGTTGTTTGACCTGGCACGTATTCGAACAGGAAGTGCGTTTTAAAAGTTTTTTTCCTCCTGTAAATCTTGGGCAAATGGGTATAGAGATGGACATTTGTATGCAACTCAGGAATGCCAACTGGGAATGAAAGGAATCATTTTGAGGCTCAAAAGCGATTTCTTCGATGCCTTCATGTAAATTCTTCATGCTTTATGCGTGTGCGAACTTCGATGGCGATGTGGATTTCTGCCCTCCCCGCACCCTCCCTTTTCCACGCTCACGAATTTGTTACGAACACACTACTGTAAATGATCAACTCCCAGTTGGCTTGCTAGCACTCACTGCATTGGTACCGGCCGTAGAGGTCATGGGTTTGGTTCCGGCTTTATTTCCACTATTGCTCAAGTAGTGGTCATTGATCCCTTGTATCTTCATTATTCAACTTTCTTCAACGATTTCAAACAGGCGCAATAGTTTTAATGAGGGCATTAAGTTAAATTCTTAATAATAATAATAATAATAATAATAATAATAATAATAATAATAATAATAATCACTTCAACAGTGGGAGGGCACTGTTTGTGAGTGAGTGAGTGAGTGAAGTCTTTATTTATCGAGGGTAGCTCAAAATAGCATCTAAATGCTAATAAACTAGAGGCCCTCATTACAAGATCAAAATAGTTAAAAATAGTTACAAATCAAAGCTTATCATAATATTATCAAGATCTAATAAAAACTATGAAACAATTATCAGCAAACAGCACAGTGACACACAATATTTATATAGAGAAATGATTTAAAGATTGCTGGTCTTTAAAAATCCTGTTCCAAAGAGAATTTTTGAAAGTCTTAAGAGTCTCTGCTTTCCTCATTTGAAGAGGTAGCTTATTCCATTCCAGAGAAGCAGTCACAGTAAAAGTTCTACCACCTTCTGTATTTCGATTTACTCGAGGGCAGGCTATATTAAATTTAGGCTAGACATGTACTCTACTGAAACACTTAAGTTTGGACCAGTTGATTTTTCAGTAAATAAATCTGGTTTTTACCCTTCCTTCACGCAGGATTTGAGTCCCTTGAACTAGCGTAAGTTCGCAATTTAAAGTCGCGGCTTACGTGCAAGTAATCCTTCACATGAACGTCCTCTTTAATACAAGCACATGGCTGAATGCACCCACGTCAAAAGCCGGAATTGCTAAGGGTCACAATTCAGTAACTTCGGATCCGTTAAAAGAACATAAATATGCTGTTATTACTTTAGGGAACATCACGGAAAACCCGACAAAATGTGGTTCATTTTCGACGATTTGAACAAGTGTTCATACTAACGCAATATCTAATGAGATTAATTTATTTTAATTCAGTTGTAAATGACTCTTCCGTATTGGCACTGACCTCAATGGCAATCAGGCCCGCGATTGGTTCCCCGCCCAAAAAATATCACCTGATATTGACCTAGTTGAAAAATTCACGAAGAAGCTGAAATACATACTCGTAAAAAAATGTTTGTTTGTAAAATATTTATGAAGTTAATTAGACTAGATAGTGAGACGACGTTCCACGATATCACGGATTCGAGTTTATAACAACGTAGCGCGTATCACACAAAATCATTACCAATGGAATTACCATGAAGTGCCAATTGCTCAAATGGATCGTCTAGACATGTACTCTACTGAAACACTTAAGTTTGGACCAGTTGATTTTTCAGTAAATAAATCTGGTTTTTACCCTTCCTTCACGCAGGATTTGAGTCCCTTGAACTAGCGTAAGTTCGCAATTTAAAGTCGCGGCTTACGTGCAAGTAATCCTTCACATGAACGTCCTCTTTAATACAAGCACATGGCTGAATGCACCCACGTCAAAAGCCGGAATTGCTAAGGGTCACAATTCAGTAACTTCGGATCCGTTAAAAGAACATAAATATGCTGTTATTACTTTAGGGAACATCACGGAAAACCCGACAAAATGTGGTTCATTTTCGACGATTTGAATCGAGGTGGACAATAAACAGCAAGTCATCAATGCTCATCACAAAGCGCAGGGCACCCAACGAGCCAAATCAACCAAAAGCTGTAGAAGGCATTTTAAGTACCTTATGGCTTTTGAAGCCTGTTTAAAGTGATGTTTTTGTAATGAGCTAGAAGAATTCGATCTGTTCGGATTCCTTGGCTGAAATTTCAATGGCCCGAAAATTTTAGGAAACAAAATCTTCGTTTGAGAAAATGCTAGCTGAAATGAAGTTTTCACGAATTTACTAGGGAACTATTTTCTTTCCGAAAATGGTAGCTGACGTTTTTAACTGCCCGCAAGAACAGCAAATATGACCCTTCCGAAAACGTCATCAGGGGCTATTCTTTCCCCATTGCTAGTTTCAGTTACGAAAATCCGAGTGCACTCTTTGATCGACGCCGAACGTCCATCGCAAACTACCCTCTCCACCGAACAGATATCTACCGAAAGTTGTCGTTGGGTGCCCCCGCTGATAGCGTTCTCCCAATAATACCTTCTTTGCCTGAAATTTCTGTATCAGTTGCTTCGGAAAATAGCTTGTAATGAAACCATACGAGTCAATAATCACATTTGTGAAATCACTCCCAGTGGCAAATCTTGGGTTATGAAGCCCTTTCTCCTTACAATTCTGTCTGATCGTGCAGAGAGGAATATGTTGATGTTTGAACAAATTCTTCCAACTAGATCCATAGGAACTGTATGAAGAACAATGAGGAGGTTATACAGGCTGATATCAGGGTTTAAATGGTTAAAAGCATGATTTTGCGCTCGCCCTGTCATGCTGTTCTTTTTTTATCTTTTGTAGCATAAGACGGTGGGTGAAGTCAAAGGTGCCACAGCTACCATTTAAAATGAAATACCGTGTTGTTGTTCACTCAACAGAACAAGATGCACAATGAGGCTTTAGAGAGGTAGAATCTGGACGTGTGGATTGCGCCGATCGATTGCGATATTTTATTTGCCACACATTAAGACGGTGGAAAGGCGCGCGTTCCACGATGGACGCTGGACAGATTTTCGCTTATGACAGAAACTGAGAAAACTGTTTCCGTAACTCGATCGATTACTTGGTGATCGATAAGTAATTCAAAATCAAATCTTGTACTTTGTTTTAAAACATTATTTTGACAGTGTGCTGATGAAAGCAAACGTGAAATATAACTAGAGTGAGGAAGGTCACTGTTCGTTGGTTTCTCGTGATGGATAAGTTTTCAGGTCAGGGGGCCGTTTCTCGAAGCTCCCGGTAATTACCGGGCCCATTAAACAGTTTTGTTTTCCATTAAGTTACTGGGACTTTCGAGAAACGGGTCCCAGGGCTGTAAGTAAGAGCACTACAGATGGTTAAACATTTCTCAATTTACCTCCAATTATTTGATGTGTATATCACTCTTTTCGAGCGCTGTTCAAGCTTGATGCTAAATCAGGCATTTTATGCCAAACTGCTTATCGGTCTCTCACGTACGTACACTACAACACTGAATTCCATCAAATTTAAATAAGCTAGCAATCGTACCGGAATTTACAATCTCTGATATTGCTGCTTTCGGAAATGGCAAAACGCTCCTTGTTCAACATGGCATCTGGAACATGCTTTTTTGCCAGAGGGAAGACTTAGAGGAAGAGTAACGCCAAGTGTTTTCGATACCTTCAATTGATTTCAATGCAATCATTAGAGCTCCTCAACTAATGCTGACTTCGGTCAAAAGTGGTTTTCAACTTCAATTAGTTGTTCCGGCATGTTCCTTATGTCATGGCATTTTTAGTGGTTCCGGTAGATTTTCGTAACTGGGCCCGTTTCTCGAAACTCCCGAAACGAAGCTATTTCTAAAACCACGATCCACTTAT
>OX419336.1:8201170-8276170 GCA_948470475.1 Galaxea fascicularis | reverse complement strand
CTGCGCATAAACTCACAGCAATGCGAAACATTGATGTGCAATACACTTGGATTTGATGAACTCAATAGCTTTGATATATGGGGTATAAGAAACGTTATTTTATCAATATCGAAGGCAATTTTAACACCAACAGGGTGGAAGTGTCACTACGCAGAAACTCACAGCAATGCGAAACGTTGATGTACATTAAACTTGGATTTGATGAACCCGCCCCGGCAATTGCTTTGATATATGGGGTATAAGAAACGTTATTTTATCAATATCGAAGGCAATTTTGACACCGAATTAGGGTGGAAATGTTGAGTGAACTGTTAAGTTATGTTGACCAAGACGATAAACTGAACAGTCGGTCGACCGAAGAATTAAATTCTGTTGATAAGTAGACATTTCTAAATAGTTATATAGATAGCTCGGGTATCGCGAAGTATTTATACATTACCATGGCCCGTTTGTTCACTAATACTATTCATAGCACTTTCCTGACAAACTCCTGGGCGAACTAATCCTTCGTTTGGTTCACAAAAGGATATTTGTGCCTTAAAACGTTTAAAGTAACTGAAACTGTTTGAGCTGGAATGGTAGAAACTCGACGATATGTTTCATATTACATAAAACATAAGAACAAACCGTAGAAGACACGTCGTCATTAATTTAAATCACAGTTAATATAACATCTCGAGAGTTAATAAACAAGGCAAAAGTTTAGGGCAGTTGAAATACAAACAAACTTGAACACTAATTAATATACAAAACGAGAGAAACACTCTTTCTGTTCACCAATCCATGAGCAAACAGTTTCAAAGAATGAAGTGTTAATAACAAATAAGTAGCTTCATTTAGTTCAAGACAGTAAGCTGTTAAACTCACTTTAAATGCATTACGAAGAGAACGATTCTACGATGAAATGAAGCCGATACAGGAGACCATATTCCTCTCAAAAACAACCTCCTTCGAACGGCCAGTTCACTTCAATACAATTTGTAGAACGCAGATGATTTGAAACCATAAAAATCCGCCAAAAAGCAAAAAGGGAAGCTTAAATGGAGTCTGGTCTGTTATCCAGTACAGATATAAGTGAACAAGATCCCTCGAGGATAAAACTGTAAACCAGCTTAGCCCCCGACCGAAATGAGCTTATTCATGTGTAAATAGATTCTATTTAAGTCTTGCGCATAATAAAGCTATATCCCGCTTCGATACTAACTTCGCTACGAATGCACGTTAATGACTTTAAAAACAAAATCAGTGGGAGATGAAAAACAATTTAAAAGTTCCTTTGTGTTTTAATTTACTTCCCATCCACCAGACCACGGAAGAATAATTTGAACCGCTAAAGAAGCCTGGAAAATTTGAAAGAGTTCATTACTGTGCCGATGATTATTCATAATTTAACATTTAGTTGTGTAATTGCGTGGTCTGGAGATCTCGCCGTCAACAAGAGGGTCACTATTAATAACTCGCGGTTTAAACCTTAACTAACCTATGTGATTCACTAAAGAACAATATATAAAAATTTGTTGAAACCCACCGTGGTGAGAGTGAATAAGAAATCAAGAGAAAAGCACAAAGGCGAGCTCGATTCGTCTTTACGGCATAATAAAAAGCACCACACGGAAACAGTGCTCTTATAAATTCGATCAATATCAATCACAAACTGAAAATTCGGAAAGCTTTTCTAATTTAATCAGAGTACTTAAAACCGATTTTTTTTTTCGCTCAACTGAGCCGAAGAATTTAGCTCAAAGGTATCATTAAGAAAGAAGGAGAGGTTTTATAGCTGTAGGCCAGACGAGGTTGCACAGTTTCTGTGTCAGTGTTTGGCCTGGTAAGGGACGGACCATAGGAAAAGTTATGAGGGGGAGGTGGGGGGGGTGGGAAATTTTCGAGCAGCATAAATTTTTTTCTTTAATGTTTCCCTTGAATTAATATATTTTTTGTCAAGACGTGTTGTTGGTCTACTCTGCATGCTTGTATTTTTTTTTGTACTTCGCCCCCCCCCCCCCCCCCCCCCACACACACACACACAACTTTTCTAACGGTCCGTCCTTAACTCATCAGGTTGGGGAAACTGTGGCTTGTTCCTGTTGTTTTTTATTTCTTTACCGTTTATATCACTGAAATAATATGCAAATTTCTTGTTAGCGGCGCCAATACATACCTGCGCTAAGGTGCTTGAATTTGATTGTTCCACTTGGATTGATGATTACGGACTCCAAGGACAGGTAAGAAGCTGCAGAATAAATGAATGGATAAACGAACGAACGAACGAGCAAAAGAGGGACTGACTGACTGACTGACTGACTGACTGACGGACTGACTGACTGACTAAAAAAAGAGAGAAAGAATGAATGAATGAATGAATGCAGAAGCACTTGGTGGGATTGACTGATTGACTAATTGATTGATTGATTGATTGATTGATTGATTAATTAATTGGTTGATTGATTGATTGCTTGATTGATTGATTAACAAAGCCGGCAGCGGGAACGCGAGACATAGTTCATTACTACAAATACATCAAAAACCATTTTAGATGATAGGAGGGATTAAGTGCAAATCCCTTTATAACGCGTATTTCTGGTATGAGAACACTCACGCAAACTTCCTAGGGCATCTAAAGTCCGCAGGGTTTTGGAACACTCTTTACAAATGGCGATTAACTCTCCTTCAATCAAACAGGAAGAGAGACCATTCAAGAGCTGCTGGATTGTCAGCGCCTGTCAGACAACACAAATGAATTAAAATCAGCATGAAAATCCTCTTTTCGTTTATCACGCATTTCGTGTGACTGTGATTGAGAGAATATGGTCGCAGCAACAAGCCACTCCAGACATGATCTACAGAAACCATCCAGCAAAAACGTTTCAGCCAAGCATATTAACAATTTAGTCGAAATTTTTTGGTTCCGAGCATACTTAAACGGGTCTTTAAGAGTGCATTTCCCTTTCCAAATCTTCAAGATAAACTATATGCATACATTGTGCGGTTTAAATGGGATTTTGCTTGCTTGCTAATGTCTTTTCAATTACCGCCTTATTAGTTTTAAATGACCATGAAACATGACGTGAATAAGGCATCAAACTTAAAGAGATACTCAAACCGAATCCAGAAAACAGGGAGATAAAGACACTTGAACTGAGACTGTCTTAAGTTTTGAATAAATACAAGAAACAAGCATCACTTACATCTTTTCAACTCGTGATAAAGCTTTGAAACGTTTATTCAACTTACCTGCTGTCGTACTGGTCTCCGGAGCACAGTATTTTCAACATGTGTTCTTATCTTCTCAAACTGCGCAAACGTCGCTGGTATGACACTCCCTTCCGTACAGTGCATTTGGTAAACCTTGGTACTCCTTTGCACCACCCGTGGTGTGATACTTTGCTTCCTTCGTAATCCTATTTTTCTGCTCATCAGTTTAGCAATAACGCTTGTTCTCGTCCTCTGAGCTGGCGATTTAGGTCTTAGGTCGAGAGCTGTTTTACCACTGGTCCGGATTTCATCTACTTTAATTTCAATTTCGTCCGGCTTGCATTTAGAGTTGTTGTTAACGTCATTATCGTTGTAAATTCTAATTCTGTCTTGGCTGTTGCTGTTGTTACTGGTAATGAAGTTTTCGTCAGTACAAGGGTCCGTCTCGCCATGAAAGTAAACACTGCTCACTGTTTTCAATCTGCCTGCATCATTTTTCACATCGTCCTTTTCACTGTCCCCGACTGACAAGCGGTTGGTATCGATGTCATTTATGTGGCTGACTGGTGTCTTCTTACAATCTCCCTCCACTGTCGATGACTTTTGGGCTTCTGGGCTCAATACTGCAACGCTTTTGCCGGACAATTTGTTTTGGAATTCCTGCACTGAGATTCTCTCCACAGTTGTCCAGCATTTCGATGATGCTGATACAGTTTCAGTGTTTGTTTTACCATTAATTGGCTCCACATACGCTGGAGAACAATTTTCACTCTTCTGTTTGATATCATTTCCTCTCATCTTTGCCTTAAGAGAAGCGTATCTCTCGCTAAGCGCAGCAAATCTCTCTTCGGTGGGACGAGAATGGCTCAAAGGCTGGTGTTTTGCAGCAACGCCAAGCTTACGGACAATACTTCCATTTTCACCATAGACAGTGACACGGGAGCTCATCGTAATTGTTGATTTAACCGCGCTATCGCGCGACTTTCTCTCCTCTTCGTCTTTCATCATGGAATACTCCTCGGCCTCTTCCTGCCCCAGTGGAAGGAAACGTGAATTCATGAGCGGCACACCACTTGACGGTTGATACTTCGACCCATTTCTTCTTACTTCAGATCTTCTAATCTTATCGTTTGAAATAACGAAGGTGACGGGCGAGCGTTTAATTATGGTGACACTGGTTTTCCCCTGGGAAGAAGCAATGCTTCTTGGGGGAAGTGGAGCACTGATTTTTCTCGGTAGTGGCGTTAATGAGGGTGAATCTGATTGCAGCATAGAAACATCCATACTCTCGCTTTCAGCAATTCGTCTTCGCGTGGGGGAAATAAGCTCACGATCGACTCTGGTTTGAAACTTTTCGTTGGGTTTGCCATGAACATTTGCATTTGGGGTTAAGACTTTGTTATCTTTGCAGTGACTGGGATCGCTACTCCAAACGAAATTGTTTACAACGTCCGTTGGTGGGATCTCGTTGTTGTTATTGTCACTGGTGCTTTTGTTGTTATTGTTTGTAATCACCAGGGCATCTTTGTCGGTGTCCTTTACCGATGTCTCCACGACAGCCGATTCACATACTGTCACAGGTTTATCCCCATCACTCCATTCGTCAGTTTCGAACGTGTTTTTCACGGACATTTCTGACAATCCTGTGAGTGGCGTTATAGAGGCAATGGAATTTCTTCTTTTTCGCTGCAAATTCGGACTGTGTTTCATAACGTGCCTCTGCACGATAGCAAGCAATCCTTTAGAGGTAGAAACAGACTTCTCAACATTGTTGGACTTCGGAACTCCCACAGAAACAGATTGTTTTGTCTTTGAAAGATCTTGCTCAGCAGCGGTTTGGATTGTCGAGGTGGATAATGAGTCCAAGACGTTCCCAATTGAGCCTCTTCTGGTAAGACCTGTACTTTTTATTATCCTGCCAAGAAGGCCGTCTTTATCTCCTTCTGGACTGCCTCCAATTTCCGTATCACCAAAAAACAATTGGGATGTTTTGGACTGGACAGCCACCGACGGCGAATCACCATCATTTAGCAGGACAGTGCGAAGGACATCCCCCATAGAACGTCTCCTATTCGCTGGAGTGGAAGAGCATCTTAATGCGTCGGGAACAATTCCACTGTCCTTTTTAGGACTGTAGTTCTTATCCTGTTCTTGGAGTTTCTGTTGTTCAACACTTTCCGCTTTTCCATTAGATGAAGAAAATGAGCTGGGTGAGCTGCCAACACTCGGATAAAGACTACGCAGGACATCGCCCAAAGAACCCCGTCTTTTCAATAACGTGGGCGAATTCATTATCTTACCGAGAACGTTTTTGTTTTCCCTTTCAGAACTATCGTTATTACCACTTTCGTGCAGATTACGATCTTCTTCGCGATCACTTTTCAAGTGCAACGGCGATAGAGGCCTCCAAGGATCCTTCATCTGACTGTGCAGCTGCGTCAAAAGACGAGTCGTCCCTTGATGTTTTGTGATATTCTTTGGTTCTGTGGAAGTTTTATTGAATGGCCCTTTGACGCGATGAGAGGAACCCTTATTAATGTCCCTTCTGTCGGCATCAGCGCTCCCATTAAGCTGTGGCGAAAGGGAGTTGAGAACATTAGTCAGAGACCCTCTTCTCGTATGACTAAGAGACACAAGTGTCTTCCCAAGCATGTCTTGTTTGCAGTCAAAATTGCTCGAGCATGGTTCATTATCACTCCCTTGATTATCATCGCTGCTGTCTGGGGATGTTTCCATGCCATTCAGATTGGCCATGGCGCTTGCTAAACTGCTAGATCGGCTAGTCTCATGAATTGGCGTCATGGAAGCTATTCGCTCCAATACAGCTGGATCTATCACGCTTTCGCGTCGGGATGTCATGGGACTTTCGACCTTCCTTAACAACTCGGGCAGGGCTATCTCCTCATCGCTCGTTTCTTTAGAGGTCTCTTGGGGGGATGAGGACCCTGTGGTCGATGGAGAGACCTCATTACCTGCACTAATAACATTAACTGAATCATCTGTGTACGAAAGAGCGTATGTGGATACAGCTTCTATCACCTTCTCTTCATCTACACCGGTAGATCGCTCGACGTTTCGTCGATCTTCGTCTCTTCCGTTATCAACGGGTTTAAAGACGCAAGACTGCTTCACATCTTTGGGTAACTCGACTGGCCTTTTTATGATGGAGGTTCGAAAACCTCTAGAATCCGGACGAAAGTTGTATGGACTACCATCTACATCAGAAGGATTTTTAAAGCAATGACTAGACGGATCGTAGTGGTGTTTCCTCGCTACCCTTACCCTTTCGTCGTTTCCTATTTGGATTCCTGCTGTTGAATGGCGTCTGTCTTTTTTTGATTCTTTTCCGGGTCTTTCTGGAATATCTTTTAAAGTGTTCAAGAAGTGAACATCTGTAAAGCTATGCCTCCTTCTTTTGGGCCGGGTTTGTAGGCTAGCGTTGCTGAGAAAACTTCGCAAATCCATCAAGCAAGTGTGTTGATGAAGTTAACGGCCCGACTCTGTTTTTGCAAAAATGGAAGAAAATTGAACGGGTGGGTCAGAAGTTAGGCACGACAATCGAGTAAACGTTTGGCATACAGCCAGCGCATCATATTTAGGGTAGTTGTCATACCCGAGAGCGGCGCCAAAGCGCTCAATATGGAAACCTTGCCCAATTTATAACCCTTATTCACGATGTCCGCCATCTTTGCGGGCGCCAAGGTATTGATGAGAAAACAGTAAGGTCACGTGGGCATTCAGGGGGGCAACAAGTGGGATTCGCGGCCGATTCCCATCCTATCGCTGTAGTTTCAAGTACAAACACTGCTTCGTCCTCAGTGTTTAGCGTTGAGTTTTCAGAGCGCCAATATTTACGAAACTCCCGAATACATTGACTTTTACTCCAAAATATTTGAGAAAAGGTGACCGTTGCGCCGGTTTGGGATAAGACAACGGTGGAAGATATCCGCACAAGTCAATCAACCGGCAATACCTGGTTGCCACGTAAACTTTTAATAAATTAGTTTAGCACAGTTTGAATTTCATTACTGTAAGTTTGGAAATGTTTGTCCCTCGAGAGACAACTTGACTTTATTCTTTTCCCATCATTCCCTATGCACGTGCAAAATCGCTGACATTGTGAAGGAGGGCTATTGACAGCATCAGCCTATGCGCCTGGTAAGCAGGCTTTCTCGCATGGGAAGAGAACAAATTTCGTCCAAATAAATGCTCGTTTCATGGCAGCGCCTCGGGGCACGAATACTGAAATGGTGCCTGGAATGTCCTGGGTAACGAGCAGACATAAAATGCATCTAAGAAACCAAATCATAATCGTCACTGCAGTTCAATATTTTGTTACGATTATCGATTTTGGCAAACCCGCGGTTAAGTAGCATCAAATCCTCCTCGATTAGATGACGTTAGTTCATCCTCATGCAGCATAATTTCATTTGAGTCATGTGTTTAATCTAGTTATCCGATGAGCGCGGGTCCAAAAATTCACGTTCGTTTGTGCCTGCGACGTAAGAAAAAGGCTCAACTGAGCAAATGTTAAGTGTAGAGTTGTTAAGTCAAGTCTAGCAGGAGGAAATGCAACGACTAGTGTGGTACATGAAGGCCTTCCGCACAGTCCTCGAGCTTTTGTCAGTACTCAACCTAGGCCATTGTATTTCTCAATTTTACCGCTAACGTTCATAAAAGGCGATTAAAAGTATTCGAAATCGAATTTGTGGTAATAACCGCTGCTCTGAACTGAAAGTTCCTCTCGTCATTGGTAGCGTGGACATTGGGTCCCAGTGATGCAGGGGTTCAGTTTTCCATGTGCTCGTGTTTATGCTGAAGATCGTTGTGTCGAGTTTAAATGTGACGCTTTTGTTGCGTTTGAAACACTTTTTGGCTGAGTCCGAAATTTGAACCACAAGTAGCATCATCCTAAACTGGATTTTGTTCAAAGCAAAGAACACACACTTTGTCTGCGATCATGTAAGTCTATTGTGAAACTAGACAAGAGAGCAAAAAAAAAAGGAATGTTCTTAAAAAACAACAGGCTATCCTAAAAAGAAAGTATTGTCAACCATGCATGAGAGTCCATTAAATCGACCAATACTTCAGACTTTTGACCACACACTACAGTGCAACTACATGAAATAAACGTTTGGCTATTGAAGCGTTAGAGTTGGCTGGAATCAAAAGTTATCTGCACTGTGCTCGAAGGAAAGCAAAATAGTTAAGGTACCTCTGTTACCAACATACCACAAATGAACGTGACTGGTTTAAATTAAGTGCATTTTCATGTAAATTTGTAAAATACGTACAAATGAATAGGAAACTAAACGCGTGCATTACAATAAATGATGGCGTCCAGATTATTCGATAGCATGTTCCTTTGAAAGAGAATTGAAAAAAATTCAGTGTTTTTTAAAGAAGATTCATTAAAGTTATTTCTTGCCGCGACGTTTTTTTGTGAGTAACGTTATAGCTTAACGCATTTGTAATATGACGAACAGTAGTTAATTTTATATTCAACAACGACGGCGCGACAAGACTGCATTACCAATTGCATTACCATCTGTTTTGAGGAAGAGCATAAAACAAGCAAGCACGTGAACAGAAAACCGTCGAATTTGTAAATGACCCTTTCAAATGGTTTCTTGTAATTTACCGACTTTGCAGGTAAAACTCTTGAGGAATATGTTAAAATGTCAGCCACTGAATTTTACTTCCACTTCTCGGGGCGTTTTTCAGAATTTTACAAATTCAGGATTCGTGCCGATTTTCATTCGATTTCGAGGACAAACCGTCTTTTGAGCACATGGTTGATCGGACTTTCCGTTCTATTTTTAAATACCCATTTCTCACATTGTTTCAGCCCAAGAACAACAAAACACAAAGTCCAAACAAATCCTGGCATGGAACCCGACTATTCTACCGTTTAAGTCTCGTGTTTTGAAACGAGTTTGTCAAAAAACACAAGAAGCTTGCTCTTGCTTCCTTGCTGCTTGCATGCAAGGCTAATGTGGTTGCTAGTCATGGCTTTAAAACAAAGCAAAACGAAACAAGACGTGCAAACTGACGACAAAAAAGTTACCTAATCGTTAAAGAGGACGCTATGACGTCACGGCACAAAATAAGCGCTCACACGTTTGGTTCAGTTGATTTCGGCGGAGAGAAAGCGTGTTGTGTCAGCTGTAATGAGATGAAATCCCCAGCTAAAGAACTAACTAAAGCACAAATTCGCTCTTTTCGGTACAAAAAATCTAATTATGCTACTCAGAAACATTTGCTTTTCACACATATTCTGATGCACGCAGTTCTAAATGAATATAATTTGACTCTACGGGCGTACCCTACCTCCTATTTGCCAAACCAGAGTAAGTCAGACACTTATCAACACTAATTTTTTTTCCTGGAAAATTGGGAAAAGGTCAGAGCAATGAGGAAGAACTACTCGAAAGCTGTCACACTTCCATGGTTCGTTTGGAAACAAGACTTAAATTTTACAACAATATTAATAAACCGGATCTTCGTTTCTTTAGGAACACAAGGTTCAACTTGAAAACGAATAAGCTGAACATTTTACCTAACATTTTTACAGGAAGTCGAGGGAACGCGGCAAAATTTTCTACGGCAGAAGAGTTTCACATAACAGGAAAAGGCGTTTTTACTAAAAGAGTGACACAGATGTTTTAACAACGAAAGCAACTATTCTTCGACTTCAAAAATTGAGAGATAAGAAAGCATCAATTTAGCCGAGTAATCATCAAGTTCTCGATTGAAGAATGACCAGTGTCCTTAAAGGCGCTAATAGCACACACCATCGGCGCGTATTAGTAATGGAATTCTGTCACAGACCATACCTCTAGTTTTAATTAAGCCTAAATAGGGGTTTGACGTAAGAACAGGCCAGATAAAAGATCGTCTCCACTGAAATACGACAATTCGCTGATACATCACCTACCTCACATCGTCGGCTCGTTGATGCTGTTTAACTAAAACAAATCTTTCTTGGCAACGCCATGAAAGTGTGTAAACACGGTCGAAAGTGTCATGCTAGTCGAACCGGAGTGTCTTTCGTGATAAATTCACCACATTCACGCCATATACTGTACAATCTGTTAGCCATTGCAGTATGCAATATTCTTTCAGTTGCGCTAATTAATCTTCTGTCGTGAACTTATCAGGGACCTTTGGGAATTGGGTAATTTGTGATGGTTGTGTAATCTACTATGGCTCAAAAAGACGGGAAGAGCTTTGAAACCGACAGTCTTTTCAAGACTACAAGAATTAGACTCTTAATTCACTTCCGCAGATCCCTCCTGGGAAAGCACTACAGACCGAAGCCAAAGACGACCTCATTGTTCTGGAAGTGTACAGTTCAAGACAAGCGAAGGTGGCTTAACATATTTATAAACTAAAAGTATAACAGAGATACAAAACAGACAAGTTTGTTAGCTTGTTATGTATAATGTTCATGGTTGATAACATAAGGCCCCTTTTATATTGATCAGTAATAGTATTCAAATCGGCACGTTCATAAGACCTGTAAGGCCGTGTCTGATCTAGAGTGCGCCATTGCGGGATTGGCGCGGTTTGAGCAAAATTGTCCCATTCAAATTTGTGTTCTGGGCCATTTTGGCGCACTTCAAGTGTTTTTTGAATAGAAGGACTTAATTTGTCCTGGTTAAAAGTAACAATATATGACAACCGAAATGCAAAGAGGACAATGTGGACCCAAAGTGAGTCTACCAACTTCGATATGAACAATATGGCTGCCTGTCTCGAGGTTTTTGGACACTAGCATGAATAACGGCTTTATTAACTTATGAATAAGAACTTTAAAAAGGTTTTTTTTCATATTCACTTCAAGATTGCAAAAACAGTGTCCCCCAGAAAACTTGAAAACCCTTGTAAAGTTGTCGAATACGGGGACAAATTGTCACTTATAAGGTCTTTTGTGCGTGCACTGTAAGCCTTCGAAAACAAGGCTTGGAGGATGCTAAGCAAAGATTTATGGTACAATGCTTATAATTTGAGAGGCAAAAATACAAAAATTAAAGATTACAACTGCCAGACACACTCTTTCTTAAAAGATAATCTTCTTCACTGTGTGAGAACGAAGGCTATGGAGAATGATAGGACAGAGCTTCAGAAGAATTTAAAATGTTTAAAGAAATACGAGCACTAGGAATCGAGAATGGTGTAGATAAATCTGCACAAGGCACGAACCCTTCGTCACATACCTGCTTTAGAGAGTTAGAAACACGCAGAGTACGTCAATAGTTGAGAGATTCAAGTGTTAACGGAATAAACGCTCGAAACGGTCAGCGTTCGAATCTCTTAATGGTGGCCGAATGATAATACTTAAAATTGTGTCTATATTCCCATAGTGTTTAGAAACTGTTTTAGGTTTAGTTGAGGACAGTTTAGTATCCTCAAAAAGCTGGTACGAATCTACCGAAAATCGAGGTGTTTTCCGAAGTTTTGAAAAGGACACGTCAGGTTCCAAGTTGGAGTGTATTTAATCTGGGCATCGAAAGTAATTCGTAAGCACTAGCAAATAAATACAGAAACAAATAAATATGAGAATTCTTACCTTCGTTATTGGGCGTGGCTTTGAACCAGTTTCGTGTCTATCCTTGAGGAAACAGTTTTTCCTACGAACTTGATCATCACTTGAATCTTTTAATTAACCATCTTCCTCAGCTGACTGGGTCCTTCATTCATCTGTAATGTGTAGATACCGTTTCCTACTGGGTTTTACGCGTCATTCTCTCTCATCATGTTTGTTCTTTGCTTCGTGTACCATCGCTACACGTGCGCGTTGTTCCTCGATTGCCATTGGTTGAGCGTTCACCCATAACTTTCTGACTGACAAGACGACAAGGCGTTGAACATTTAGTCCTGCGTACATATATTGTTCACAGCTTACAAATGTTTCTCAGGCCAGTCTGAATTTTTGGCGTCCATTGCATCCTTCTATTTTAAGTAACGAGGAAGAACTTTACTTGCGAGGCAAGTGTACCCCCAGCGTTTTCCGATCTTGATCTTCTTTCTCCCTAGAATTGTCTAGCAAACGAACGGCGGGCGCACACGTACGTGGAATATGCGAATACTGGCCTCGCTGTTTGTTAAACGACCCATAACGCTAAAATCAGGGAAAGATATTAAAAAACCTTATTTGCATCTGTTTCTGCAAGACAGAATAAACAAAAAAATCAAGTCGAGAACGGCTGCCTTGAAAGATCAAGAAACTTTTTGTCATGACAAATTCCTTGCCCTACTAATTTGTATTGACTATCTCGGCGGAAGTGGAATGGGGCGCTGTTCCTAGTTTATAGCTTTTATTCTCAGGATGTCAAAATTTTTTAATACCTGCACGCCTTACTTTATGGCTTCAAAGAAGGACAAAAGACATACCGCGAGGCTGCTTAGCCTGTTGTTATTGGCCTGTTCGATTTCCCACAGACCCCACCCTGAATCCAGAACTAATTCATTGAGGGCAACACCGGGTGCTTTCCATTCACCAAAAATTTTCGGTTTCAATTTTCGGAAATTTCGGTCTCGAACAGAACGGCTTATTCTCGGTCGTCACTTCCACTTTTCGGGAACACTGAAAAGGTTGTCCTAAATTTTCAAAAATCTTTCCCGGAAAAGATCCTGTTCCATTCAATTCCCACCCGATTTCATCGAATGGAAAGCACCCACGGTCTCCGGAAAAATTTGTCACGCAATCTTTCTTTCGGGAAAAACATAGCCGAAACTGCCAACATACAGCAATGCATCTCCCACGCGAAAATCAAACTCAACAAGCCTTATATATTAAATTACCCTTTACGATTTCCTTTCTGAGAAAACAAAAAAACAGAAATTTTTGAGAAAACAGTTCAGTGGTCTCGTTATCCCGCGTCTTCGTCACTGAGGGTTTCGTTTCAACGGAAATAACATTTTGACATATTACTCAGGTTAACTTACCTTAACTTCGCCAGTGATTCCGAATGTTATTTTATCCTGATGGCCCAAGCCAGTCAGGTCTGCCTGAAAACGGCCGACCTCGCGTAGTCATAAGCTTAAGCTTATGTGGGTTTCTGTACATTTCCGGACTGTACGTGTCCTTTTGACCGCAATTTTTTCTTGGTCCATCCTACATCCACAAAGCAGGAGAAGTGAATAAAGCTCTTGTATTGACTCAACTCCTAGCCGGTCTCTTGGCAGTTTTCATGTTCGTTTTCATTCACGAGTTATGGATCGGAAATATACAACCTACTCAATACTGTATTATGATAGCTAAAAACAGTGAAATGTACCTGGTTAGTTTCTGTCAACAGTACATGGGTTCAAATTTTCCCGCCAAGTCTCTGGTAAACTGCGCCTCCGCCTCTTTAGATAGATTTCTCCCAAAACTGAAAACTGTTCAGACAATGCTAAGATGAACGGAAAGCTGTTTCCTGACGTCATTTTTACTGTAAAACTACCAAACCCGAACCTATCAGCTTGTAAGTAAGAACTTGACTGTAGTCGTGTCCGAGAGGGCAGCGGATTCTCTGTTGCTGCAAAACACGCCTTGTGAAATCAGTGTAATGTAGCTTGTGATATCTCAGGAGATTTCACCATCTTGTGTAACTGAATATTTTACCAGTCTACATATAACTCTTTGCGATGTACACTCGCATTTTACACATTCTGACGGTTATTTCACGTACCAAAGTACTTTCCACATCCTACGGTTTTTGACGAGAGGGTCAATTTTGATTTCTAAGACAACATGACGGAAAGCAGTGAGGACGAGCAACAACTGACAAATATCAACGAGGACGATTCTTCTGTCCACTCACAAAGCGGGATTTCAAAGAAATTTATTCTGTTGATAACATGTTTGTGTGCTCTCTGTGATTGCCTTCTGTTGTCTGTTATTGGTAAGAAATTTTGCTTTCCTTCTAATTTACTGATCAAGGCAATCACGGTGTCTCCCCATTGATCCCGCCTGCCTCTAGAGGTTCCGTGACTGCACATAAAATACCCGTTCACTTTATTTACGTGTGCCAGAGGCCTTTGAAGAACGAGGCATATTACAACGGATACTTTTGTTATTCAGGGTTGGGTATTCTGAAATCTAGCCAAAAGGCCGCACTCAGACCGAACTGCGATTATTTTCTTCTTATGCAGTGGTTTGCCCAAGGATGCCGAGAAGGGCGGGGCAGAACAACCACGGGAATTTGACTTAGTGAAGCTACACCTGGGTTGGATGTTTGAAGGAAGTATTCAAGTAGGAATTTGACTTTTAATGGAGACCCAAGTGTGGGGAACTTGACATTTGAAAACCTAAAAATGTCAAGTCCCTCAGGGGTTGCACCCCCCCCCCCCCATCCTGGGGCAAAGTGAGATTCAGGACCAAGATAAGTGTTTTGAATTCAAGGTCTAGATTAGGGGAAATCAATCCTGAAAAACAAAAAGTAGCAAAAACAACTTTCATCCAATAGTTAAAAACTGCAACCAAAGTTTACACTAATCCTGAATTATGTTCATCAGCTTTTGAACAACCAGGCCCAGATGTGAGAAGAGTTGAGAAAGAAGTAGGAAGTAGTTATAACACTAAGATTTTCATTTCATTGTTGCCTTTACTGTAAAATTTTTACATCAAAGGCAAAATTCTCATATTTTCCTCTTGATAGTTCTATGTGTATTGGTATTGTGCAACCAAAATATTAGTTATTCTCTAATAATTAAAAGTTAGTGTGTTAACCCTTTCACTCCCAAGGGGTTCTCCATTGACAAGTAAAATCGTCTGGCGTTAGACACAGTAAAATCTATAAGTGCCATTTGGCACTATCAGGAGTTAAAGGGTAAATGGGGACACAGTTTTTGGGTGAAGATGTGGTTAACCCTTTCACTCCCAAGGGGTTCTCCATTGACGAGTAAAATTCTCTGGTGTTAGACAGAGTAAAATCTATAAGTGCCATTTGGCACTATCGGGAGTTAAAGGGTTAAGGAATAAATTTAAATGCTTAAGAAAGTGAGTTGGGTGTGAAATAATTCACATCATTAATGATTACATGTAATTTTAATTTCAGTACCAATCATACCAGTATACTTAAATGTTGACAAACCGACCACTGGATCGCAAACAGCAGGCAATTCAACAAACAACTCACTCGCAAGTGGTTCCACACCAACGATATCTGATCCATCCATGGATTTTAAGATTGGTTTACTGTTTGCATCAAAGGCATTTGTGCAGGTGTGTTCAAAACTTAATGTAAAAAGCATTCAACACCATAATGGAATTTAACGAAGCTCACTTTCCATAGGCATCCAAAGCCACTAAAAATAATAAAGATAATCGGCTGGAGAAGTACATGGAGAAAACAAGCAGTGACTGAAACCCAAAAGGGCACATGTGTAGCGAGAGTTGTGGGCGACAAACTGGAAACCAGACAATTGTAACGCACAACAGAAACGTAAAAAACAGCGGCTTGTAGAACAATAGAAAAATAATTGAAAATCATAAACTTGGAGAGCAGATAAAGGCGATTCAATTTGTAGCTTAGCATAGCGATGAGACTTGTTGTGATGAGATTTGGTAGTGCGTTACAATTGTCTGGTTTCCAGTTCATCGCCCACGACTCTCACTACGCATGTGCCCTTTCGGGTTACATTTTCGTTCGAATTTAGTCTGGCTCCTAGCGGCTATGGGTAGCTGATCTGTAGCAGTGGAAAAGGTAGTGTGTAGCGAACAAGTAGCGTTGCAACGATAGACCTCTAAAGCACTACCTAGCTTACATAATGAAATCCAATCACTAAAAATGTCATGCAAGTGTGTACAGTCACGCGGTAAGTAAATAATCAACGAGAAATAACGGATTATTACGAATCACGGCTAAATATAAACAGACGAATGATTGCGTTATGAAAGTAACAATGACTTAAAGTAGAGGAGGTGGGGGAGCTCTTACCCTTTGACCCCCAATAGTGACCAATGCTTAATTTCTCCCTATAGTAGTACTGCGCAATCAAAGATAAAGGTAGTGAGAAAAATGGAAGTGATCAACAAGTGGCAAAGGTCTTGATTGTGTAACAAATTCTCCTCATCATTACCGTAGACAATGTATGAAAACCAGTGTGAAGAATATACATCGCTGATATTAAAGTGTAAAGGGTTAAAATGAATCCTACCATGGCCAGTAAATTTGACACTCAGATAGGACAAACCAATCATATTATTGGTCTTCTTTGTTAGTGATTTGATGGTGAATTTTTTGTTGATGCTGCTTTCATACTTAAGCCTCCTTCATCAGTTTAAATAATAAAACTTTAAAATCACATGATTTGAAAAAAGAGGCAGCATGTTAAATGCGTGCACAAACTCATTGTGCATCATGTACCCAAGGAAGTCTTGCTGGGGATTTTTTCAATCCCAGAAGTATACAAGAATTATTATTGTCACGCCATGTTTTATAACTTTGCACATAACACTTCTCAGCACACACATGTAATTAAATCACGTGTAAAGCTTTATAATTATAATTTAAACTGTTGAAAGCTTATTAAGTATTAGCCAAAATGTCTAATTGAAAGCAACATCAACGAAAAAAGTCAGCATCATCCCTGACTACGTTACAGCATTTTTGAACGTATTATTGGCCTTAAATTGTCCATAATCATAAGTAGGCTAAAGTTATGTTAAGATGGTCTCTTCTTAAAAGTCTGATAAATAAATGATCCTTCCAACAGACTGAATTTTATTTTGCAGATTGTGGTAAATCCATTTACAGGATATTTAACTGAAAGGTAGCAAAACCCCAGTAACATTAGCTTACTATTGATGTCTAGTACACAAAGCATGCAATCTTTCCATGACTGAACATTTGTATCTTTTTTCAGTGATCTGTTACTATTACTTTGAGTTAATTGCAATTGATTGTCATTTTGCAGACTTGGTTACAACATTCCATTATACAGTGGTTTCTGTTTCTTATTTTTCTCCACTCTTGGTAATTATATTTAGAATTTGCTTATCCTTTAGGCATTGGAACAAGCCTCATTGTGTGTTCTGTGTATGGAGCGCAAATTATGCAGGCTTGGGACAGAATGAGCTAGTGCTTGCGCACACCATGTGATATTAAAAATTTGGATCACTTTATTCCTACTATGAATTTCATGAAATAATGTAACTTGCAGCTGGGAAGGGGAGCCCTATCTATCCTGCAGCAATTGTCCACAATTTTGCCTGCTCCTTGTTCATGTTCCTGCGCCATGCTGCGCCACAACCTTCATACACATGTAACCATGCCAGAAATTAGGGTCATCAGACAAATCTTTGAAATGTCTTTGTAGACAGCAGTCTAATGTGCAAAAAAGATATAGAAAGGTGAAACAGAAATTATTTCAAATGTAAATTTGAAACAAATGGGGTTGTTCTTCTTTTGTCTGGAAAAAATATTTTGCAATTTACATACCCATGAGTTGTGATGGTAACAACTTCTAAAATGGTATGACTGATGGATGTTTTGATTAGTTTTGAGTTGTCCATCAGTCTAAGTTACTAGTTAAGAAAAGGTTGTATCAAATCTTTTGTTTATTTTTCCACTAAGACTTCACCAATAGCCTATATGTTACAGTTGTGTGTTCAGTGAACTCACCTTTGAGTAGAATCGAGGCTGGAGGTGACTTTGTTTCGAATAAACCTCTCTGTCTTTCTTGTGCAAATGTGGACTTCAGTTAGCATAAGAACAACATGATTTTCATGAAAAAAGCAGTGAGGTCTCAGAGCACCAGAACAATATCACCACTCACTGCTTTTCCATTCATAGGCCAGTTCACTGAGCATGCAGTTGACAGTAAAAAGTTAATGAGTAAGCGTTGTCATTTTTTTTGGCAGTATATGGCTTTGCAGATAGCTATGGGCTTCTGTTGTCAGCTCGAGCAATTCAGGGACTAGGCTCATCTCTTATTCTTATTTCAAGTAAGGATTCTTCCTGTACTAATGCTACAACTAATGACTTAAATCTGTTAATTTTGGGGCTCTAAGATTTAACAGCAAAACTGTAAGCCCCAACATCCCAATAATAACAATATTTTGTTATTATTATTGTGCAGTCCCAGAAAATGTCCATATCCTGCCTCCACATACTTCCATGGAAAGTCAATGGAAATTCCAAGGGGGAGGGGGGGGGGTGACAACAGCAACAGTTTTCCAAAGGGGTGGGGGGTGCAAACCAAAGAGCCTTCAGTGGGGGACTGTAGATATTTTCTGGAACCACACATTTATTATTTATTAGTATTCATATCCTGTGCATAAAATTACTTTTTTGTGGGTGTTTATGCAGGTTACACCCTGACTAGAACATAATTAATTTTGTTCTGTACAATCTGTTCGTCTTAAAACACAACTCATTTTAATTTTAAGTTTATTTCAAATTACCTCAAATCAAATTATTTGGATCCTCTGCTCATTTACTCTACTCAGGTTTAGCTATGCTGGCAGCTGCCTATCCTGATGATGATGAGCGTGGTGCTGCTATAGGAATGGCTATGGGAACTACAGCTCTGGGAGTACTGGGTATAGAATCTTTGAATAGCATTATCTTTTTAATCGTATCTGTAACAAAATTCTCAATTCTGATTGGTTCTGCGCGTGCCTATTTGTCGCGTAATTGGCGCGCAATCACGTGGGTGTCTAATTACAGGTATCCAATTTCAACTTTTTGTAATTGGATACTGTAATTGGACACCTACACCATTCACGTGTCAATTACGTGCACTTTAATGGCTTCCTTCATAATGTTTTCCTACTGTTTGTAAGATTGTTGGAACATAGCATTGACTTTTTCACTCAAAGGAGGTTCTCAAAATCTTCTTAATCTCGAAATTTGTTTTTGATATGATTAATTAGTAATTGGACCTTGTGTCGTACAATTCAGAGAGTAACCGTGCTCATAATTTGAAATCACTCACCCGATTACTCCCTGAATTGTACTCCACTCAGTCCAATTACTATCAGTTATAGTACACTCAACAAAATTACTCAATTCTGATTGGTCGTGAGCAGTACAATTAATGCCAAATAGTACTCCGTAGGAGTACCTATTAAGTTTCCATGACAACGCCGCATAAGATCGTAATTTGGTTGAATGTACTAAAAAATTGCACGACCTTCTCATACAATTCGTGATTAATAGATACTCGTGATTTTGAAAGTTCTCAAATTGCACTTGCCTAAAGGCTCGGGCAATTTTGAGAACTTTCAAAATCACTCGTAGCTATTAATCCTAAAGTGTACTCGAGGTCATGCGATTTCCTATACTAAACCCAAAGAGTGATCAGCATCAAATTTCTCCTTGTAATATCAAGGTTTATAAATCAGAGTAGTCATGATATAGGACAGGATCACACAAGATGCCTTTGCTTGATATTTAAACAATTTCTCCCTACTGTGTCTGTAGGAAATAAGTAGAATTTGAATTTGGATTTTAGGGTTTAGAGGGGTAATTAGCAGCCAATTATTTAAATTGTGACATTGGTACAACTTCTGTTTGAAACAACAACCACAAATCTGTCTGCGAGTATCGGCAAGCCACTTAAATGCTTAACAATTTTTCACCAGTGATTTTGACATGTACGTGTAGTGTACTTTGCTGACAAAAAAAAGATCAATATTCATTATATACACTGCAAACAACATGCAGAGTCATGCAGAGGCTATTTTAGGTACAATAATAAATTATTATGTACTTCTAGATAGATGAACTGTAGGAACTAAGTTGCATATTCATACACAATATTATCCTCTATTGCTATCTCTCTCCTTAGAGATTGTGTTTCTGGTGTCCTTCAAACTTCAAAACACACCCAACTGCACATATCTCCTTTGTATTTTTTTGCATTCAAGGCCCATACAACATCACGATTGCTTGCCAAATTATAAGAGGTCTGTCACACAGCTCTTACATTATGATAGCCTGCGAACAAGCTCAATCTTCATTTTTTATATGTTTTTGTTTCTATTTGTTCTTGAATGGCGAACAGCCAAAAACCAATCCCCTTATTTTAGACAGCATGGCCCCAATCCCTCTGTTTTGGCTGTGTGCCATTCAAGAGCCAATCATAGCAATAGTTACCTAAATGAAGAGCCTGTTCACAGGCTAAGGTTGTGGTCCCACAGGTAACAGAGTCATGTGTATATTTTGGGCTGCCTGTGGTTTAACTTTGGGTTGTGTGCTCTATATTATGGCCGCATGCTAATAACAATACTATTTCATCTTCTTGTTGCGTTTCAGCTGGACCGCCATTTGGAGGACTTTTTTATAGCCTTGCAGGAAAAGGGCTCCCATTCTTCATACTGGCTGGCATCATCTTCATTACTTTTGGTTTGTCACTTCTATGTAGTTTTATTGGATTCCACAAGTACGTAACCACTCTATTTTGTTACTGAATTTTAGTGCACCTCATTGGTAAATTCTCCTCATTGGATGATAAGTAGTAGTGTGTGATTTTCAGCCATTATAGGCAGTTTTCAGCTGGGCTTAGTTGATGTGTTTTTAATAATTTTTTTCTGGTAAATCTTTTTTTTCTCCCTTTTGATTGAATTAGTTTTGGTGGTGATTGCAAAAAAGCCAGTCATGCTGAGAGATGTGAGTGTCATTACCATATGCACGTAAGTAAATATCAAATGAATGGCTAGTAATTGTTCTCCTCAAAATTAATGTTGAATCACACTGTATGAAGAACTCAATTAAAAGGGGGTTATCTACTTGTGGTAGGTTTTCTTGTCATTATGTGGACAATATTTTCAGCCTTGTAGAATTTAGCTGGACTTGTAACAAAGTAAATTTAAAGTACAAACAAAGTAAATAAGACGCTATGGGCGGGGTGGCCACAACAACTTATGTCAATATTATTACTGTGAACCCATTTCACTTTTTTCCCAGATCTGCTGAGCAAGTGTTCTACTTTAAAATCTAAGCATTTCGTACTGGATAATACTCTTGGAAAATCTGTGACCAGGAGAAATGAGTTCATGGCTGTTTACATTATTTTCAGACTGTCAAGCCATCACTGAAGGACCTGTTGACAGATCCTTATATTCTTATTGCCAGTGGTAAGTTCAATTCTGATAGCAGTCTCCAGCTTGAATGTTCTTTAATCTTCTAAACCCTAATATCAGTGTGTATTTTCTCCAAACTGTTCTCCATACATTTTCTGTGGTAATGATGAGGAGAATTTGTTAAACAATCAAGACCTTTGTTACTTGTTGATCACTGCCTTTTTTCTCACAACCTTTGTGTTTGATTGAGCAGTGTTAACATAAGGAGCAATTAAACATTGATCACTCTTAGGGGTTGAAGGGTTAACGCTGTAGCGAGCGTGACATGGCGTGACATTGTTATTTGCGTATCAAGGTATCAAGTTGCAATCGCTGTAATCGCTATCGTACTCACGAGCTTGCATAATAGATACAGTTCAGCCGATGATTGACAATGAGTAAGCTAAGAATGATTCAGGATGATTCAGCATTGGTAATGTTCTAAGTTTAGTGATTCACGCTGATGCATGTGTATATAAACCGTAGATCAATTCAGTAAAGTTGGAATCAGTTATAGCTATCACACTGCAAGTTGTAGTTGACTCTTGTCTGTACCGAGTCACCCCGACCTGTGAGACGCTCCTAGCAAAGATCGGCCCAACTTTACAACACTTTTATATTTTTTTTTTTTGGCTGATTGTTTTAGCTCCACTAATCCACTTGATATTTTTTTCCTTGATATTATTTCTGAGACCTAAGAGCTCCCTGTTCATGGGTCTCCGATCTCCTACCATTCCGTGTTTATGGGGGGAGGAGCATTCCACAATGACACAAGGGACAGTTGTGAAGGAGACTGTCACATGTTATTCACACCAATAAATCAGAGTTCGCAGGGCTCCTAGAAATCCTGGAAAGTCCTTGAAAATGTCAGGAACTCCCGGAAAATCCTGGGAATCTGTAAAGTCGAATAATGAAGGGGTTTTTGTCTTGAAAGACATTGAGGAGCAGCCCAGTGGGAAGACCCAACAACTGAAAAATACTTAATGCGCGTTTTGGGACCTTGAAAAATGTTTTTGAGGCCTTGAAAGGTCTCGCTAAAGTGCTGGAAATTTGTTTCTGAAAAAGGGTGCGAAAATCGGACAATCTGGAGTTTCAAAATATCGTTGGTTAGAAAACTGGTGATGTCACTGTAGAAAGAAAAAGACTTGCCTGTCTGTGTACGTTGCTAGAGTTCCATATTTCTTCATTGAAGAATGCCAGTGGTACGTTCTTATCTACGTGTGACAGTTCAAGATGACAATGCACTCTTCTGGCCCTACAGGTACTGTATGTTTCTGCAACATGGCATTTGCCCTGTTAGAACCAACATTACCCATCTGGCTGCTGGAAACTATGGATGCCAAGAAGTGGCAGATAGGTATGGAAAATCCTTTTAGAAGAGGGGTTTTCTTGTGCTTTGAATGTTTTGGTTTTTTTTGTGCGTGTTTGACAAATTCATTTATTTATTCCCACACAGAGAACAGTGCAGTTCACAGTTTTATAGTACACTCAACAAAATTACTAAATTCTGATTGGTCGAGAGCAGTACAATTAATCCCAAATAGTATTCCGAAGGAGTACCTGTTAAGTTTCCATGACAACGGCGTGTAAGTTCGTAATTTTGTTGAATGTACTATAAATAAAAAATCACAAGACCTTCCGTCGTACAATTCTTGATTAATAGTTACTCGTGATTTTGAAAGTTCACAAATTGCACTCATCTAAAGGCTCGTGCAATTTTGAGAACTTTCAAAATCACTCGTACCTATTAAACCCGAATTGTACTCGAGGTCGTGCGATTTCCTATACTAATTGTAAACATTTGATAGTTATCTGTACCTTACCCGAGAAGAAAAGTCGTATTTTGGCGTGAGAATCATTTTTTGGCTTTCTTTCCACAGGTGTCATTTTTCTACCTTGCACCGGAGCATATCTTATAGCCACTCCTCTTTTAGGGAAAGTTGGAAACAAGATAGGGAGGTCTGTAGACACTGACGGTTATTTCAATTCTGTTCATAGCGTGCAGAACGCGTGGCACAGCGCAATAGCGAGCTTAAGCAGTGATGGCGGCAATGAAATAGTCATTTGCAAATGTAACTTATTCCAACTTCTTCAGCTTGTAAAATACGGGAGAACTATCGAGAAACTAAATTATTTTGAATGACGTTGAACTATAGCGATACTCATCGTTACGTCACCTATTGTCATTAATGTGCCAACCAGAGGTTTATTGGCTCTCGAAACAAAGGATTCTTTTGTTCTGTGGTTGGCAAAATTTAAATATCAAAAGACTTGTTTGTAAACAGTGAATATCGCTATAGAAACAAATGAAATTGACCGTTTTGCGGTGACGTTCTCGACAAGGGAGCTTCAGCGTGGACAATGGTGACGGCAACGAAAATGTCATTTGAAAACATAACTCCTGGTTTTTCTAACTCTTTCTTGTTAGACTAAGTTACTGTGAACGTTGTAAAAGAAAGGAAGAAAGAAAAATTTGCCGTTATACGCTCACGTTCTCGAGAACCGACGTTATTAGGGAGTTTAGCGGTGGAACGGCGACGACCACAAAAACGTCATTTCACAGTATAACTCAGTTCTCGTTTCTGTATCTCTTTAGCGATTATTGAAATTTTTTAACTTGGAAAATTCTGGCCAACTGTCTAGGAACTAATTTACTATAAACGGCGTTAAATAAGGAAAAAGAAGGAAACCTTTGCTGACATGCACTCACGTTCTCGAGAAAACATAAAATTTGGTCATTTCACGTTGTTGTTTTGCAGAGGACGGCAAAGAAATGTACCAAAATGTAAAACGCACATGCAGATTGTTTTTGCTCATTTTAAACTTTGTGTTTTGTGGCGTTCTCGTTGCTGTTGCCTTTGTTGTTGTTTTAGCTCCAGGTGACAGGCAGATAGGCTGGGTGGGTCTGTTGACTTTGATACTACCTGTATAAATAAAGGAAATTCCCGCTAAAAGGCTTTTTGTCCGTTCCCTCCCTTAAAAGTTTGAGCCAAATCCATGCCAGTGAAATAACATTGACATTGCTTGAACATTCCATTTCATGAACATGTGGGTTTACCACACAATTTGTACGTAGCATTTCACACGGCACACATGGTCTGGCGTTGTTCCTCTAAAACCATTCAAGTTGGATAGAAACGGTTATTCTTTTGTAAATGTCGTTATATACGTAGATGTTCACTGCCGATGCAATTATTTTCATCCTTGTCTTTTATAGATGGCTTGCGTCTGCGATTGGTCTCGTGTTGGTGGCAATTAGTTTGTGCGTAGTAAGTATTTATGTTTTAACTCTTCGTTCATAGAAAAAAAAATTGAAAAACTCTCATTTGCTTTTCAAAAAGTAAACAGTGGAAAAGCACTTTAGGGGCACGCACCCGTGTTCCGCACATCCTGTCTGACCACCGGGATAAGGTCAACAAAGTTTCTTCACATAGCAACGTTACGGGATTCTCTCTGCTGGAAAATAGAATAGAAGCAGAAGTCGACGTGGGTTGTATGCACAAATTTTGCTAATAATGCGGTTTAATTTATTCGTTAAGAATTGAGTACTCCTAAAAAGAATCGATTAACCAAAAACCCTTGATAGACGCTCAGTGGTAGAATTAGCTGTAGATAGTTCTACTAACTATTTTACGTATTAAAGAAGTTCAAATCCCTTTGGCCCTCTAACAAGAAAAGGGGACAAGGAGGAGGCTATAAAACGATCTTAGAGCGAGAGCAAAAATAATCCTTTATGCACGTGCGTTACACATTTCGCTGCCTTTTCTCTATAAAACAGCGACGTAAAATAACCACATTCAAAACTTTGTGAATGTGAGCAGACAACAGTGAATTTTTCTTATTCTGTTTCTTAAAGTAATTCGCGCACCTAATTCATGGAGTTCCTGGAAAATTCGGGCACGTGGTAAAAGTTACGAGAGCTATCGCCCCAGGGGTTACCCACATAGTTTTGTGATGTTTTCCATATGGCTCATGAGTTTTCCCATTTAACACTCTCCTGTAAGAAGATAAGGAGAGTAGAAGGACAGAAAAGTGTAGCAATTTTATATCTAACTGAAAAAACAACAACACAACATACGCCAGCAACAGATGCTGAGGATCTACTTTAACCATTAGAAACCAAAAATTAAAGTGTACATTAAATTATGTTCGTTTTGAATGTGCATTTAAGAAAACGTAGGATTTCTTCAGTACCCCATCAAGAAAGTTATCAATCTTTATTTGAATCTACCTTTCGCATTGTCATTATTTCGCTGCAGGTTCCCGTCGCTAAAAGCCTGCCAGTTCTTGCAGCTCCACTTTTTGCTCTGGGATTTTCTATAGGTGAGTGACAGCAAAGTTTTGTTTTGTTTCGATACTTCAGTCTCACTTTGAGACACTTTTAGTTTGCATCTTCGTGCACACAGAATGTACACAGAATACTGCCTCAGATGAGATATTTACGTCAGTCCAACAAACTGTATAACTCTCTGCAGTTTGTACATGTAGTTGGTGTATAATGAGGTTTTAGAACAGTTTTCCATTGAGAGTCGCAAGACCAAACTCAAAGCAATTACTTCAGCCAATCACAACAGACCCAAACATTGCAATGGGCAGTTGGGCCAATCAGAATTCGAGTCATTACATGAAACCGGCGTAAAGCGCGGGAAAAAGCTCGCTTGCTTTTCATTGGTTGAAAAAGTGGCGCGAGTTTTGCTGGCCAATCACGGAGCGAAGCAATGAAAAACGGAAGCAAATGCAATTTACTGTGGATGCTCGATTGAAAACCGGTCTAACAAGTTTGGTTTGGAGGATATGACTTAACTTTGGAGACGTTTTTTGCCTTTTAACCGAACTTGCACAGTGGAACACATGAATTCAACTTATTAAAATTAGCATTGTCACTGTTTCTCAAGATTTGTCACTGCTTCTGTCCTACGCCTATGGAAGGCCTATTTGATTGAAGTGGCCGTATACATGTATACCGTATAGTTGGGATTTCACAATTGTGTAATGAACATTTTTTATTGCGCAGCTAAAAAATATTAGCGCATGAAATTTTCGTTGACGCACCATTCCGCTAAGAGAATGCTGAAGTTTTTGTTTGAGGATGAGGTACCCTGGAACAAAAACGCTAAATAAAGTCGGCTCCTTAAAAATCAAACGTTTTCATGAAGCTTTGATTGGACATTTGCTGGTGACACGAGGCAGATGCTGTTTTGGTGCTGTGTTCGTAATATTCTGCACGCGAACAACGACAAGTTACCTTTTTCGATTGATCGAATTAAATGTCATACATTTGTTATAGGAGCTTTTAATCAAATAAATAATTTTTGAAATTCAACTTAGAGACCGATGAAATGAACTCCATCAATTGTATACTTACGTACAAATTGCAGGAGTTTATATTCTTTGTGTTTTCCTTCGGAAATTTTTAGTTATGCAGACCCTTGGCACCCACATTTCAGTTAGAATAAAACGTCATTTTGTATTCACTCGTAGCGACATCTTAACCCTATCCATGACTTCGAACGAAAGCGAAACCGTTTTGTTGTAAAATACTGGAAAACATTTGTGAAATGTGTTTATCACTAATACGCTGCCGACAAACATAATACGAGGTCGCTCGACTCTTTGTGCCTACTGGAGGTAAAATTTAAACTCTAAAACAATACGACTATAACTAGCGATAACTAAGTCGCACCAACAACAAAACACCAGAAACAAAATAATGACTTGTGCGTGTGTGGCAAAGACACTCCAACAACGCTACACCCCCGCCAAGGGTTTTGTTTTCAACCTCGTCCGATCCGAAGTTTCAACATTGGTTGTGCTCGGTTAAGCATGAAAAATAACTCTGTCAAGGAAAGATCGCTCTTGAAGTACTATTTTTCTCTTAATTAAAGCAATCGCGACCTTCTTGTAATGGATTTTAGTTGGCTCTCAAGCACCTGTTGTGATATTTGTTCGTGTTCAGCAAAGCATAGTGAGACGTTGATATCATGTTGTGGCGGTTAATTGGGGTTAAAGCTCGGGAACGTAAAACGCCCTTTTAGCGCAGTGGTACTGAGGCGTGCTGTGGTTATTCAATAATGCATCATACTGTTTTTAGCAATTTTTTTTGCAATCTTTTGTAGTTAGCAAGCAAATTAATTGTAGTGATTTTCTAATTAAGTCTGAAGTTTACGGAACAACAATGAAAAACAATATAACTCTATCACAAAGAATGATTGCCTGTGCAATCTTAGGGATACAATATGCATGTAAACTATTCGCATCAAGCCAAGTCTCTTCTGGGCTCGACTACGCCCGTGCACACTTGGGCATTGGTATCCGTCCACTAATTTCTAACTTCAATTTCCGATTTGAAACCTTGATTAAATCTTCAATATTTCCATTTTCCTAAATTTAACTAATCCTTTGGGAAAAATTATCTCTTCCCAAATATACCAAAAAATCATCCAAAAATTCACAAAATATCCCACAACATAGCTGCGTGCGATGAGCACAGGGATTTTTAATTGCTTGAAACGCGAACGAGATATCAACGTCAAATCCATGTTAAACGACTAAAAACGATGTTTAGGTTAAGTCCCGCCTTAATAAACGAAATAAACTGTTGTTGGCGAGATTATTTACCGTTCCAAACAATAGTAGACTAAAAAACTACGCCAGGGCGCATATTGTCTTTTATATAGTTTCTGTATTAATTCTTTGATGACTTTGGCATCGATCGTGGTCAGGTTGTACATGTTTTCATGTGCCCAAGCTTATTATTCACTGTGATAATCTCATTCTTTATCTGTTTGTTATGTAGGAATGGTAGATGCCTCCATGGCAGCGGCCTTGGCTTATTTAGTTGATATCAGGTGAGATATACCTGTATGCTCCTTAGAATTGTTTCTAAGGCCCCACGCAGACTTAAAAGAGTCTTCTGCTGCTGGGCACAAAATGCCTGGGCACTGACTTCGTAACGTTTCATTTGACATTATTTTGTTCGCTGGAAATATCAAAGAAGCGACTGTTTCTTTTGGTAAAATTGTGGTGAGAGGTCGAGTCGAGACATGTGCTCCTCTCCCCCACCCCCCTCCACCTTTCCTCTCGAGAAAAGTGATTACAGTGTGATGATACGAGTCAGTAAAGCTTGTTAGTTAGAGTATTTTTTGACAACTACTCTCCAAGCACGCTTGGTCGCACGGTAACGATGAAAGAATACCTTCACCCTTATGTCCGTATGTCTTCTCTTTTTTAGACACGCATCTGTGTACGGCAGTGTGTTTGCAATTGAGGATTTCGCCGCTTCAGTTGGTTTTGCCTTTGGTATGTGTCTCCCGAGGTAGTTTGCCTTATAGAAGGCCTTCTGACCCAAAAATTTCATGGGTTGTTTGACTGAACAATGTTGAATATAAAAACGTTGGGGATTGAAACTTGTAGACTTTGGCCAAATAGGAAATATTGCACCGTAGGGTCGACCCGACTGAGTAGGTTAAACCGGCCTCTTCCTCCACGTAAAATGTACTCCTTCAATTCGTAAAAGAAGTTTTGGATGGGAAATGAAAAAATGGAAAGTGAGAGCAAGAAATGGCTCAGTTGTGCGTTTTGGTTATGGGTGTCTGAGATGTTAAAGCGGGGTTTCTCTTTTAAAAAGCCTTGAATCGTTTGAGAGTTGGTAGTTCTCAAATCTTGTTTCTATGATCAATCAAATGGGGAAACTGATTGTGGTTAAAAAGTTTCTTTTTTAATGAAACCATATTTTTGGTTCGGCAATTCAGTGCTCCAGATCACAAACTGCTCGTGCTTTATTCTTATGCTTTCAACCTCGTTCCCAGGGCTTTTCCATAGAAAGAAAAATGGCGGCGCCCTTTTTCTTTCTAGGGAAAAGCCCTGGGGACGAGGTTGTTATGCTTTATGCGTGAGCAAGCTTGTCATATGCGTCTTTAGGAATCTTTCTTATGTTACATCTTGGGCACTTTAGGTTTTTTTGTCCCTTTTTATTGCGCTATCATTTGCATGTATCTTGCGTTTCAAGTCAGATCCACCTTTGTGCCATCATGAAGAGGAGTAACACCTTAAGTAACCTTTTTTTCTTCCAGGCCCACTAATTGGAGGAGCAATTGTTTCGGAGGGGAGTTTTCCGTGGTAAAAGAGATCACTGTTTTCTTCACTTTTCTTTCCAAAATGCCAGATTCAATTATTTTTCTCATCGCTATTGATGATTTCCTTCAATCATGTATTCTCTTCCTCTTTCCAGGCTGTTAAGGGGACTAGCCATTCTGAATTTGCTATTTGCTCCCCTGCTTTGGCATCTGAGAAATCCACCGGCCAAACATCACATATTACAAAACGAGGAGATTGAAGGTACACGTAATTTTATGTCAACTTTTATTTTTCTAATTCAGTTCTTATCAAACAGGTTTCTTGCGTTGTCGATTCATCTTTTTCATCATATTGCTGAGCTAAATGCCATTCTCAGTGACTTGTGTTCAGGGCATAAATAAAAGCCTTAGAGTGTTCTGTTGCTAGACTCTCGTCAGTCTGAAAAATCGACCCTTGGAAATAACTGAAAACTAGCAAGTAATGTTTCTTAAAGATCATCAAATCTCTGCGGGGTAAGTATAAGCCGATTGCCCCTAGACAGAAACAGTATAGTTCAATTGAATTGCTTTTTCTTTTGATTCTAGTAATTTCTGTCTGCTCACATTATCCACAGGACTCACGACGCTTGGGGCCACTGGTTTTTCAGTTTTTTACTGTCACGTGTCTACCCTCGTTAAATAAAGTTTATTATTATTATTATTATTATTATTATTAAAATGCGGCGCGTCGGCGAGTGGGTTCCCTTGTCAAATATCCTTGTTATTGTTATTCTACTATGTCGTTTCTCTTTTGAGTCAGTTATAGTATGAAAAATGCTCACTTGTTAAAAAGAAAAACGTGTTTAAGTTTCAGCCGTTGGTGACGAAAGAGAATCCACGGGAGTGTGATATTTAAGGAGGGCAAAACGAAGACGGAGAAGAAAATCACATATGTAAGTAAGAGAGTACGTTTGCCTTCTCCAAGCAGGGTTTTCATTTTCGTTTGTCTTTTAAAGAGAATGAGTAACAAAACATCTTTAGATGTCATTTACAGTGCGAGAATACGTTCGAATAAGAAGCGAAGAGAATACGTTCCCTTCTCTTCTTCTTACTTTGTTTGTTTGTTTTGTTTTGTTTTGTTGTTGTTGTTGCGATTTGGGCCTGAAAACGTTCTTTAGATGTTCTTAATTTATATGGGGTGGTATTTAAATAAATCAATGGCCACTTGACCAGGAAACCTAAGTATTTAGTTGCTTCTAACATGCTTGTGGACCTTTCTCTGATGCGAACAAAAATTTCGCGCCAACCAGCTCAGTGGTAAGTTTGGGTTTACAAAAAGCATTGAGCTTAGGCTACAGTTTTACATCTACTTTACCTTTACTTAAACGACTCATTAAAAAAACAAAACATGTAAGTAAACTCTCTGCCTGGGTGTGTTCTTTGTATGTTCTTAAAGTTTGGTTTATCTCAGCGTCGTCGTTCTTGTAAAAAAAAAGGTTCTTACAAAAAAAGTGTAGTTATTACTTTTATGGTGATATTACATGTAACATCTACGAAATGCAACAAACAGATAGCTAGCTTTCAAATCTATTTATTTTGTTTCTTCGTTCATTTCAGAAACGAATAGAGACGCAGAACTGACTAACATACATTTTGTGTCTGGACTGGGCGTGACAGATGACGTGTTTGGTGTCTCTTCCTATTGTTTTAATCGTGACACAATTTCAGACCAACAACAACCATGAAAAGAGCGTTTTCACAGTCACGCAATAAAAAATTAAATCAAGAACTATTCATCGGACGAAGTCAAGAAACTGGGATGAAATAGGAAAAGAATAAAGGAGTCATCTCTCCAAGGTTTAGCTCTGTACGTGATCCCAAACCTCAGATATTCGTTGAAATGTTCCGCACAAATTTACGGAGCCCAGTATGGATCCGTGATATCGGTGCTCCACTGTGGAACACCAATATGGCGCCCAGAAATAGTGTAAACATCTGGATCTTACTTTGGTTATCTAGGCAACTGGATCTAACTGTAATGAACAATCAAGCATTTAGAAAAACACTTTTCCCACAACTTTAACTTCTCAAATGGCTAAAAATCACGAGATGAGTATGTATTTTTTGACAAACATTATGGTAACCTTATGTCACGCAGCGCCATAACTGTGAAATTCAAAACGCGCTGGTTTCTAAACGAAGAACGCTATTGAGCTGGAAGGTTATGAATAGAAATGAAATTAACACCTTTTATGCCTTAATGTGGTTAAAACGTTTGGTAGGTCTCTAGTTCTCGATTTTAGAATTTGATGACGTCACATGAAATAACTTTACATGGGGTCAGTTTTGAATTGAGCGTCGTAATATTGCGTGATTGGTTGACAAAACTCGCGCCACTTTCTCAGCCAATGAGAAGCAAAACCAATCTCAAGTTGCATGCGCGCATTTTCCCGCGCTTAGCGCCGGTTGCATGTAATTACTTCAAATTCTGATTGGTTCACTGAGCTGTCTTCGTCTCTTTGGTTTTATGACACAGTTGAAAACCGCTCTAAATCAGTACTATTTAAAATTGCAAATACATCATTTCAGTCAGAGAGAAGGTGACTTCATATATTACATTCTTGTATGAAATAACGTTAGTCGTCTGTAGCTCATACGCAATAATCATGAGCAAAAGGAGCAGTTTTTCTATAAACAGTAGGATCAACACTGTCAAAGGGGAGTAAAACTTTTACTTGAGTATCCGGTTCCTTGAAATGGGTATATTTGTCAGTAATTTCATTTCATAGTTTTATACGCAAACTATCATAGAGTTCACAAAAGAATAGAAAATAAATTTCATCCTCAATTTCATTTGTTTCACAGAAATGACACAAATTCGGGCCGAAACGGTTCATCCCATGGTGACATGGCAAGCAACACGAACCGCTCACGGGCTACCAGAATCGCCTAGCGCGCGAGACGCCGTTAAAACTCCCAAGTAATATGGCTAAAACTGCTGTTGAAACGTAGTAACTCGTTTGTAGCGTTTATTCATCAGGTTCTTGGTAACTTCAACGAATTTTCAGTCTTAAGGTCCACACCCTTGTAGGCTTAAGCGTATCCCTCCCCTATTCTCGTCCCCCAGAGGCCGCGATTCTTTCGGTCAGCACCAAGGATAACGACCTGTGGCCAGTTCCGGAATATGCGCAGTCTCAGTGAAGGTGCATTTTTGTAACCGTTGGTAACCACTATTAGTAAAACCCAACTAGTGGTCTATTATCAATGCTGCGTTCCGATTGGTTGAGCTACTAGTAAGCTACTTGTTATAGCCCACTAGTAGCAAAAAGCGCCGGCTTTGAAAACCAAAACAATGGCGGCTAAATCGGGTTTTCCTGAAGTTTCGGACGAGTATTTGAGCTCATTATTACATAAATCTATACCAAAATCTACAAAGACGTCAACTAAATATGGAATAAAGATATTTAACGGTAGGAATGCACAAAATAAATTTGAACTGTTGACAAATGTTACCGTAAATTTGACTCCTTTTGCAACTACTATTTCTATCGTCTTTGTTTTAGCGGCAAATAAGAAATAAAAGTCTAGCTTTAACGAGCGAAAGATGTTTTGTCTCAATATTTTTTTTGACCGACTAGTTGGATTTTACTAAAACAATTATTCCTCGAGCCCGAATGGGCTCTGAGTCAATAGCCCATGAGGCCGAATGGGCTATTGACTCAGAGCCCATTCGGACTCGAGGAATAATTGTTAATTGTTTGAAACTTCTGAGTTTGCGTAGAAGACCCGGATGTCCGTGATTCACGAACTTCCTGTTTTGGAACCAGCCAGAGGTCAAGCCAGAGGTCGTTATTCTTGGTGCCGACCGAGAGAATCGCGGCGTCTGGGGACGACAATGATCCATCCCCGAGAAGTTATGTCTGTGCGCATGAGGTGGTATTTCTTGCCATTTCCTTTGTGCCGCTCGTCACGCAACAATAAATAAACAATAAATGTTAATAAATAAATAGGGAGTTTCAGCAACTAGGACGGCAACGGCAACGAGAACGCCACAAAACAATAGGCTTAATAACCAAAAACAATCGCTCTGCGCGTGCGTTTTACAGTTTTGTACATTTCTTTGCCGTCCTCTGCACAACAACAACGTGAAATGACCAAGTTTTATGTTTTCTCGAGAACGTGAGCGCATGACGACAAAGTTTTCTTTCTTTTTCCTTGCGTTAACGCCGTTCATAGTAATTTAGTTCCTGGACAGTTCGTCAGCATTTTGCAAGTTAAACAAATTTCAATAATTTCGAAAGCGTCACAGAAACGAGAAGTTATATTTTGAAATGACGTTTTCGTTGCCGTCGCCGTCGTCGTTGCTAAAACTCCCTAACGACCACACGTGACGTGCACGTGCACGCACGAAGATTAGCAGACTTGCCAACTCTCCCGGATTATCCGGGAGTCTCCCGGATACGCAACGAATCTCCCGGTCTCCCGTACGGGTGACACTTTGAACCTTTTAAAGACTTTGCTCCACTGTAGACTGAAATCGTATCCCTAAACTGATAAAAGACATTTGGTCATAAGGTTATTGAGTACATTCAATTCACGCATTTAGTGATATAGTTGATTTTGGAAATTAAACTAAGATAGCTCGATTTGATTTGGTGGAAAAAAAGTTATTTTTACCCGGGGGGGTGTTTTTTGGGGGGTAGGAGGGGAAAATCATTTCCCGGGGGGTGGGGTGTAAGGAGGCTGGGAAAAAATCTCCAGAGGTTGGCATCTGTGGATTAGTATGGTGGTTGTCAAAGGACGCTGGCTGTGTCGAACCTTAACGCTTTCAGTTCTTTCTCAATTCGTTTGATGCCTTTGACTACCCCTTCTCATAGCTTAGGTCCAGTTGTTACCATGCAAAAAAACTGGCTATTTGTCTTGCGTGATGAGGTCAAGGCTACCTTAGGGAGCGGGCACAAGGCGCTAATCTCGGATATCAATGAGCTATCTAAAAATATTTTATGTTCCACCAGTGCAAAGGAGCCAAATTTCCGATACCACATCTGGAACATTTGCAGCGGATTTCCGGATAAAATTACCAGTTGTTTGAAAACTGGAAAACGGAAAAATATATCCGTTTCATTTTCTCTGAACTGGGGTGAAACTGAACAAACAACACAGGTCTCCTGTATTGCCGAAAATAGAAAAGAAAAAGAGGTTTTGCTAGCGGTCCCCTTCTGGATGGTTGAAAGTGCCCGCCAAAAGTCTTCTGTCATTTTTTTCTCTCCTCGCTTCACTGTCGCCCTATTGTTGGGGGCTCGGTGTTCTCGATTGGCCAGACGGAGACTGCAACGCGGCAGTCTACAATCAGGCTTTGTTTTGCAGTGAAAGATTCGGCAGGCTCGAAATACTGTTAATCATTTGGTCACGTTCTAACTGACAGAGATTTAGAGAGACTTAGGAATTTATTGACGATTTTCGAAAGACGCACAATGACGTAAAAGTAACTACCTCAATAAATAGTCCACCAGCGCGAATAAATAAAGTTAACTAAGCTGGTATTGTTGAGTCAATCTAACACAATAAAATTTGGTGAATACTGTTAGAAATACTATTTAGTGGAAAGCGAACCGCCGGAAGTAAAAATCATCTTAGAATTAGTGCTCTTCAGAAAAGTAGCATAAAAGAAGTTGGCATGTTACGGTTGTTGGTTGTCGTGTTCGTTTTAGGCCATAGCGATTGGTGTTAGTTCACACTCGAATGGTGGCGTCACCGCGTCAGCTACCATTAACACTCTCAAAATAGCACATTTTTTGACACCTTGCCTTTGTTCATAACCGGCAAAGATGGGCAGGTGATAATCAAAGTAATTTTACGTGGGAGGTATGCATGAGCCGTGTTTGGATAGTATTGCAAACACATAAATAAAAACGCTTATGCCCCACAAAACAGTTCTCCAAGAGATTTTTCAACTTCATAGAAAGGTTAATTAATTTGTTGTTTGAATGTAAAACTGAAAGTGAAATTGAAAATATACAAAATTTTTAGAAAAGTTCATGAGTCAGATGAGGTCTTTGCAATAATGGACAGCAAAAATTGGGCACGACCACCTAGTAAAGGAAAATGATTAAAATTCTTCCGAACAATTTTATCAGCCCTGGCTCTCCAGCTTGTTAACACCCAATTACTAAAAATATACGCCCTGACTCTCCACGGTCATCTTCCTTCCTTGCTCCATTTCCTTCAAATTGTTTTTTTTAATTTAAAAAAAGATTATCCAACACAAAGCAAGCGTTTTTTTTTAATTCTAACGTAAGCAACAACCGTTGTATTGAAATGTGTCTGTTTTGACAACCATGTTATTTGTAAGTATCCAGTAAGTAAGGTGGAGATTAACATGTTTAAAATAATACCCCAAAAGCAGTCGTCCATCAAATTTTACTTTGATTCTTTCCACCTCGTGAGGTGAAAAGTGGAGGCATCTGAAAAGTGTTGTCAGTGAAAAAATAATGCCAGAATATAGGATTAATTTTGCTCAAAAATAAGGTATTGAGCTAACTGTTTGAAGTTTTATCCAAATTATCTGCGTCAGCTGTTCTGTAACATCAACGATATTGTCTCAAACATGTGGCATCTGATATTAATAGCGACAACCGTTTAGCAACTTGAACACAAAATATTTGTTTCTTTTCGCGTTGTAACCGATGGGTCACGATTTTGAAATATTACAAAGTTTTCTTCACACTTTCAAAACGTAAACCTGTTATGAAACAAGATGTAATAATACCCAGCGGAAGGAAAATGAAAGGCGCAAACTAAACTGTTGAGTGAAATTTGACTTTTTTCCCCCAATGTGAACGGCTCTGAAGTTTTTTTTTTCTTATTCTAATATTTTATACTTCATGAAATATACCACAGGTGGTCTAACTCGTTTTATATGACAATGTACATTCCACAGTTCATGATTTGATCAAAACATTTTTGGTTGCAGGGGGATTCCCGGTACAAAGCTATTTCTATTAACTTTTCACACCATGTGGCGTCATGTTTTGGATTGTTTTCGGGTCAGTTCCCGAAGTAAGCGAATATTTTAACTCGACTTTGATCGACGCCAGGTGCAAAACGACATTAGAAACACCGCCCTGCTGAAGACAACCGGAACTTGTCGAGGATGCCATTCGGTGTGCCGAGTGAAAAAAAAAAGAATCGATAAAAACCGTGTCAAGTCGTTTGAAATCGCATTGGAGTCACTAAAGTATTTCTCGCTGTTTTCTGAAAAAATCTTGCTAGTAAAAAAAATCGAAATTGGATTTTCGTGTGAAGTGGGTGAAGCCTGTCTAGCTCTCTTCCGGTTTTCGCCGACAGAAGTGACTGAACTGGTATCAATTAACGCGTCCACCTATTGTGTTTCTGTTGGTTTGACGGGTCAGTTGTCACATTTGGCGCGAGACTATCAAATGGCTTTCTGCTTGGTTTCGCGTCTGTAAAGAAAATCTGTAACGCAAACTTTTCTCTTTCGCATTCTTGAGCTTGAAAATCAGTGAACATTTGAAACAACCGCCTTGTAGCTTTTATTCGCCTTAATAAAGCAATGATATGGGATCGATTTAATCGCGGTGGAGAATCGAGCCATCAGATATTGAAAAGTAGACGGGAAATTGGTCAGCCGTAAGTGTCGAGCCAGACTCCGCAAAAAAATTGCAAGCGCCGCTCAAAATTTGTCGAATAACGTTTCTAATGGCTGACAACACGCTTTTCTCTTCGTCGAATAATAAAACACAAAAGCACGTACAAACAGAAGCGTAATTTAAAATGAATTTACATCACAATCGCGGCTAGCTTGTGGCTTTGCAATGTAAGCGTGCTTCCATTGTTTCAGTCGGTAATTGAATTTCTGTTTACTAGCTTGATTACAGGTAATTTCCTCTTCAAAAAGTTTTGACAGTCGGCTGACTTTCTGAATTTATTTGAGCACTAATTTGCATACTGCACGCCTTTAGTGTTCTAAAAAAAACAGGCTTTCTCTGTGTGATGTTCACGTTTTATATTCGGCGCGAAGCTGAGCTGTTGAAGATGTTCAAAACAAAACAGTATTGCAAACCAACGGGTTCTTTAAATCAAATTCTCGAAATCACGCTGGTTCCTTTGTTTTGGGGTGCTGATTCTGTCAAGGCGTGACTTCGAGCAAAATAAATGTGCTCAAAGCCAGCTGTCCTTCGTAGTGACGTACACAAAGACAACAATACCGAGATTTCGGCTTAGTATTCAAAACCCTTGCTACCGCTTCCAAAAGAAATTAACTCACTTGGGAATGAAACCTGTGAATTAAAAGGGCCCCAGGGAATGTTTTCAAACGCGACCGATTCACGGAAAACATCCTCGTCTCTTAAAATAATGGCTTTCCCGTTTCCTTCGAGCTCACCGAGAGCACATGGTTTATTTACATTGAGCTACAAAAAAAACTTAACTCCAACGGCAGCATGATCTTTTTCGTATCAATCATTCTATTTGCTAAAGAAAAGCTAGATTTCGAAGGAAAGGATAAGTATTAAGATTTCTATCGGTTTGCTAAGCTCATCAAGCGTATGAAAGCGAATAAAAACCGACAATACGTGTCGGTTCAGTCTGCAGAAAGCGCGCGAAAGACAACAATACGCTTAGTGATTGCGGAATTTTTTTTGCAGAGAAGGTCAAATTAACACAGACTAAATAGTAAAGCACAGACGACAGAAGAGTAGAAACTCCAAAACGTGGGTTTAATGTTATTCTTCGTTTCAATAAACCATACAAAATTTCTCATTTGACATTAGAATTAAGCTTAAGTTCAGGCTTACATGTATAAATACACAATCGTATGCAAAACTCCTTTGACGTTAGAATAGGGAAATGTCGGTTTCAATAAAAAAAAACTTCCTCATAAACCTTGATTTTTCATTACATCATTTGCAGCCAGTATTTGGAACACAGCTGGTTAAAACTTAGAATAAAATTCATTCAAAAATCCACCTCTACAACCAGGCAGTATTAAACCTACTTTCAAAGTAGTAAAATTTTCTACATCGTAAATATCGACAAATTATTTGGAAAAACCTCCCTTAGAGACAAACTGGGAATTATAAAAACATTATTAATCATAATCTCTCCGTTTCTGGGCCAAATTCTTAATCAACACTTTCATATTAAAATACTTTACACTTAGAGAGTGAAAATTCAATATTGTATTCTGCTACAATTCGAAAATTTTACATAGATACATATTCGATAAGTTAACCTCTAACTAAGGAAACTCCGACCGCTTTGGGGGGAAATATTGTAATTTCAGTAACATTTACACAACATCCTCTGTGGGGAGCTAAATACTAAATTTTAACAATAATCTTCCTGAAATTTCCGTTCTAAATACAGATCGCCGCTCGAATTAATCTAACAAAGCATCTGAACAGGGAAGGCCATATCGCTTCGAAAATTTGTAAATGACTCGAAAGCGAAATGAAATGTAACTAACGATTAAAAACATGCCTTGAATGAAAGGGGCCTTAATAGTACTAATAGCAGCAATCTGCACCGCCATTTGTGGGGTTTGTTATATAAACGCAATAATAATTTAACTCGCTGCGATCGTATTTGTGCTGCTGCACAGTCTTGGAAATTAGTAAGCGATCCTGCCGTAAACAAATAACACAACAACCCGAATATAAATTTTAAATCGCCGTATAAACTATAAATTTACCCTTTAAAAATCTTTACATAATGATTGCACTCTAACTCTTACTTTTGAAACGGCCAGTAAAGTTCATCGGCTCCTTTTCGGAAGGACACGATTATTCCTGGGCACCTTTGGCAACTGACCGCCATTGCCTTGCACTTGCTGGTTTTGTGGGCAGTACTTGATGGTGTGCGACTCGTCGCCGCTCGCCTTGCAAATTGGGCAAGTGTAAGCCCTCAAAATCGGACATGTTGTCTTCCCATCAGGACCCTTTAACAGATGAGAGAGGTAGACCTCCTCACTTTCGCCGTTGTTTCTGCAGAACACGCACACTGCGCCGCGATTCGAGACCGGTGCTGGAGCTCTTGCAGACGGCTTAATCCGTCGACTTGGAGGCACAACGGCGTCTTTCCTCTTGGACGCTGCACTTTGCAAGAGAGATGATGAATTGAAAGGTTGGAAAGGACCATCTCCAAAATGATCTGTGAAAGAATCACAGCTACCAGATGAGGAATTTTCTGAATCAATGCTGTCAAAGCGGTCACGTCGTGACGGCAACTTGCTGACTCCAAAATTTTCGCTCGTTAAATAGTCGAAATCATTGTTCGCTTGTCTCACTCTTTGCACCAGGTTGCTCAAACCGAAGTAATCGTTGAACATGTGAAATTCGTTTCTCTGCAGATCATCCGTCTCTGGAGGACATGTTAACGACTTTATCTCTTCGTCATCCGAATCTAAAAAGTTACTGGGAATGAGAGTTTTCAGCATCACTTCGCTCAGCGACATTTTCCGTTTCACTGAAGCTTGTGCGATCCCACGTTGAAAGGTCAGGCTTCGCTTTTCACTTAAGACCGTGAATCGCGGTGTAGAATTTACGTTCTGGTTTCGCCAGAGGGCAGATTAGTGGTTGTTTGTCAATGCAACCCCAAAACTCGCATGGGAATCAGCGGGACGTAGCTTTTTTTGAAGCGCGGAAAAGGGAGGCGTGACTTTGCTACTCAATCAGTTGTCAAAAAGTACCACACTGCGCTTGCGCTTTATGACGTCAAATGAGTCGATAATAAGATACACACCGGGATAATGACAGGAGTAAATTTTAGCGCCTTTCAAGAATACGTCCTTTGTTGTTCTGCCGCAAAGAAATCTAGAGCTTTTGAAATTAGTTGAAAAAATATTCGGAACAGGAAACGCTTTTTAACATTTGGAGTTTTTTTCCGAAGGTGATAGGGAAAATGCAAACCTTTTGGGCTCCCCTCCCAAATAAGTTCAAAACGTGCTCACCGAAGCGTGTCCGATTGATTTTTGACAGGTTCCTTTCTCTATCAGTAGCATGGATTACAGTGTCATTCATGAGACTTAAAGGCGCCAAACCAGCCGAATTACACATTGTTTTCGATCCAATCGCAAAGCAGTGTTCAAACATCGATTGTCATGGAAATGCAGTGTACACAATTAAGCAATCGAGTCACGCTGACAGCTCACTGATTTCGCTTTCGTAAAACAATCTTTACCCATTGTACCTAAAGATCGGGCGCAGTAGAGTGCGAAGATAAACACCTTCAAAGTCTGCTATTCAAATCGTTATTAGTTTTGCATTAGACCCTGACAACTGTAGACCCTCCGCTGAGTTTTCGCTCTGAATTTGTTAATTAAAGTTGCTGTCTTGCAATCGTCAAATTGTGTTAAAGTTACAAAGGAAAATTGGATGGCGAGCTCGGTTTTTCGGAAGTGCCTGATGATAAACATCAGAGATCAAATGTGAATAGATCACTTTAGAGACCGCCGCTGATGACAGATTCAAGGTAAAGCGATAAATGCTCACTCGATCGACACGCGGCATTCACCGGAAGTCAGTGTTGGTTTTTCCACAGAAATATACAGGCACATAGCACATAGCAACCTGCCAAGAATGTTTTAATTGTACTTTTCACTCAAAGAAATGTGTAAGTACTCAAATCAGAGAACGGCGACAGCTCTAGTAATCCCACATAACTGTAACAAAAACTCATGTAGACAGCAAAATGTTGTCCTGTGGGCAAACAAATCGACAGACGTGCGGTGAAGAGTCAGGGAAGATGGGGTTCATCGGGAAACCACACACGTTCCCTCTTTTAAGAAGTGTCAAGATGATCTCCTTTACCGAATGTTCCCTCCCCCTCCACACTCCCCGCTGAAAAGATGTTAAAAATAATTCAAGAAATAACAGCTTACCTGTTTACCCCTTAATTTCCTTTTAAAAAGAGGGTTGGTGCTTGTGTTGAGTGTTTTTACCAGGCTGTACGACTGGCACGTAATTAAATACCGAACAAGGGAATTTGGCTCTGCGCAACGAGTAATATACTTTAAATATTCGAATTCCCACATCACTATTTTTTCACCAAAAAAATTATTTTGTTCCACAACCATAAACCCTGAGGCCACAAAGGATGATCTCTTGGCCTCACAGCACAGAAACGTTTGTAGTTTCGACGCCAGGCTGTTCTGCAAACACAAGCGGTCAACGAACGAAAACTCCACAAAGGGAGGAAAGGGAAAAGAAGTCCCTTTTCCTTCACCCAACCAAGGCGTCCTCGCGCGTTTGGCGCGCGGGGGTTCACGCTTTCGTGAGGTCACGAACAGACTGAGTGCAAATCGCTTCTCCTACAGTTTGTTTAGGCAAAAGGGAAACGTGACGTGTGTGACATGGCGTGACCGAAAACCAGTCAGTGTTTTGGCTACCACTCCCACAAGTGAAACTGACCACAGCATTGTCCAGCGCTCTGTTAAAGTCAATGGGAATTGGGAAAAGAAGGACTTCGCTCGGCCAGGTGTAATTGACCTCTATAACGCCTATATGGGTGGGGTAGATTTGTCAGACCAAAGGGCTGTTGCATATGCCCGACTCATGAGGGGAGTGGTGTGGTATTACAAGGTGTTTTTCTACATGATAGAAGTGTGTATGTCAAATGCACACATTTTGCATTGTAAATCCCCTGAACATACCAGTATCAGCAGTCTTGAGTTCAGGAAGTCAGTGCTTAAGACATTAGTTGAAGGCAAATGCTTCAGGAGAGACACAGGATTGCATCAGATCCCAGTTACTATCCCTGACATCAGGTTCAACCGTGACCATTTCCATCACCTTATAAGTCATGACACTAGATCCACATGTAAAGTCCACATTCAAGAAGTGAAGACTGTATACACCTGTGCTGTTTGTGGAGTTAGAATGTGTCCTGACCCTTGTTTTAAGAGGTACCACACATTACAGAATTATTACTTTGACGACGACCGTTACAATGGCCCCAGACGACTCAAGGAGGGAGTAGGGAGGCCATTGCAGTTGGGCAGAAGGAGATCACTGCGAAATTAGACTTTGTTAGAGGCTGTTGATGAGTGCTTAAATGAAATGTACAAAATATTACATGCTATGAATGAGTTGATTGAGATTTACTGCAACTGTTTCTCTTGTCAAAATTTTCAAAATTTATCTTTCCAGAGGAAACCTTGCAGCTTATATAAGTACTGATTTGTAAACTGTTTACTAGAGAGACACCTTTGCAGTCTTTTATCTTTTGAATTCTACCTTGTGAGAGATCATTTGTTACAACAAGATGGATATTGATGGAATTTTTCTCTTCTTAACAAATGATATTTTATTGTCTTTTGAAAATTTGCATAATTATGCAAATTATGCACGGGTGATGTCACGTGTTTTCATATATCCCATAATTTGTTAATCTTATAAGAACAAGAATTTTATGCTCTTTATAAATATATATGGTGTTATGAGGTTTCTGTGTAATGTCTTCGCTTGGCAAGCATTATTAGTCGTAGGGCTTGTATTTTCTTAAAAAAAACCTCCTCCCTTAGTATGCAAAGGGTTAAACTAAAACAGTTTTTCTTACTATCTAGGACTATTTTTTTATTCTATGCAGCCTTTGAGTTGAAAGTTATATCCATGCACTTGAGCGGTTATTAAGAATCAAATCGGAAAATAATTTAGGAGAGTTTAATTTAAATTCAAAGAAGCTTTAAAAAATTACTCAAACTTCATCCAGTTGGTTATCATGTTATGAGCTTTAACAAAATGCAATAAAAAGCAGGTGTCACCGAGCTCGTTTTTGCACAACAGAGATTACCTCAATGAGGTTCTCATTACTGGCAGGCGAAAGAGGCACTAGAATTCCTTAAAAGAGCATTTCTCGGGTTTAGTTATCAGAGAGGTTCAACAAAATAGACCCTGAACTTACATCACAAACCATCGTAGTTAAACAGGAGTTAATATTATGAAACAAAATTAAGAATTTGCGGCGTGCGCACATACCCAGGACTACCTAACAGCATTAAATTCAAAATATTTTAAGGCAGAATTTTAAACTTTCTTTCAAATCGAGATATATTGTAGTTAACCTTCTGTCATTTAAATTCATACATTAAAAGTAGAGATCACCGTGCTTGTTGCCGAGCTAGTGATCCTCAAAGCGGGAAAATCCTGTTTGAAAAGCTTTACGGCCGAGAGAAGGCTAGGTCGAGTTTATGTTTTAGTAAGGATTGTCTTATCTGTTCAGTCGGAAAGCCTAAAGGCATTTTACACGCCTTGCAACCTTCATCAACGAAATTTGTAAGGCGGGACTCGCAATTCCACAAGTCATCTACGCCAAAATCGTCCTCTTTCTCAGTATAAGCTAAATTCAAACTATGAGCGGGCCACTCCTTTTTCAAGACGTTTGATACAATTATAAATAGATTCAACCTTTTTCTTCCCAAAAACGACCTCGTTTATCCTTAGAATCCGGACCAACAATAAAACCCGCTGCTATTTTGGTCATTTTGGATGTCGCAATGTTATGCGAAGCAGGGGTGCGCAGTGCAAAACAGAGGAATCACCGTAAGGTGTTCTTAATATAACCAACTGCTGGTAAATTTAGCTTTACAAAAATGACTGAACATAGAGGTTCACAACGCGAAATTAAGTCACCAGATTTTGCAGTGAAAACGCAGAAAAGTTCATATGTATATGGTATACTACTCATTTTAAAAAAAATAAATGAGCGAAATAAAGATGCCTAAGATGTCTAAGCATGATCTTAAAATTTGGGTTAATCTCAGCCTCAACGTTCTCCGAAAATTAAACTGAAAGAGTGCACAGGAAAGTTTCACCATTTTAATAATTTTAATAAGTTTTACCACTTTAACTTTTTATAACTTGCCGAGATTTTAGTCGATCCAAAAATGGCCCGAAATGTTCGCCAGTCCATAGTGCAATTAATTTCTTTAGTTTTTTTTAGGGGCATGGGGTGGCAGGGGATTGTGAAATTATAAAAAAGAAAGGAAGGATTTGACAGTGATTGAAACTAGTAGTTAATGATTAACAAACGGATACCATCTCGTTGACCTGCATTTCATGTAAAGTTATGGAACATATGGTTTTAAGTTCTACGTCAAAGCATTTCTCCAATGAAGACATCATAGCACTCTACCAGCATGGATTTCACAAACGCTTTCGAGGGGGGTGAATAGGGGTCAGCAAATCCGTCGACCCGTGCTGAGTTTTAGGAAAATCCGTCAATTCGCAGACATTTTCTCGTAAATCTGAATCCACAAGGTTGCAGTACTGTTAGAGACGTAAGCACCTTAAAACATTTACATAACTGACGTTAAATAAAATGTTTTCATTAAAAACTAGTGAGCAACACACAGCAACAGATCTTGCCACACAGCTCTCTAGTTGATTTGTTCTGAAAGAGTGAGATTTTTGATGCATGACCTTGTGTGACGCTGAAGAAATCACCTGTTTTCGGGGGGGGGGGGGGTGTCTGGGGCTCCCAAGAAAAGTTTGAAAAATATTGAAGTAGCTAACAAGTGTTTTCCTTTATTCTGAGAAAAAACGTGGCCCATCAAGTAGCTATTTAGACCTTGGACAGCAATGACCAGACCCAGCCGGCTGCTGGTGCTGCTGCAGGTTTGGGGAAGGAACGCTCAGACATCTTGGCTCTCAGCTCTCATTGTTGTTTAAGGATTTTTATTGGACTAATATCGAGAGAGTCCACGTTACTGGTCTGCGATTAGTATGTGATCATGTGCAATAGGCAGCCTTACACCGATCAGTGGGTTTACTGACTATTTCCAAGATGATGGTCCATGAGGTAGTTTCTGTACTTAAGCGGTAATTTCTACCTCAAAATTAACTGTTTAAATAAGAAAAAAACCTTAAATGCGTAGAAATAATAGTTTCGGCGTAAGAGTTGCGTTCGTTTGCATAACCCTCACGCGCAATCCGTGAGACTTGAAAGCTCTTGTGTCAACTTGGTCAAGAGAGGATGAAGTACTCCATCCTCTCTTGACTTTGTTTGTTATCCGCCCGGTTTTGTCTGATCACAGACTCTTTGAGACTTTATCAGGCATCTAACAAATTGATAAAAGAAGTAGTTTGAACCATTATTGTAAAACTAGTTCTTTTATCATTGTTTTTAAATCCCTGATGACTTCTGTGTTATCAAACAAAACCAGTCGGACAATAAAGTATTAACAAAGTTTACAAGATCTGTTTCCGTGTGCATTCACTAGTTTTTAGTAGAACTAAAGTAACAAATGTAAAAAGAAAAAACTTTAAAAAATTGAAAACAAATGTCTAAATTCCACGATCCGTACTTCGAAAACAAACAAAATCCATAATCCATGCTTAAATATTGAAGAAATCCGTGATCCACTGAGCTTTTGAAATCCTCCAATCCGTAAGAATATATTCTTAAAATCCAAAAACCGAGCACTTTTTTTTTAGCCAAATCCGTCGATCCACGAACCTATTCACCCTCCTCGTTTTTCTACCGTAACACAATTGATAACCGTTCTGGACGATTGGTTCTCCTCTCTGGACAAGCGTGCAAGAACTGATGTCCTTCTGCTTTGATAGTGTCCCTCATCAGAGGTTACTGCATGAGCTCCATTACTATGGTGTCCGACATAAGACCTTGGAATGGATTAAATCATTCCTTCTTGGCCGCTCTCAACGTGTCCAAGTAAATGGTGAAAAATCAGGTTGGGCTGATGTCACATATGGTGTTCCCCAAGGCACAGTGCTTGGCCCCTTTTTGTTCATCACTTATGTAAACGACATTGTGTTTAAATTAAATTAATTTAATTTAATTAAATTCCAAGATAAAGCTGTTTGCTGATGACGCTGTGATGTATCGGAGAAATCCTGAGCTCTCAGGATAAAGTCATCTTTCAAAATGACATTGACTTTATTACTGACTGGGCCAAAACCTGGCAAATGAGCCTCCACCTCAGAATCGGCCATTAGCTATCAGATGTCAAATAAATCCCTAGGGATATATCATGCCATACGTATCTAGGTATCTTTATACAAGATGATTTGCAATGGTATACACAAGTTAGAGAGGTGATATCTAAAGCCTCAAAGATCCAAGGCCTTTTACGTAGAAATCTATCTAGCTGCAGCAATTATGTGAAAGAACAGGATTATAATTCATAAGTATCACCCAACTAGTGGACTAATGCAAATCCTGCATTTTGATTGGCTACGCTACTAGAGGACGCGAGTAGCAGTAGAGCGTGACGCTTTCTTTCGTTTTATTCCCAAATAAATATTTCTTCAACTTGCATTTGCTGACTTTGTTATTGCCTTTTCTGTCCGACTAATTGGGTGATACTAAAACAATTAGACCCTTCGCCCTCAAAGGCCACGGGTCTAACTGTTAATTAGTTAGGTCATGGGTTGAATATGCTTCATCCTGTTGGTCTCCACATAGCATCTATTCGCTTTTTTCACCGATCCCATAATACAGTTCAGTTTGGGGGGGTTATTTGCATTAAAACAATGGATAATCAGTTCACTGAAGCATGATACAGTCCCAAGAGTAAATAACTTGTATTCTTTTTATGTAAAGAACCCCCCAAAATGTGTTGCATTATGGGATCGTGAAAACAGTCAATAGAATCAATGGACCTTTTTACCGATACGGCGGCCATCTTGAATTCCGAGGAAATTATGGGATACCCAGGGGGCAGATGAGAAATAATTACTTTTAACAATAATTTTTCGCTAACCACAGGAACAACTGCCAAATACCGTGACAGTAAGATGTAACGCTTGTAATATTTGTTATGGAATATGAGAGACAAGCAGTAAAAAAAAAATTATCCTGAAAGCTGTGTATACGATAAATTTTCCAGCGATTGCCCCCTTGGCAGCCCCACAATTTCTCAGTCAGAACTATAGAATTCAAGATGGCCGCCGTATCGGTAAAAAGGTCTATTCAAAGAGCTGCTGCTAGGTTTGTTTCCTCTGATTATTCTAGTTACCCTAGTGTGACACTTTGGGCTGGGATAGTTTAGAAAAACGTAGAAACGTAGACTCAGTAACTATGATGTATCAAGTTGTTCACAACTTAGTCCCGATACCTCTTCCAAATTAAGTCCAGCTTTCATTTTCTAGAACTCGAGCAAATCATCGTGAAAAATCGAGAGAATCTTGACATTATTAATTGACGATCTCCACCGGACCAAAAATGAAGTGGAAAATTGATTAATTGAAAAAACTGAAAATAGGTTGAAAATGTTCCAGCATGCGCAGGCATGATTCAAGCCGATTAAACAGACAAATCCACCGTACAGGAATTCTAAAAGCTGATATTTCGAGCGTTAAGCTGTTTCAAACGTAGCGCTACTGCTGTGTCGAACTAAATTCAGGAATTAAATTCGGCGTTAGCTTAGCCTGAGTGTCAGGCCCACCCTAGAAACGCCTGATACTCAGGCTAGCGTTAGCTCGGCAGTAGCTCGACGGTTTGAAAACATTCGGTGCGGCAACTAGAATTAAGTTCGACACAGCAGTTAAATTCTACAGGGTCTGTCGTGCTACACTGCAGTGGTACGGCATGGTTTCTAACGTCGTACTACTGCCGCGCCGAACTGAATTCACAAATTATAAATACCTTTTTAAAATCAGCAAACCGGTTTGTTTTGGTTTGACGCATGCAACAGCTTTTAATTTAACTCGACTGAATTAAATTCGACGTTTGAAACCACTTCCGTGCTATAGTCGTGCCACAGTCGGGTCACGAATTCAATTTTAGTTCGACACGGCAGTGGCGCGACATTCGAAACAGGCCTTAGCAGAGCGAAGGACTAGCGCTCGAGACGAAATTTTTTGTCTACAACTCCCCCACTGACGCAGCACTAAGACTAGGTTTACACTAGAGGAAATTGTTCCGGATTAGTGATGAATCCGGAACGTTTTAGTACCGGATTAGTTTTGCCGTTTACACAAAAGTGGACGAATCCGACATAAAACCTTCCCGGTTTGGTCCTGTCTCCGGAGATTTTGAATCCGGAATCTAAAGTGGGAACTTTAAATCCGAAAACTTTTGAATCCGGAGAGGTTAGTCGTGTAAACGATTTGAAAGGATGAATCCGGATATTTTCACGCCTGCTTTGTAACCATTCAATCAGGAATGTTCCCGGAGTTGTTTACGTGTGTAAACGACTAGGAATCCGGATATCCATTCAGTGTAAACGCCCACGAATCCGATAACCCAAAAATTGATGAATCCGTAAAATTTTATGAATCCGAAAAAATATCCTCTAGTGTAAACCTAGTCTAACAGTGTGTTTGGAAACTACCTCCATTACACAGATTGACAAATCCAGCTAAAATGACTGACGGCAAAGACGTCCAAACGTTCACTTTTTTAATGCGCAGAATCTCGAAGCATGAAGAGAGCAAAAGATCAACGAAGTTTTGGAAGCTTTTGTCGTCAGTTGGGGGGGTTTTTGGTTCATATGTAAGTGTAAAATGAAATTCTGGTTTTTCAAAGCAGTTCAGTACAGACAGTTTTAAGATCCAGACGACTTGAAACTCAAATTAGGACAATTTTTGACTTCATATTCTCAGTATAGAATTTAAAACAGAAATCGATGAATTGTGCGACTTGTTTACCAAGCATCTCATCATTTCGATGATAAAAAAAATTCCTCATTCCCAATTCCTAATTTCCGATTCTGTAACCAATTTTAAAGGTCTTTTTTCCGGAGCAAGCCGGAAGTTTTGTTACTTGTCATGTGACCTGTAGTAGTCCGCATCTTGTGTGACAGTCAAGTGTGACAAGTAATATCGTCGTCGGCAAAAATGGCGGATGCTACAAATGGTGCGCTTGAATCAGACTTACTGCAGACCCGGAAGAGATTGGAAGTACTAGACAAAAATTACAGGAACCTTAAAGGTTTATCTCAAAAGGGTGAGGGAAGTCTTGGCGAATTGGTTGAAGTACAAAACACTCGCCGCGCAAGATTTTTCAGCTGTAAAATTATTTCAAGAAGTCGATCAAAACTTGGAACCGTTTGTTTCTGTTTCAGCGGTAACAGAATTCGAAGAACTGCAGGAGAAGTCTCAGGAGTACTACGAAAAGGCAAGTACATTACTTGGTAATTGCCTTTTTCTTCTTGGATAGTATCCAGCTGATTCTCTGATAAAAAATGAGGAGGAAATAAAGAAAGCTACTAATTATTAAAAATACAAATATAAACTTAAAGCACAATACTGAACTTAAGCTTATATCATGCGCATTTCTTATTTGTTGCAGTACAAGGAACAAGAGGTGAAATATTTGAAGGCCAAGGGGGACTTGGAAAAGCTTAAAGAAGGTAGGGAGAAGAGTGTTTCTCGTATTTTTTCGTTAAATCTTCGAGAATATATAGTCATTCCATCGAGAAACACATGACTGATCAATTTCAAGTCGTGGTCGAACAACAAGATTTGTTGGTGCAGTTCATTCATCTTCCTGTTTAGTATTAGCTCAGTTGCTGAAAACATATGTCATACGATATTATCAAGGAAAGCTTATGCGGGAAAGTCTTTTGTTGTTTTGTTATCCATCTTTTTAGAAAAACCATTACATATTCATTCTGATAAACTATACAGCTGTGTATTAACAACAACAATGCCTGGGATTCTTTTTTACATCGTGGTTTTATTTTGATATGGTGGTTCAATCGTGGTCGATGGATTGTAACAAGCGCATAGATATAGCACCAAAGCTATGAATATTTTCATATCAATGGAAGTAAAATTAAAAGATAAAACGTCCAAAGGTTTCGAAATTTACAAAATGTTGCTCACTGATATTTCTGAATAGATCTCGCTTCAATTTCGAAAGTTAATTAATTAAGCTGAAGACTTGTTGTCAGTTTTGTTGGAAGTCTTATTGGCAGTGAAACTTAAATAAAGTTTCCATTATTAGCATATTACTTTTCATTTGAATGAAGTGGATTATCTGTAAAGAACATCATCTTATTATATCTTAATCTACAATATATCCCTGTGACAGATTCCAAATTTTAAGTCTTATTTAGAGTTCATCATAAAAAAAAATAAATATGTAAGGAATTCATCAAAAAGAGAATTAGTCGTATTAGGTACAGTAATTCATTTTGAGTCATTAACTTGTGGTTTCAATTTGCATTTACTGTCTTTCATTTCAAAAAGTCAGCTTTGTGCTAAAGACTAGTGAATCAAGAGGAATATTATCACCAGCTGGTGTGGCTAGATTTAAGGAAAATATTATTTTTTCTTAATGAATTATTGAAGATGAAAACTATGTCAAGTTATCTAAATTTATGGATTGTAGGGACTTAATATCATGGTGGTTTTATTGACCAACCCTTTTTTGTGTAAATGCTGGGATTGGTAGGATCAACAAACTTTGTTGAGCTATGTTAAAGTTTTCCTGTTCATTCTTAATGACTGATCTTTTAGTAACCAATTTAAGGGTCAATTTTAGGGTCGTTACTATTCCTTTTACATGTTAATGACATTCGAGGTTCATCTAGAAAACAAGATTTCTTTTTATTTGCTGATGACACAAATCTGCTATTTGCTGACAAATGTTTGAAGTCCCTGGAGTTTATAATAAACAAATAATTGGAAAATGTATGTGATTGGTTGTTAGCTAACAAATTGACTTTAAATACTGAAAAATCTAAAAATCTAACTACATATTATTTCACCCCCGCCAAAGAGTGACAACAATTCATCTTAAAATAAAAGTGTTTGACTGGGAACACATTGCGCTCAAACACCTTGAACAAAGAAATTTTGTTATTAGTATATCAGTGTTTTGGTCGACAGCAACCTCTCTTGGCAAGGCCACATTTGATAATATCCACTTAAGATAAGTAAAACAGATTGGTGTTATATATCATGGTTGAGACATGTTCTACCCACTTCTATTCTTCATATTTATCTTCTCTTATCCATCCCTACATTTCCTGCTGTCCTTTGGTATGGGGCCAAACTTCAAAATCAAATCTGGAGAAAATCTTAATCCTCCAAAAAAGAGCTTTACGCTTAATTTATTTCCGCAGTATCACAGAGCATGCCATTCCATTATTCATATGTTCTAATATTCTTCCAGTAGACATTCTTTTTTTCAAATCTTTAGCCAATCTAATGTACGATATCAATAACCAAAGTGCACCCCTGAACCTATTAAATCTTTTTTGATCAAGTAGACTCTGTGCTCTTTTATCCACGGGTAAATTTCTTATAAAATGTTTAACCCTGTCACTCCCAAGGGGTTCTCCATTGACCAGTAAAATCGTCTGGCGTTAGACAGAGTAAAATCTATAAGTGCCATTTGGCACTATCGGGAGTTAAAGGGTTAAAGCTGACACAACTGAGCCACTCATTTTCTAGAATGGGTTGTAAAATCTGGAATGAATTACTGGAATCTTTCTGTGTAAAAACTAAAATATCCTTTAAGAAATGCCCTCAGACCAGATTACTAAAACTTCTTGATCAAGAGGATATTTATGTTGACATCAACACTCAGATTAAAAACTTCAAATGTGGTATGATTAACTAGAATGAAACAATTTTAACTTTAATTTCGCCAGTCATTATTTTTAATTAACCTATTATACATTAATTACTGGTATATCTTTAAATAATTATTTCCCTCTTGTAAATATTAAGTTTTTCTATCAGTTATTTTGACTAATCAGTTATGTACACTACCTGCCTAGATAAGCCTTTGCTATTTGTGGGTTAGTGACTATCTTTTGTTACTCTGTAGGTAAATGTACTTTAAATAAATTTGATTTGATTTGATTTGATTTAGATGCACCAACAGAAGGTGGCATACTGTGATTACTTCAGTTATCATATTCCTTTCTGTTGTAGAGAACTCTTTGTTGAAAGATACAAAATCACCTTTCTAAAAGCTTGAGTGTGTGTGTGTGTGTGTGTGTGTGTGGGGTGGGAGGGAGAAAGGGATGGTAAAGCCCCCAGCCCCTCCCCCTGAACAGTCCCCTGCGGAAGAGTCATCCAAAGGAAGCTGCAAATTTATATGTGTCCCGGGGCTTTAAAATGGGGACCTAGGGGCCCCTCCCCCTGCATTAAGTCCTTGTTTATCTTTACATATGAAAGTTAAGGGTAGTTCGCAAATAGCTGAGAAGCTAGTCGTGGCGGGACAAGACAAATACATATACAACTCAGATGAGTAGCTTAAGAAACAAAAAAAGAACCTTAAATTAAAACAAGCCTTGCAGATTATTACAACTTCAAAAAAAAAAAAAATAATAATAATGAATAAATAGATAAATAATCAAAACGAAGATCTAGTTAACACAGCGCTTACTGACATACAATGAAGAAAAGGAAAGAAAAACAAACATTAATTAAAGAGATTAAAAACTGGATCTATATACCTACTTTTTTAATGATCATGGGGATTTGAATATAGTCATCCTCCTTTTCTAAAATGTGGAAGAGTGATCCAAAGGGAAGCTGCAATTTTCTTTTATTTCAACACTGTAGGTGTCCCTGGGGTTTAAAATAAGGACCTTGGACCCACTGACAACAAGTTGTTAATTATGCATTCACCCAGCCACCACCTGCAGGACATTACTGTAACAGTTTTCACACATTTAAGTCGAATTGAATCTCAACATCAGTTTTTAATAACAACCCTCGTTCCCGCCGTTTTTACACTCTCCCTCTAAACCTATCCCATCATGCATGTGGTATGTGGTGTACCACAGGTAGACCAACATACACTACAATTACCTTGCAGGAACTCTGTTCCAATAAATAATTTATCATTGCCCTTATATTACAAGAAATAAATATTAGTTTTTGAAAAAAACTGTGTAAAATGTATTACCGGTACTCCAAACAGTACCTTGACTTGTCAGTCCTTAACATGTCTTCTAGTTGATAATAATTATTACTATACTGGTTGCTGTTTAAAATTTACTAGTATTGTTGTTAGCTATAATCTTGCTTTATTACAATGGTGTTTAATTTGTGATATTGAAAATTTGAAGGCAAAAGAAAAGCAGTGCTATCATTAAGTTCTGGGCATGCATTTCTCAAAATCCCCAAAACTTTTCAGGTCTATTTTGGGTGCCATAATTAAAGTTCTTATTTCTCTAAAAATAATATTAATAAGATGTTTCCGCAGGCATAAAATTTTGCAAGAAACTTGCCCTTTCATATCTTGAAATCATGGTAAAAGACCAGTTTTTTTAGAATATACAGATCACAGTTTCAGAAATGGCTTTTGTTAACCCAAAACGTTTTTGGAACTTTTGAGAAACAAGCCCCAGGAGCCAGAGACTTTCACAACTGAGAAATTCTGAGTTTGACCCAGTGGTACTTGCTTTGATAGAAAAACATCCTATTGACTAACACATCACAATAGCTGGATTCCCTGGCTACTTTTTGCACATCCTCCCTACTTCCAAAATTAGTGTTGGCTTTGGAAAAGAGAGATCGGTTCCAAGACAAACAATCAACAAATTACATTAGCCATTAGACAGGTTGCATGCTTGTACACCTGTATCATTAATTTAATAGCATTTCACATGCCTGGGTGGGTCACATAACACACACAAAGACTAGTGTGTTTTACCCAACAAATTGTTTTTTGATATTTTGATCAGCCAAGAGGAGACTATGTTGCACAACCAGCCCTTTGTCTCATGCATGAGAAAAAAAATTCTCATTGTCTTTCTCTGTCAACAGTTTCAAATCTTGCTCTTAATGAATATGAAAATTTACATGGAAAGTTTGAAGTGGAACAAAGTTGTAGAACTAAAGCAGAGGAGTTTGCCACAACTGTAAGTAAACTACTAATGAAGATAATGTTTCGACAATTTATTTATTGACTGTTGTTCTTCCTGAAATTTGATTGATCTTGACTTTGGTACAATCTCCGTGACATACATGTGGGTGAGTCAATGGTCAGAGTTGTTAACTTCTTGTCACTGTGTGTGGGGTAGAGTTTATGTGTCTTTGATATTCTACAATGTAAATAAAGAACGATCTAGCTAAATTGTCTTGTCTTATCTTGAGCACTTTTCAAGTTTAAACTCCCACTCACTTGGAAATTGCAATTCATGGCAGTTTCATACTTGTTAGTTGTTAAGGTTAATCCCCATTCCACTATAAACTCCCTGTGGACTTCTCTGGAAATGCATTGTGTAAGTTGCGCAAAGAAGTTGCATAAAGATGCAATTTATCTTCCATTACAGATGGTTCAACAAAATAAGCAGCTCAAGCGACAAAGCCAGTTAATCATTTCACAAGTACAAGGAAACATTGATCTTGTGAGTTTTAGTGACTTGTCTCATATTTAACATGAGAAACACACATCACAAGTCTTTCCAGAAGAGTACTGTAACTTACTATTGTGTATTACTGTGCTTGATTGATATCAGAACAAAATGCTTCCTGGAAATTTTTGTATGTTTGTATTATGCTTGCTTTGTCTATGTTCTGTGGTAAAATATAATTATTGTGCATTATCATGTTACAATACGAGAAGTCGGAGTTTCAAAAAACACTTGCGCGTGTCGGGATAAAATCAAGAATAATTATATTAAAAATACAAAGGTTTTTTAATGCAAATTCGAGAGAGTATTTTGCATGACAAAAGAAGAAAATTATATGCTTCTTTTTATCCCGATGCGCGCACATGTTTTTTGAAACTCCGACTTCTCGTATTGATAAATTTTTGTCAATTGTTTTATGTTGTTTTTGCTTGAGGGTAAAACGAGGTAACAGTAAGTTGGTACACCCTTGAAACTTTGCTCACTTTCCCACTAGCAGTCATGTTCAATTGGAGACTGCCAGATGAACAGTTGGTTTCTCTCCATGCTGCACGAGAGCATGGAGAGAAACCAATATTGCTTGTAAGGTACTGTAATTGGAGATGGAAGCACTAAAATTATCTTCGTCCCCTTTCTAGACCAAGATGCCTGAAAATACTAGAGGTGCATGCAACCACACAACCCACGGAAATTGGACACTTTTTTTTTTGCTGAAATTATTTCAATATTTGATAGCCCATTCAGCACCTTTGGACACTGAAAACAAATTCTGGTTTGTAACTTTGTTTGCAATCAATAATTAGGAGGAGCTCTCCTCCCTTGATGGTTCAGATGATGGTTCTTTAAGTGATAATGCAGTTCTTCATGAAGAGATCAAAGGTGGGACTTCAACACAGTTAGGCAGTCTATTACTAGTAGTAATCAAGGATTAGTTAAGTGTGTTTGATCTGTCTTTTTTCTACCAAAGTTATAGTTTTTTGAAGGGGTTATCAAGAAAAACCATGTACGAAACCTTGCTGTTGTGCAATGCAAATCAACCATTGTAGGAAAATCCAACACAATAACAAGCTTTAAGTATTCAACGTCTTGTATAGTAGTTCCTGTAAATTTAATCTATAGTTAACCCCAGCATTTGCTCAATATTTTACAGTATTTGAATTTGATTTAACGGAATGGCATACAATCTTTTGTGTACATGAGGCTTATTTATGTGAGTCTGCAAACAGTGAACATTTGTTTTTACATGGAATTGAGGCCATCTGAGCCAGCCAGCCAGCCAGCCGGCCGGCCAGCTAGCCAGCTGGCCAGCCAGTCCAAGGTGGCGTCCTAACCTTAAAATCGTATGGCATCGCAGTTGATATCCACGGGACAACATAAAACGTGCTGGATTTATTTCTGAAAAACAAAACAAAACAAAACAAAAAAACAGCACAATTAGGATGCATTCTCCTTTGTTGAAGGCAATAAATCTATGAAAAATAATTTATTTTAATTTGTTATCATCATCATCACCATTATTATTATCATTATTATTGTTATTTTCATTGTCATGGTAAGCAGTTTCTTTGACTTCTATGAGTTCTTTTTGTAAGTTCAAAATAGTGTGTATCAGTAATTTTCAGTTTTTATTGCAAAAATAATTGTAATTTTTATGTCAAAAGTAATATTATTTGCCTACTTTGAGAAAAAGAGAATCTGTGATATGCCCCATCAACCCCCCAGTTTTATGAGTAGGTGTTTGCCCTGTGCTGAAGGGCTATCTTCCTTTGGAGACCTGGAAAAACAGTATATGCGGCAGTTTGCTTATACGATGGCTTTTGTTTTGTTACCCAAACCCCGTTTTCTTTATTTTTTTAGAACTGCAAGGACAAGTGGAGTCTCTCAAACAGGAGTTACGAAGCACCAAGGATGAATTGGCTGCAACTCAAAATCAGGTCAGTGCTTGATTACTTACGTGACAGTAGAAAATTATTCACGGGCTGTTGTCTCGTTCACTATCCTTGATCTCTCCTCACCCTTCTTCCCTTCCCCCTCTCCCTACCCTTTCCCCTTCCCCCTCCCCTTCTACCCTCGCCTCCCCCCCTCTCCCTACCCCACCCCCTCTCCCCCTCCCCTTCCCCCTCCGTCACCATTTCCCAACTGTGCTGGGGTCATCTGTTGCAGATCATCCATATGAGTTGATGAGTTGCTGTCTTTATGTTACCCAAGATAAGTTGAGAAAAAAATATGCATTTAACGAAACGTCTTCCAACGAACCATGCTGATATGTGCCTCTATAAAATGTTTCTGTCAGCTGAGCAAAGAAATGAATATTCATGAAACCACAAAGAGGAGACTGTTGAAGAATGAAAAACAGTTCAAACAGCTTAACAGAGGTGAGTATTAGCATATTCACCCGCTGCAGGCACTCAGCGCTTGTGAGTGCCTTCTCTGGGTGATATCTCTTCTTCCCGTCAAATGTCTTTGTGAAAAGTTATTGACATTCAGCCCCAGCAGATAGCTAAACATTCACACAATGTGGTATGACGTGACCAAAATGTATACAAAACGTACGTGCCAAGTGCGTTCAACAAAAAATTATGACGGAATGTCTTCTAGAACTAGGCCACATGTAAATTTTTACGCCTTTGAGCCAGCATAATATATATATATTTAGTATAATTTCAGAGCTGAACAAAGAGTTTCCAGCAATCTGATTGGTTCAGCGATTCCTTATATGACGTTATATTCACCGCGCTACGCGGTGAATATAACATTTTTGAGGCCTGGCTACTGAGCTCGCCACCTTTGCCATCTCGGCAAGTAAACATGGCGGCAGTTGGTGAATGAATTTTTCATCTATTCGGAAGTTATCACTCTAAGACCAAGATATTTGAAAGGATGGAGAATTTCCACAATGACTACTGTCATCCTTGGACCAAAAATCCTTTGAAGAACTCGCGTTCAAGGCAGTTAAGAGTCGTAAACGCAGTGGCTCCCGGAGTGGCTACGTGACTTATGTTGATTACCAGAAGGTCGGACCGATTGACCGAAATCTGCTTTTCTCCAAACTAAAGCTACTCATTTTGAGACAATGATAACACCTGTGGATGGAGTCAACAGCGATAAAGCAAAGGTACTGGAAAAAAATTTTTTGTAGTGTTTTGCTTGATTGTTTTACTGCCAGACCCGATAAGTAAACTGATTCACAATCGATGTTAAGCTTACATAGTTTTTGTTAAGACTAAATAGATGCATACGTGTATACAAACGAACAATTAGGTCCCTGTTTTTATGTTTTAGTCCGTTATTCTCTGTTGTTCAGCTCTGAAATTATACTAAAACAATTATTCGCCTCAGGCTTGGTGAATATTGTGGAATAATCCCCTCGACTTCGTCTCGGGGATTATTCCACAATATTCACCTCGCCTTCGGCGAATAATTGTTAAATATATCTTATTAACCAAGCGCGAGGGCCGCACTGGAAGAATATCGGCCCGAGGTCTTGACAGTACGGACCGACCGCAGCGAGGTCCGTACAAAAAAGACCGAGGGCCGATATTCTCCCAGTAGGGTCCCGAGCAAGCTTGGTTAATAAGAGATTTATTACACGACTGAAGACAACGCGGGAACAACGCGGGATCATTTGGGACAATACCCGGTCCAATACTTAGAGAAAATAAGACTGGCAATAGAGCAATCTTATTGGTTAATTTTAGTTATTGGCCCTCTGACTGTCTAAGCCGTGTAATAAAGTACAATCTTTAATCTTAATCAGTATACTCCTAAGACAGCATAACTATACTAGGAGTTTCAAAGGTAGCTACAACCAGGTTATAACGTTTAGCCAGGCTTGAGAATTACTTGCTAAATAGCCTCAACCAAGGAAACCAGTAGTTTTCCTTGTTTTCCTTTGCAACTTATAATTAACTACTCTGTGGTTGTAAAAAAAGATATAAACGTCATTTGTTTACCCACGGAACACCAAAGAGCTCAAGACAACTCGTTCAAACATGTCCGTGTATTCCAGATGGAATTTGGAAATGTTGGGATTTGAGGAGAGGGGAAAACCGGACCACGAGAACCCGGGCCACATTGGTGGGAGGCGAGTGCTCTCACCACTGCGCCATCCCTGCTCCCCTGGTTCTGTGTCATTCAGCATCAAACACTTTTTGTGAGTTATTACAGAGGACTTTATTCATAGTCAGAGGCAGAGTTGCGTCCTGTAGAAACAAATGTTTATGCCTGTATACTACATTAAAGAGAACGGCATCTTCTAGGTGTGTGCAAGCCCATTCTATCAGTGGTACGACGTGGCCACTGGTAGAATGGGGTTGCACACGCGTGAAGCACACTTGAAGAACTTGAAGCATCGATCCTAGGTCCCCGGATCGATGCTTCAAGTTTTGAGATCGTGGCGTGTGCAGAGCTGCTTGTCTCAGTACTGGGCATCTTACGCGCGCCGAATAGCGATGGCAAGCTGTCTGTTAAGGACATGCTTGGGCATTCGTCCGTCCAAAATGACTTTCATACGTCACTGGGTTTACTCCAGGCGACCTTACAAACCACAAGCTGGCATACAACTGCTACGCCACTTTGTAGAAGAAGAACAAACTGTGTAATAAGTGATGTAGCCTTTAGTAGGATGCTTGCTTGTTTGTACTTAATTTCTACCCGTTGCCTTTCAGTTTCCGTGCTAGCCCTTGAGGAGTTTAACACCCTTCAACAGAAGTACGAACTTGAAACTCAGTGTCGTTTTGAAGCCGAAAAATATGCTGCTGAGGTAACTAGTTCACTAATATAGCGTAAAAGCGCCAGTTTTGAAAACCGTTTGACTCTTATGTCTGTTGAGGCAGGAAATTGGACAAGATTCCCAGATTTTTTATATGGCAAAACAAATTGGGAAGTAGCCTTGAAGAGGAGGCAATGCAGCCGAGTGATTATATAGTGCGCGGGACTAGAAATCCCGCAAGTCGCGCCGGAATAAAGTGCTACATGCGGGCTGGAATTCTCTCGCGGTGGGCCTGAGTTCAGCTCTACTTCCATGCTTCTAACATAGCTGGCTGGCTAATTGCCTTTTCACCATGTTTTGTCATCTTCAATTTGTATACTAATGATTTGTTTGTGAAATTTGCCGACTGGTCGGCCAGTAGCTTTTCCTACAAGAATTTCTTACCAAGAAAAATTTGAGAGCTTTCGTCGGCATGAGCGGTTACACTGAAACATTTTTGCCATTATCTCAAACTCAGTTTTAGAGCACAGAATTCAACCTTTGGCTCTGTAGCAAAAGAAATAACCCACAGGTTTACTCTTCCAACGCTTTGTAAAGGCCATTCAGTTTTCGAATATTTGATTTAAGTTCCATTTTGGGAGAACTTTTTGCAATATTAACTGACTATGCGATCGACCCAGTGTTGAGGGGCGCTAAAGTTCAGTTTATTTTTCACCCCAATAGGTCTTAAGAGAAAAAGATGTTTTGGATCAACAAAGGAAGTACATCTCAGAAGCCGCAAGCAAAGATGAACAACTTCAGAGGGCCCTTGATGAAATCAGCGCTCTGAACAAAAAGCTAACGGATGAGAGAGAGGAATCAGATGAAAAGGTGGGATAATGAAGATATCAGTGATCGTCGCAGTTATGAATCCTACTTGAGCGGTAGTGAGAATGAAGCCTGAACAAATTCAGGCTTCCGCAGGAGTCGAGCCCATGACCTCTGCGATACCGGTGCAGTGCTCCACCAACTGGGAGCTGGTCAGTTTGTGGGTTCGTAATAGATCCGTGAAGGATGAATATATGAGTGATTTCATGTATTCATACTCATCGAAAAGGTGGGCTATTAAAATGTGTCTGTGGAACGTCTGCACTACTAAACAGATAGATTTCATTTGTCAGTGCGTGTGTTCTCTGATAACGCACGGAGGACATAAAGAGGAAATTACATGAAGTTTTCTTGTGACTCATTGCAGATAAAAGATCTTTTAGAAGAAATGAAAGCTTCAAAAGATGAAGGATACATCAAAGGTACGTCAAACGTTGCTTAGCTAAGGCATTACAGGCAACAAGTTCGCTTTTAGGAACTGCAAGATAAAAATATGTTTACCCAAGGGGCATCAATATGTTACAGGTTCGTGCATTTCAACTCGAAATGAAATTTGGAAAGAAGGGTTTTTCTGAAAGGAAGAAAACCGAAAACTACGTACAAAAGGACTTCACACTGACCAGGGACCTCGCAGGGGGAGGTGCCAGGGACCATTTCCCCACCCTTTTTTTGTGGAAAAAAATAGATTCAGCAAACCACATTACCACAAATAACAAGGAGTTTCACGGGATAATAGTGATGGAATACGTCTTATGAATTAAACTGAGTTGGATGGGTTTTAACTAGTTTTAGAGTCAGCCCCCTAGCCTCAGTTGAAAAGGCGGGAGTGGCCCCCACACTTTTAATATTTCTCTGCGGGCCCTTACAACTGCGCCATCCCAGGGGTCAAGTAAGCGTTCGTTCACGTAATCAACTCTTCATGTCTTCGTCAAGAGACCCCAATGTTCGTTTCTCTCTTTCAACAGTGACCGAAGAAAAACTTCAACTCGCTCAAGAGCACATAGAGTCATTAGAACAGCAGTTAGCGGACACAGAGAAGAAAGTGACCGAAGCAAACCGAAAAGGTATTTATTTGTAGACCGCCTCCCTTTTATCCCTTGATTCCTCGGTATCATTTTGCGTTTTCTCCTCACTGTATTCTATGTATTTCTCAAGAAACTAGTTTAGAGAATTCGTCTTAACATCCTTGTGTTTAATGTAATGGTTGGTCGGCAACTAGTGTGGTGTAGGGGCGTGTCCCCAAGACAGCCATTTAGTTAATCTAGCTTCGCTAAAAAAGCAAGTAATAGCTTTAAAGAGGGCAGGGACGCCACTTTATTGAAACAAAAAAATCTCTGTTTGAAAGTTTCCGTTTTCTGTTTTTTAGTTTCAGCACTAGAGCAGAGTTTGGAAGAAGCAAAGAAAGTGGCCGCTGCCTCACCCCCGCCGGTAGCAGCTCCACCGCCCCCACCCCCTCCGCCTCCCCCACCCCCCACTCAGCTGATCAAGTAAGTGCTGGGGACGGTTTGGATACGCTGACAATTTCTTGTAAAACAGAATAGCGGACAGAGCATACAAACATTAAGTTTCATTTTATGCCTTGCTCTGGGTCCAAAACTGCTCACCATCTAGAAACTCGGGCTTGCAAAACATCCTCGACAAGTTGTTGCGTTTTCATATGCAGAATATCTACTGTAAAACTGCATTTGTTCGTTCTTTTTGTTTGTTAAATACTCGAAATTGAAATCTCTTGACTTTTTGAGCTGCTTTTATAATTTGACCTGCAGTTAAATATTCTTTCGCTTGTTTATAATTATGATTGTAATTGTCTTGACTGGTAATTCGTTTTCGTGGGGTTTTTTTCTGGCTCAAAGGCGTGAATTTTTTTCCTGGGAATGCCAGGATTTTCGAAGAGTACTCGATCATATCCGAAGACATCCGAAGACCTACGAAGACACCCGAAGATTTCGGAAGACGTTCCGAATAATTCAGAACTCAGGACATGTATCGTCGAACAAGACCTCATCCCCAGTGTCTTTTCGTCATTTACTCATTTTAGTTGGACGTTTTGTTTCTCGCATTGGTTTGAGTTTGCATAGTTTATTATTATTATTATTATTATTATTATTATTAATTTATAAGTTGTATAGCCCTATTTACATGTACAGATCAATAGTGCGAAATCAATTTTCATTCACACGCAAATAGGCCATTTTACAGTTGTTCGCTCAGTGACCTGGCCTATGAATGGCAGCGAGGTTGCCGGTTACCTTGTATTGATAGGGACCTCACTGTTTTTATCATGTAGATCATATTGTTGTAATGCTAGCTAGTCTGCATTTACATAAGAAAAGCAGAATGGTTTGTATCAAAACAAGGTCACCCTCAGCCTCGATTCCATTCACAGGCCAGGTAACTCAGCCACAACTGTAAAATGGTCTATTAAACTAATTTTCATGTGAATAAAAATTGATTTGCATATGAAAGGATGAGCACCTAGACTCACTTTGAAAAAGAGGCCTAAGGTAATTCGGATTTGGCTGATTGTATTATATGCGTCAGCTCTGATTGGCTGGAGGAATTTTTTGGGTTTTGGCTAAGCAAAATGTTGTGCGACACTTTTTATTTAAAAGCGCCGTTGGTGCTACGTCGACGTGTTCTGGAGCCCATTTTGTTTTTCCAACGTTTTGCTTCGGTTGTATGTTGTTTTTTTCCACTCATTGCTTTTCAGGCCGTTCGTCTTTTTGAGTTACTGTAGGTGATTAAATAAACCTGATTACTCCAATTTTCAGGTCACACTACTGGATAGTAAGCCCTCCTTTTATTACTGAGAGTAAATGACAGATGACGTTTTGCTGTTTGTAATACAGGAAATTTATAAATATCGTGGGACCGAAGAAGAAGAAGGACAGTTTAAAGCGAAAGAAAGGTAAGTATGAAAAAAAAAAAAAAAAAAACGAGAGATAACAATTGGTAAAAAAAGTCATACAAAGTTTGTCAGAATATAAAGTGTATTGATTGGGCGTCGTGTTAGCCACCTACCCCCGGAAAAGCCTCAGTTTGTTATAGAAACCAAGAGTCCCAACTATCTGTTGCCCTTATGCTCCCAAGCGGAGGTAAAGCACGTATCAATGTTAAGCCTCAGGGTAGGACCTGACCTAGGGGAATTTGACATTTTCATGGAAGCCAGAGTCAAATTCCCCACCCCCAGGCACCTACTGAATGTCAATTTCTCGCCCCTGGGGTAACTTTTTTATCAGAGTCAGGTCTTCCAAGGTGGCGGCCATGTCAAATTCCCGACCCTGGGCCAATGCGTAAATGTCAAAATCCCTACCCCGGGGAAGGCCCTCTCAGACAGTGGGTAAACCCCCCCCCCTCCCCGCCCCCTCGCTACCCTGGGGGTTAACATTGATAGGTGCATAACTCTTCCTACTGCGGGTCCGACGTACTTTTCCTGTAACTCGGCTCCTTGATACAGTGAAAGTGGTCCCGTCCTATTTCATCACTTAACAGACCATTCATCCTCGGGATCCAGGGGCCCGTTTCTCGAAATTCCCGTAAACGTTTCGGGCCCGAAACTGCGATCCGCTTATTCTAAAATCCTGGCCTTTTGCTATGATTTCAATTAACGAAAGGGCACAAACGAATATCATCATGTTTTTATTCAATTTATTGCACCTCTTTCTTGAGGTGGAGGATCGTTTTGTACTGGTACAAAAACAAGAGCATGAAAAACAACTGCTGATAATATAAATAAAAAAATAATAATGATGATGATGATGAAACGAGGGAGATGGTTGGAGGAACTGACGTTAGTGTACATTTTTACCGTCAAGGCTTTGTATTTTTCTGCACACCTCTGTTGCAGATCTTTGAAAATATTTTTATGTTTGGCAACTTCTTCAGCCAAAAGAGGATAACTAAAAAATTCATCTGCTGAAATCTTAACTCAGTTAAGAAAACCAAGATGTCATTTGAAGGTTTCATATAAACTTTGTTACAGAGGAAAACTTGTTATATAGTTTGTTGGGGGACAAAAGGCCGAAATTAAGTCTGAGTCGCAGATTAAGTACACAACTAAGGCTTTAGTACACTAAATGTAATATTAATGAACTGTAAATGTGTGTCGAAAGTAATTTTATGTTTTAACGCTTAATCGCTCCTTTTCTAATGTATTTGACGACTGTTTTCCCAGCAGAAGGTCCGAAAGACCCCCTCGCCAATGCCATGGCTGAAATGATGGATAGAATAAAGAGCGGAAACATGCAGCTTAAGCCCGTCAGAAGTGTACGTGTTATTGAATTCAACAGTAATTTGTCCGCTTACCGTGTTGATCCTTTTGTTCTGAAGAAATGAGGTCCAATTGATTTGGAGAGGAGGAGTATTTCACAGCTTGGGTTGATATAGGAAAACCTTTTGTGTAGGATGAGATTTTTCGCTACGTTTGGTACAATAAAGCACTTTCTTTGGAAGCAAATTCTGAGATGTGGGGCCGGACAAGTTAAGATGTCTCCGAAGTATTGTTTTCTCACAATAGCCCATTGTTTTGATACCAATAATCTATTGTGAGAAAACAATATTTAGGAAACATCACAACTTAGGCTGCATCCACACCAATACGTTTTCAGAATTGTCCGTTTTCATCTCCGCGAAAACGAAGCAATATATTTGCATCCACACTAGCGTTTCCGTATCGTTTTCACCTATCCACGCTAAAACGCTTGAAAGCGATGAAAACGACTGGGTCCAGGGATTGCGCAATACACGGACAGATGGTCCGATTTGGACTGGGACCAAAGGCATGTGACGCTTTTCACGTCACCGTTTTCAAAAGTCTCCGTTTTCACCTTTCCACGCTAGAAACGAAGCGTTTTCAAAAGTCTCCACTTTTAAAACCGTTTTCAAAGGACTCCATTTTCGTCAGCGTTTTCGGGCGTACTGGTGCGGATGATAGCCGAAACGCAACAAAAAGTATGCGTTTTTGAACGAAAGCACATTAGTGTGGATGGGGCCTTAGGAGGGCTTCGTGAATCCGGTCCTTGGCCATGAAAACAATGTAACTTCGTTTATAGTGGTCTTGGTGATGATTTCAAAATCACGGAGTTAATTAGGGATTTGAAGAGGCAGTAGTATTGTATTTCTTAAATCGTGCGAACTTGTATCACGCAAATAGTCCATACTGATTTTGGGTCAGAAAGACAGCTTTGCTGCGTTTGACCTTAGCTTTCTCTCTTATTCGAAACTCTCATCTAAACAATTTTTCATCCCTCCGTTAGGTGTTAATACGTTCTTAGGGGCGATTGAAGTTGTTTTTGATAAACGCCTAACTGTTGACGTTTCTGATTAATTTCCGTCTTGATTTCAGCCTTCTGCAAGCAGTAACGAGAGTGACAATGCAGATGCCATGTCAGACTTGGGTAATCTTCTGGTAGGGCAACCAATCCAATTTCTTTTAGCGTCAAATGTGGTTTCGTGCGCCGATTAGACTTTATTCACACTTGTTCATATCTATTACAATAATCATAGTAAGAAGGAAAAAAGAGAGAAAATTGACATCATGAAATTATTTTTCTAAGGGGAGGGGGGTGGGGGGAGTCCGTAGTGGCCAAAGGAGCAAAACATTCTACAATCTCGGACAAAACTACTTGAAGAAAGTGGCCTCTTGGCGTCCAAAAATCGTTCGCGAAAACCTCTAGCTCAGCAGTATTACTACCAGTAACTTCCCCCTCCCCCTCCCCCTCCCCCTATTCAATGTCGAATTTAGGAAGCCGCAATTCTCACGGAAACAGTTTAGGAGCCACAAACAACATTGAATTGGGGGAGGGGGCGGGGGAGGGTGTAACTCAGTTGTTAGTGCTTTCACATGAATAGGCTTTGGAGCTCTATGTTCTCAACAGTTTTGTCCAAGATTGTAGTTCGCCACTTACTTAACCTTTATCCTTCTCGCTATTCTCGTAATTTTTTTTTAACTGGCTGGGAGAACTTTTTGATACATCAAAACATTGTCTTTGGTGATCATTTTCTTTATTCTTACAACCTGTATATTTGATGAAGTTGTTGCAGTATAAAGTGTAATTAGACGCTTATCAAAAGGTTATAAATTTTTATCAATATGCATCTCCTGTCTGTTAACATCGGTTTTTCATGCGTCTGTCCTCTTGTTGACGATAAATGTTATTGGGAAAGTTTCTGATGACAATGTCGTAACAAACTTTAACACAATCGTACTTAAAGTGCACGTAAACCCAAAATATTTTTTTTCGCTAATAGCAATCTGCTACTTCAAACATTGAGTAATCCCCCCTATGACTTGAAGCTCGAATTGTTTTAGCGGGAAAAAAAATTGGGTTTAGGTGCACTTTAACAACTGTACTTATGCAATACTATAGAAAACACTGAAGAGAAATCCCAGCATGGATTTTGGAGGAGTTACTTCACCCGGAGCAACAGATGAAAAGGAAGTTGAATGGGCGAATATCAAACTGCGCAAGCGCAGTGCCATGGAACCGAGCAAGGGAACCTCTCAAGCGGACGGAACTGGAAAGAACAATGAACTGAACAGAGTTGTGTTAAGGAAACCGCGAAGCCGTTCTGCTGGGGACGTTCTTGATGAAAGGCCCAAAGACGAGGCAACATCAGAGCTTAAACGGATACTCACGAAACAGAAAGCCGCGGCGGAAAAAGGTTTGTATTGTATGCAGGTTTAAGGGGCTATTTACATGGAGGTAGGAAGATCCTAGCACTAGGAAGATCCTAGAAGGCGAAACAACTTTTCGTTTGGTTTACATGCAGAAATTTTTGTCTAGGTGGAAGTGGAGAATGAAAGCAAGATGGCGGGCGAGAACAACAAACATGTAATTTGGGTCCTTCTATTCTCCATGTTTGTTTTTTTGTCCCTAGTACCAGGAACTTCCGAGCGAAGGCAGTTTACATGGTGCTAGGATCTTCCTAGAGCTAGGATCTTCCTAGCTCACAGCTAGGAAGATCCTAGCACTAGGGCCAAGTACGACCTCTTGCATGTAAACTGAATACAGAAAACATATGGCGCTAGGATGATCCGCCTTCTAGGATCTTCCTAGTGCTAGGATCTTCCTACCTCCATGTAAACAGCCCCTAAGTTTGGGATGGATCATCAGCAAAGTGATGAGGGAAGGGATGGGTGAAAAGAAAAAACAAAACAAAACAAAGAAAATCATGCGAGGCAAGAGGACAAAAACTTTCGTTCAGAGAAAAGGGCAAAGAAAAAAAGTCGTGAACCTGCAAAACAAAATCCTGCAAGCTGAACCCCCCCCCCCCCCCCCCACTCTCCCCCATCACTTTTCTAATGGTCCATCCCATAAAATCGTTGCCATTCTGGGAGACGGGGGCAAATTTTTTGGAGGTAAAATATGAGGTCTGATAAAAAAGTATATGAGAATTGAAATTACTGAAGTCTGATAAGAAAAAAATATATGCTCGAGGTTCCCCATGGCAAGGTGCTCGCAGCACTCGTAGTGAAGGCATTCTCTTCTGTTGCCTCAAACCTCTAGAACAACCCGCTAGAGAGAGATTTTTATCCGCAGAATCAACTTGTTCGAAGCAGACAACATCACAAGAAACAACAAGATTCAGAGTTTATGCGCAAACTCGACGTTTCAGAGTCATCTTGTAAAGCGTGATATTTAATAAAAGCCATTTTCGTCGGCAACTTTTTATTTGAATTTTACATCTTAAGGTATTGCTGACAATCCCCAAAGAGAAAAAGATCATTTACGCAAACGGCAACACAGGAAAATACTGCTCTTTGACGGTTTTTATTGTTCTTGGTTTGCTCTTTTTGGCTGATTATGTGCATTGACTGACAATCAAGTACTGTGCCTAATTCTGGAACTTTGTTGATTTTGCGTTTCAGAGAAAATGGAGGAAGACCTTTATGAAAATGACACAGGATGAATGAAAAAATGGATAAGTCGATTAAATGTTAACTATATTTGGTAAAGTGACACGTCAATAGAACGTTAGTTTTGTTGTTTTATTGATTTATGTTACTTAATGCAGTTATTATGTAGTTGACGAGATTAGCGTCATTTCACTTTCTTTATCGATAAAGCGCAAAAAAGCGAAACTTTACAACAATTTTTTTAAATAAGCAGCGTCGAAGAAAAACGCTGCTTGCGTTTTATTGGTACGATGACACTTTTTTTTACAACAACGAAATTTCTTCGTTTTTTGCTTGCTTACATAAAAACTAGATAGCTTCCAAAAAGCTTCCTCCCAGCCGGGTAAGAAGGACACAGAATCAAGAGATTGTATTCCTAACAATACCAGCTGATAAATTCCATAAACAGAACTGTGCCAAGAATTATAGATTAAGTAATAGAATTTCGTCTTCATTAGGAAAAATCTCATTCGCTGTAGACTGCGAGTAGTCGCTATGATTTCGGCGATGGCGATTGTGAGGCGGGCGAAATACATGCGCGCTCGTGAAATCGCGAGGAGAGTCGCGTCTCCTCGCGATTTGCACCCGCCCGGTTGACTTAGTTGATAGAGCACCTTTTTCCAGTTTCTTTTGTGAAAGAAAACACCCAGAAATGCAGTATCTGTCATCTTCTGTCCATCTACACGATCTTAGAAAATTTCTTATTCGAACCAAACTTTCCATATTTTCTGGGTGGGGAATTTCCTCGTATATACGTTTCATTTCAAGATAGGCAGTTTGTTGGTCTTGCAAAAGCATGCGCTAAACTGAATTGACGGTAGATGTGGCTGGAGGATGATGAGCCAACGATATAAATTGGCGAAATCAGAGATCACGTATATTTTAAACCGGAGTTGTAAGTAATCAGTTATGGTATATTTATAGCTTATTTTATTCTCAGACGTAAATGTGGAAGTTTTAATTCCAGTCTTTTGGCCCTCGCGCTTAAATATATTTTGAGTTGAGGGTGCCGATGTGGTTGAAAATGAGACGTTTAGAAAGCAGTGTTTTAAAATAGATCTAAGTAATGACCAAGAACGAATATTTCTGAAAGTTGAGATTGAAAATTTATTTGATACCAGGGAGTTCAAGGAAAGACGAAGTCAGTTGACGCCAACAATTACAAAACGAACTAGTTTTATACTTAACGGTTACAGCCGAGAGTATAAATCACGTTCAAACACCCACCAAAATATACGTACAGGATATTACGAAACGTGCAATGTTTAATTTTGGGCGTTACGATTTAACGTTAAATTGTGACCCTAACCTCGTGATTCGGGAAAATGGAATTTTTCTATCCGTGATTCGTGATTCGTTATTTTTTCGGCCCGTGAACCGTGCCAGAGATCCCCCCTGTACAACCCTCTAAACAGCACAGTGAGCCTATTACATGTAGCTGACGCAAAACGCGGGAAAATGCGCGCGATTGGTATTGGGTTTGCTTTTCGTCGGTTGAAAAAGTAGACGAATTTTGCTGGCCAATCACAGCGAAGCAATACAAAACCAAAACAAACCTAGTGAATTGTGGGTAGAACCACTCGGTCCTTTGTGGTGGCAAACGGCCATTTAAAGACGTAATTTGAAATTCTAATTTTGACCGTTTAGACTGGATTTACCCACAGTTCACTTGGAACTGATCATTAATGAGCAAAACGGTGTATTTACTTTCGACAGACAATATTGAAAACCGCTATAACTTCTTCGCAATTTTTCCTATTCCCATCGTTTGAATTCGCGAGCTGTTTATTGTAGGGTCTTAGTCGGTTTTAAGACTAGTTGGTACGTATAAAGAATTCGCAACAGAACGAAGACAGTCGCACAAAATTACGTTAATGAAATTCAGCATCAGTCATGGTATGGCGTTTCCGATGATATAGATACAGTAATTGCAATCTTTCCAGTCAAAGCAGAGATAATAGTTAATCAAATTTATTATTGCGAAAAGTAGCTAGTTATGGGCGGATTATTGTTAAACGTTAAATATATTGTTTGGCGGTCCTTTTTCGCGACAATAGATCTGATATTCACTTTGGTAACAGGTGGTGTTTCAGATATCTTGACGGACCATATTTTTTTAATTGTTCAAATATTTCACTTTTTTCTGTTAGAAATGTGGGCTGAAATGAAGAGACAATCGTTTGGTGACGGAAAAGTCATGGATAGCTACGAGTGGTTTATTCGAAAATCAAAAGGAATTAACTCTTTTTTTTATTCTAGCGTAGCCAATTTGATGCGATGTAAACCGCCGTATGGGTTAGATTTTTTAATGTAATAGTTTGTGCATCTAGGAGTAAGTGTCGCCGTTTTAGATCAACACCCAGTCGAGTCAGACACTGACTGGGTGTCGAGTCATCGTCGCTTACGAACTGTGCCCGACAGCTGTCGTCGCCGGCTTAAGGCTGGTTTACACAGTGACATAAGCATAAACATAAACATAAGCATGAGCATGACCATATGCATGCAGTGTAAAACGGGAGCAATTTTTTCTATTTTCTTATGCTTATGCTTGTGTCGCGTTAAACAAATAGAGACCTTAAGCAGCAGACTTTCGTGAGCCACGAACGGCATCATCTTCCGCGGGGAAACTGGGTCGAAGACGGGGTTCGTGGCGCCAAAATTAAAGTTAAGCTTCCGCGGGAAGACGACCGTCGTTTCTGTTCCTGACAGTAAACATGACCGAATTTCAAGAGGTCAGAGACGTGCTTTTCTTTTAGGTAGCCAATTACTTCAGACCCGAATCTTCTTGTTTTATTCTTCAAAGGCAATGATGTTGCATCATCTTACTCGCCATTTACAAGCTTTCTCCTCTTTGTTTCTCCAAGGTTCTCCATTGCAGTTTTTCTTATTTCCTGGGCTTTAGACTTATCCTGTTCAGTTTTTCTTTTAGCTTCGTTTCCCTCTTCTTCGCTTAAGTCTTCTTGTTCAATAAGCTCTTCCAGAAGCACCTCGAGTTCCGTCTGCTCCACTTCGTCACCACTCGCTCTTTCTTCGGTGCTTAACTTTTTCCTATACTTGGACGAGATTATTCCATAGCGATCCCGTACGGCACGTTTGGACACTGTAAATGTTGGTGTATCATAGCTACACAAAGTATCTGCGATTTGCTGCCATACTTGAGCTCGCTGAACTGTTTTTTTTTTTCGTGGACTTAAAGATATCACTTGCTCGAATTTCACAAGCCAAACATAGAACATGTTTTTCATTTCACTCCATTTCCAAACCTGTACAATATATTGAAAATATGTATTTTGAACCTTATAAGAAAGTAGCGTCGAAAAATAGACAAACAATTTTCTAAATAACTTACCTAGACGTCTTAAAAGGTAGACGTTCTGGAGAGAACCGAAAACATGCCGTTCTGGGGTCCGCGCTGCCAGAGACGAACGTGATGCCATGCGCAGTATGAAATAAAATTCCCAAAGTAACTTCCGGCCGCCGTTCGTGGCTCACGAACGTCTGCTGCTTAAGGTCTCTAATGTGTAAACCGGGCGGAACATAAGCATGAGCGCAGTGCAAACATCGTTATGCTTATGCTTATGTCACTGTGTAAATCAGCCGTTATTGTGATTTTTCATGGTTGGTTGTTTACAATCGAGTGTTCGCCGCGGCGCGGCGAACACTCGAAACTTTCCAGAATGTTTGGGTTTAAACGACACCTGTTCCCAGTTTTGAAATTAGTCTTCTGGTCAACCTTTTCTTGTTACTTGTAAACTAAAGCTTTTTTCGTAATTAAATTCACCAACAACTTTTCATCTGTTGTGTGACTGTTTTGTATAGAGGTTGGGTTGAGAAAACATGAGCCCTCAATTTTATGTTCTAAATATTGCTTTTAACGCTTTCACAAAAGGATCGAAGACATTAATTTTCTGCATTTCGCGTGAAAAAAAGATGTCATTACAGTGTTTTTAATTTCCTTTTTTCGTAAGTTGTATATGCGCCAAACTCGGTTAGTAAGGAAAGGGAAAGCTGACAGAGATCAGGAATTTGTAATTGAAACAGCACGCACGAAGTTGTGCAAGACTGCCTCTTGCAAAGATAAGCTTCGCATTTCGTCTGACAGTTTTTCTGTTACTGATACAAAACAACGAACAAGGAAGGCTCCATGCTAGAGCACTCGACTCCTTGTAGCAGAAAACCTGGTTTTCCGAGTAGGCAGTGCGGTAAGTAGGAGTATGATAATTAAGTTAAAGTGGACGGTTTGATGACACCGCTTGCAACAATATCAAGACAAAAATTGATATTTTCCAGACGGAGTTGAATATGAATGTGATTGCGAACCTTGTGATATTTCGATATACAGGAAGTGCATTAGCAATAACGACATACCGCGCTTTATTATGTCATACTTTTAAGTTCTTTTAAATCTTGTACAAATTCAACTCCGCCTTGACAATATTAACATTTTGTAATGTTCAAGATAATAACGTAAACGATAGCATCGAACTGCAGACGCCCTTAAGTTCTTGCTTGCAATGTGAGATGAAGGACAGAAATCTGAGTAAAATAGACTTCCTCGAAGATGATTCAGTTTGACTCCAATCGACGTGGTTAAAGTAATCACTTCCTCGCAGGTAAGAGCCGAGTACGACTTAAAGAAAGTCTTTTCAAACGATTTATGATAGACACAGCATTCAGCTGGATACTGAGAGAGACGAGTGATACTAACTCTGCTGCTTTCCAACATTTTCCGCAGTACCTATTTGTTTTGACTGTTTCTTTCTGTACTGCTTATCCCCTAACTTTTATCAAAAGGATTAAGTCTTGGCGTGCGAACTTGTCCAAAGCAAAGTGCTATACGTTTGAAATCATGAAGCCAAAAAATAGCTGCCCGTTGTCTTGAGTCATTGAAATGGATTTTTCATTCTAGAGTCGTTAATTACAGGGTTTGGAGACGAACGAGAAATTCCGTAGCTTAGTGTTATCACTATGTATCTGATTTTTGGAGGAAACAGAATGCCATATAAATTGCGAATGGCAGGATTCTGTTATCCTGAGTAACTGAAAACTATTTATTTCAACCAGGTTCAAGAGGAATTAATTAACGTAGATACAGTAACTATGGGTGTACATCACAGTAGACTCATGAAAATGACCAAAGAATTACGCGCGCAATGATTGGTCGAATCGAGTGCATTATGTCTCTCACTATATCTCTTTTTATAACATACAGCCATTCAGAATGCCGGAAAGCCGTTGTATATTCATCGCGCGTTATTCCACCGAACCTTCTCGTCGTGCACCGCATTGGTTCTGAGGAACCACGTGTTTTCAATGACATGGTCGGTGGTTTTAAGTTTCTGTTGTCTTGCAATTGCAAATCCAAACTGAGAACTTCTACTCAGTAAGCTGCCTCTTTTCTACGTGAAAGTATTAAAAACTTGGGAAGAAATAAGGCAAATAACGGTAACTAAAGATACACCAACGTTTAACGAAGTAATTGTTTGGAACAACTCCAAGATTGAAGTGGATGGAAAAACAGTGTATCACCGGTCATTGCATGACAAAGGCATTACAAAACTAGCTGACCTCTTGGATGATCAGAAAATGTTCTTCACTTTCGATGCATTCACACAAAAATATAAAGAGGGTCCTCTACATCACCTTGCAAAATGCATTCACGTAAAAGTATTGAGACTTTTCACTGCTCACGAATAATTCCCAAAATTCGTTCACGTTCACGAAAAAGTCAAGCAATCACATTTCACGTTAAATTGAAAAATACATTCACGGATTAATGTTCCACGTCGAGTAACCTGTTTAGGCTGTTTACGCTCCAAGGGGGCTCGTTTTTCAATTTGTAATCTCATTATCACGGCTTTTTGCAGAGGAGAAGGGTACCTGCCTTGTGTTTCGTGGTTTACTGTCAAACGGTTCTCTGTCATACATCTTTCCCGTCATCATGCTCTCATGTATGGGTCAGAAAACTAAAAATAACTTTAAATTAATTCACACAAAATAAGGTCGTTCACGAATCATAAAAACCGCTTTCACGCGCTCGTAAAAATGGTCTTGATATGGGCAATCACGAATCACAAATAAATACAAAACCTAAATCACGTTTCACGAGAAAAAAATAGTCTCAATCACGTTTCACGCGTTTCACGAAAAAAGGTATAGGGGACCCTCTATAAAGTAAAGACAACTTTTATTAATTATTATGGCTTAACGCAGGCTTTAAGTCCACTTAGGACAAGAATTTTAGCGCTTGGGCCGCGAAAACCAAACCTGTGCCTCAATTGGTACGATCGTGTAAAAAATATTAGAAATGCATCGCTCCACAATGTTATTGTCAAAAACAATTTCCAACCCCCTACCACACAGGAGAGAATGCTAAGTCAAGGTGTGAACGCTTCGGATCTCTCAAAACTTTACAGGTGTCCCTTCGACACGACTAAGGAAGTCAACCTTGCAATGTTTCAGTTTAAAATCAATCATAACATCGTCCATATGCTACTTATGCAATCTTAGTACGCAAACCTGACAACCGTATGAGGGGGCACAAAAGACGTCTACTGTAAGTATTGTATCACACTGTCACTTTTGTCTGCAGTTGAGTAAGGTGTCAAAATCTAATGCTCTGCGGTTCTCATCTGTCATGTCTGTTGTACCTGGAAAATGTCTCAATAAAATTAAATCATCAAGATGAAAAAGTGTCTCATTTCATGAACATTAATAAGATGGTGCCAAGAAAAGGTTTTATTCCTATGCGCGGTCAATTCAGGGCTAATTTCTTCGAAAAACATGGTATGTATCAGTTGATCATGAGAAACAGTGGTAGCGATATCGGACTTAGTAGTAAAAGCGAAAAGCTGTGATAGCATTGTAGGTTTTGCCGACGAATTTGTTAGAGTTGACATAGCTAATCATGTCTTCGATACG
>OX419336.1:8133670-8196170 GCA_948470475.1 Galaxea fascicularis | reverse complement strand
TTCTCGCGCGCCGATGCAGCCGCGATGTTCTGGTTTGGAGGTCGACGAAACTATGCGCAAATTTGGACATGAACTTCTGCTTAAGTTTCACTTGGGTATGAACGCTTTAAATGAACGCAGATATTGGAAAAGCCTCTAAATGTCCTTAGATGGAAGAGATAGAGCAGCACCTTCATCTTAAATTTCTTTAACACATACAAAATTAAATTGAATCTCTATTGTAATCGGCCGCGGTTCCCGCACTCTTCAATTTTACTTAAACGACTTTTTTTAAACCTGATCATGTACATGCCGCTTTTCGTCGCTTTTAATAAAATTCAAGTTTCAGATGAGTATCTGTTGGACTTCTAAAGTATTCACCGTTCAAAGCCCTTTGTGTTTAGCATTGTTTATGCGAGTTATCCTAACTTATTGCGATCAGTCGAAAAACCTTTTGCACCGAACTAGAATTACACTCAGGTTGACGAGTGAGGAAAAACACTAGCGACGCTACACTGCCGAAAAATTTTTCTTTTTTTTTTAATTGAATTCGTTTTCTAGTACTTTGAAATGAAGTGGTTATCTTTCCTGAAACATTTGGGATTGTTTTAATAGTAACGAAACCTCAAGACCTTTCTCGTGCGTGTCAACGTTTACTGCAGACAACAAAGCCGGACAACTATCAAATAAGAACTACTGCCGGTCAAGTTGATGAGCTGGTTTTTCAAACAAGAGAACTTCAAATGCAAATTTGGGTTCATTGACCGGCGTTTTCGCTAGCTGAGGAATCAAAATGCAAATTTAGATTGACTTTCAGATTTGTTTTGGGTTCTCAGTTCCGACCGGAATAACTGCTATATTGTAAATGTAAAAATAAACTTCATGACTTTATTTTAACCAGTGTGCATAGAAATTACATATTGATTTGTCTTCGTTTTATTTTTTTAGGCTATTTAACACAAATAAGCAAAATATTTATCCTGCCGAGTCGTTTCCTTCTCTATTTATTAGTTTTAGGCCGGGTAAATATTTGTCCGCCGCTGGAAAACGATAATTATCCAAAATCGTGTCTAGGTTCTTTGCTTTTATCTGTTCTTTATTGAGGTGTGTTTGTTACTACCCAACAACAAACAAGCAGCTGTTTTCAGCTTGCTGTAGATGTGTTGAACAGTGTGCAAATTAAAAAAGTACTTTAGAGAAACTACACCTTTCAAAGTGTTTCTCGAAATTTCTGTGTTTTGGTTTAAAACCCCAGGGGCACGAAAAACCTTTAGTTGTAGACTGATATAATTTTAAATAATCGCAAAAGCTGGAAGGGGTTCGATTTCGGAACTGAACATAATATGGTATTTTCGTTACTCTTTTTTTCTCGCATTACACGCATCCAGTAAGTGCTCCAAACGGATAACAAATGTAGGAGTTAAGGCCATATTAGTTTTTATCACTTCATCTGCAGTTTGTTTTTGCCTTTTAGAAGCCAGAAGGATGAGAATAAAATAATAACGAAAACCAGAGAAGAGAGAGAGCCCCAAAATGAAGTTTGCCTGCAAAAAATCCGGACAACATAAAAAAAAATCATTTTGTTGGATCTGGACCCGCTGAGAGATTGAAAATTAACAGGGTCACACGTCATTTTCCTTGAGTATGCAAGACGCATTTATTTGCAGTCATTTTTTTTTCTGGTAAACCACCCAAGGGCAGTGATGTCTTCACTTACGTGTTTCAGAGGATCGAGAGCCATTAAAACGTTAAAGTGGTTGTTGGAGGTAAGTTTAAGAAGCAGTTATGCTCTGAGAGGTTTGCTGAAAATCATCTTGGTTGGCGAGGATTGGCCATTAATCGCTGAAGCGAAATAAACTGTGTTAAAACTCCCGCTGAAACAAAAATAAAAAATAAAACAAAAAATAACCACAACGCCTGCGGCTATACCTCAGTCGTGAAAGACCAGAACTAATTTTTAATGAAGCAATCCAACGGTAAACTAGGCTCGATTTCCGCCGCTCTCTCGTGTCTGGTCTACCCTCCCCGAGCGTGGGCTTCTTTCCCGGACAGCGGCTGGTAATCGAGCCTAACGGTAAACCGAATGGATAAAATCAAGATATAAAAAGGACTATTTCAAAGGGGAACTGGGGCGAGTTTCAAATTTTGAACTAATCGATAAATTGACACCATCACATGAAAGATGACATTGAGTTTAGTCGTTTGACTAAGTTTGATTCTTTTAGGTTGAACAGAGACCAAGTTATAGACCGGCCACTTCAACGGGGTTTGAACCCTTGACCAGTCGCGATTTCGGTGCGATGCTCTCAGTACTAACTGAGCTATGAAGCCACAGACGTTGGGAGCTGGTCAATTTAGGGTTCATATGTTCCCGTGAAAGATATGTAAGTGAATAATGCATATGAAAGAGACCATATGTGAACTGCGGATATGAAATCAAATGAAGAATGATCGTCGCAGTTGTCACGGGTTCGTCGCGAGGTCACGGGTTCAAACCCCGTTGAAGTGCTGAATTTTTTTTCAGGCCTCTTTACGCAATTGTAAAAATTGCGATCACAACTGCGACGATCATTCTTCATTTGATTTCATATCCGCAGTTCACATATGGTCTCTTTCATATGCATTATTCACTTTCATATCTTTCATGGGAACATATGAACCCTAAATTGACCAGCTCCCAACGTCTGTGGCTTCATAGCTCAGTTGGTAGAGCATCGCACCGGAATCGCGAGGTCACGGGTTCAAACCCCGTTGAAGTGCTGAATTTTTTTTCAGGCTTCTATACGCAATTGTAAAAATTGCGATCACAACTGCGACGATCATTCTTCATTTGAAAATTAACATTCTCGAGTAAACTGTGGGAACCAAAATGACTTATAAACTGAATATAATTAGGTAAATATGAATATAAGAAAACTGTGGTCGTAAAAGACTGGATGCCGAGAGATCATCGCTAAACGAAACTGAGAAAGGAACCAAACCCATATGCTCTGCGATACCGGGGCAGCGTTCTACCATCTGAGCTAATAAACCATCTGGGGGCTAGTCATTTTTCGGTTTTTTTTTTCGCCACCTTTAAAGAAACTTTCACATGTACATTGAGCTATGATGATACCTCACATTTTCAGCTTCAGTATTATTCAAGTATGAGTGAGAACATCTTCTCTCACAAGTTCCTTTCTGAACAAAGTGAATGTAAGAAGCAGGAGTTCTAAAGGACTGGAGACGGACGAATCTTATAAAGGTTACTAATATTTTAGTGGTGTGAGTGACGCGAAAAAAGGAGAGAGCGGGAGGTCTGGGGGAAGGTCTCGAATCAAACTCTTGCCCAGGGCTTTTCCACAAGGAATAAGCTCTGGAAACGAGGTTACTTTTCGGTTACTTTTGACTTCCCAGTCCTCCCCACCATGATAGAACTTTAAGGCATTGCTGGAACCCTGTTAAACATAGTTCGAAATTCTCCAATTTATAGCAGCCGAAGTGAGGATGCAGCCGAAGGGTGCGGTGCCATTTACATTTTTGATCCACAGGCCAGTCTACTGAAGAAAAACGAAGCGTCGAAACGTAGCGATCGACATCTATATGACTACACTGTGAGAAAAATGTTTATATTATAACTTAACTATCAGTTTTAACCACGCTGACCAACGCCTTTCATTGCTTTTCGTTTTCTACAATCTTATCTATAGCTAGCCTGCGAACGCAGACGTATTTCCAGTCGTCGCTTAATTTTTGTTATTGAAACCGTTTAAATGGGCCTTGACCAATTTGTAGAGCAATGGTAACTTAAATAGTTCAGCAATAATGCGGAATTACAAGATCCGCTACGCGCCAGGCGTTGCACTCTACATGGGTTGGGTAACCTGTGGACAAGAGCCGTTACCAGGCTCTTTCTTGTTTACAGTCAAGACAGGAAAAGCTGGAGATTCACTTTGGATCTTTCTCACTTGGGATGTGATTTAGTATCGTACAGTGGCGACTTAAATGTTGGTCTTTCATGAAGGAAGCCAGCAATCGATGTCGTATACTTTGATTTTGGACATTCAAGTTTCCATGCAACGAGAGAGCGATTTGTAGCTCTTGACAACGGCCTAGAAGCTTCTATTCAAGTTCCTGAAACTCATGTGCCTAGAGCGTCAAAAAAGCTTCTAGCTTACGATGGGAAACAAAGCATCTGCTCATGAAGCAAAAGGAGCCGGAAAAGACGTTGTACAGCAAACACAGAAAGGTTCTAACGCGCTGTACGAGTACGTTGATTTAAACGGAGGTGGGAGCCTTGTGGAGGCATTTCGGAAAGCCCAGGCAACGAAAAATTTCAGTGCAGTGGAGGAACTCATTGAAGGATTTCGTGGCAAGTTTTTGTACAACGATGGTGTAGGAAAGGACATTGATATAGAAGAACTTGTTCAATGGAGGCAACAGAGCCGCGAAGTGGAACCGTCGAAGAAACAGAATGCTTTTTGGTCCTTCTTTACCAAATTCACGAATCGCGTGGGGGACACGATCGAGACTGTCGGAACAGATAATTATGCATTGACTGAAAACGCTGGTGAGGGTTTTAAATCATTTATTTCCATCATTATTTTATTTCATAGTTGATTTTTTCTATCGTGATACACACAAATCTTAGTTTACAAAAATTCAGAATAATTGTTCATGATTACAGTAAGCTTATGTACATCGCGAACAGGTTTAACTTGATCTACTCAACGCTAACAAGGATAGACGAACAAGGATAGGTTGGGTCCAGGGTAGATTCTCTCGGTGATCAGGGCAGCCTTACTATGTGCAATCGTGCATGCAGCTGAGTACTGTATGCATGATTGTACCCTCATTGTGACAATTATGCATGGATATGCTGTATTTTTTTAACTGGAATTTTAGCGGAGGCTGAATAATACAGTTGAGCGGAGGCAGGATGGCCGAGTGGTTAGGGTGCTGGATTTCAATGCGGTGACCCGGGTTCAAATCCCGCTCTGGCCACTAGCTGGTGTTGTTCCGCGTAAGCGTCTGGTTCAACTCCTCGGTCATCCTTGTAAAATAGCCAACTGGTTTGCCTCCCTCCAGTTGGGATTCTTATCATGTTAAGTTTATTTGAATGATTTGTTTCTTTGGATTTAAGTGGAGTGCCTGTAAACTAGCTTGGATAGCTAAGTGCACTTTCACTATAAACACAGTATTTATTTTATTTATTTATTTATTTACAGGAATGTTTTTTTTCTACTTGTTGTTTCAGTAAGGCCTGATTCAGACGCTGTACTTTTCATGAGCCGAACCTAATTCATAGAATTAAGTACATGAAAAGGTTGGCGTCTCAATCATTTAGGAATGGCTATTTTAATTTGGAATGGCTCAGGCGTTCTTTTTGCCTGGCTTGGCTGGGAATTTCGACTTTGGAATGACCTTGATTCAGACGCTGAATTTTTCACATGCCAAACTTAATGCATAAATTATTATTTGGTATGTATTTTCAACACCACTGACAATATTGATTAGTTTTCCTGCAACTGTGTTAGGAACGGCTGTGGAATGGCTAATTAAGTTGGACGCCTGAATCAACAGGCATATTTTTGTCAATTTGGGTTGGTCCAAATTCGAATTTAGTTCGGCTCATGAAAAGTACAGCTTCTGAACCGGGCCCAAGTGTCATTGTATGACCACTGGCATGTTTCTCGAAAATCCTGAAACTTTTCGGGCACATTCGGGTGACATAATTTCCTTCATATCTTAAAAATTAAGGGGTTTCCAGGTGTAATATCGCATGTGTTGCGTGATTTGTGTTCGGCCCCGGCATGCTTTGGGACCATCAGTAGTTTTACGGACTGGCGGTATTCAGATAAAGATGGAACTAGGTTGCAGTATGTTTACGTTGAAATAAAAGATATTACATTGGCGACGAGGATTCTTTCCGAACCCATATGGCCATTCCGATAGCCGCCGTACAGGCGCTAGCCGCATTTGACCCGCATGGCGATCAAAATTCAGTTGCTCAACGATGGGAGAAGTGGATCCGAAGCTTCGAGCTGTTTTCCATCGCCACTGGATGCAAGGACGACAAACAGAAACGTCATCTGTTTCTTCACACAGCCGGAACTGAAGTGCAGGACATTTTCTTTACACTCACAGAAACTGGGGATGACTACAAGACTGCTAGAGAAAAACTAGATGACTATTTCAGCCCAAGAAAGAACACTTCCTACAACCGCCACACGTTCCGTAAAGAGAAACAGAGGGAAGGTGAGTCCGTAAGCCAGTTTACTACCCGACTTCGCCAGTTAGCAGCTCTATGTGACTTTCCAACCGAAAACATTGACGATTTTATCCGTGATCAGATCATCGACAATTGTATTTCTCAGAAATTACGTACGAAACTCCTCGCCGTAGCAGATTTAACTCTTGCTCGTACGCTGGAATTAGCGCAAGCAATGGAAGCGTCAGAGAGTCAGTCACGTCAGATTTCAAGTGATAACAATTACACTAGTGTTTACTCAGTCAAGCAGACGGGTTCAGGACAGTCTAAAGGTAGAAATCAGCACAACAATGAAAGTTTTTCCCGTCCAAAGAAATCGCAAACCTCCTCGACCCAGTGCTCCCGATGCGGCATTAAAGGTCACGCTAGTCACGAATGCCGATGCTCTCGTAACGTAACATGTCACAAATGTCACAAGGTCGGTCATTTTGCGTCCGTGTGCCGTTCTAAATCCACCGCCGATCGAAAACAGCATGGATCTTCATTTGATTCTCGTGATTCCCAACGTTTCCCCGGCAGAAAATCTAACGTGTGTTATGTAGGCGAGGTTGCCGAAGAAGCGCTGCGTGACACTAACGCAAGTGCTGATGATGATGACTCTTACACTGACGAGTACGCGTATGCACTTGATGGTTGTTGTAACATTCCAGTCTTGATTAACGGTGTAGGGGTTGACATTGTCATTGACTCAGGCGCTTCTTGTAACACTATAAACACTGTCATTGCTAAGCAGCTTAAAGAAATTGGCACGCCCTTTAACGATTGTCGCCGTCTCATCCATCCGTATGGCTCTTCACCAATTCCGTGTCATCAGCTTGTGTCCGCGCCCATCCAGGTTGAAGGCCGCAAACCTATTCAGGCCGATTTTCTCGTTGTTCCTGGTAACTCGCCTCCACTTTTGGGCAAAGAGACAGCCGAGAGGCTAGGTGTACTTTCTATTGGTGTGAAGCACCTTTCCAATACAGCTCAGTTGGAATCAACTAAACTCTACGCAAAATACCCAGGCATAAGTGACGGGATTGGCTGTCTCAAAAACACTCAAGTAACACTTCATATTGACAAAACTGTCCCGCCGGTCGCGCGCAAACATGATCGAACACCATTTCACATGCGCACCAAGGTGGCCGCCGAAATACAGAAGTTAGAACAAGAAGGTATCATCGAGAAAGTCTCCGGCCCGACCGAATGGGTATCTAGAATTGTTACCCCACCCAAACCCAAGAGTCCAAACGAAATACGCCTCTGTGTTGACATGCGAGACGCGAATCGTGCCATCTTGAGAACGAGACATATCACCCCAACTATCGATGAGCTCACAGCAGACCTCAATGGCGCGACTGTCTTCAGCAAGCTCGACTTAAAATCTGGGTACCACCAGCTAGAGCTTCATCCGTCATGCAGATACATCACTACATTCTCCACACACGTGGGATTGTACCAGTATAAGAGGCTCAGTTTTGGAATCAACTCCGCCGCAGAGATTTTCCAACACACCATCCAGACGCTGATAGCCGATATTCCCGGAGCACGTAATGTTAGTGACGATATCGTTGTTTATGGCAGCAACCAGAGCGAGCACGATTCCGCACTCGACCAAACGCTCCGCAGACTTCACGAGTCCGGCCTTACCGTCAATCCGACGAAGTGCGAGTTCAACAAGCCAAGCATCGAGTTCTTTGGGTACATATTTTCTGCTGATGGACTTGCACCTGCCCCTGAGAAAGTTAAAGCGCTTCAAGACGCGGCTGAACCTCGAAATCCGACTGAGCTGCGTTCCTTTCTCGGCATGGCCCAGTACAGCGCCCGTTTCATCCGGAACTTTGCCACCATCACTGAACCCCTTCGCAAGCTCACACGCAGTGACGCAATGTGGAAATGGGGGCAACCGCAGACTGACGCATTTAATAGCGTCAAGGCCGCGCTCTCTGCAGCTACAGCAATGCCATATTTCTCACCTCACAAAGAAACCAAGATCATCGTAGACGCGAGTCCCGTTGGCATCGCAGGCATCCTTGTTCAAGACGACCAGCCCATAGCGTATGGTAGTCGTGCGCTAAGTGACGTTGAGTCTCGATACTCACAAACAGAGCGTGAAGCTCTTGCAATCGTATGGGCCTGTGAACACTTCGATATCTATGTACGTGGTGCCTCATTCACGGTAGTTACTGATCATAAGCCGTTGGTGCACATTTGGAGCAAGCCACACCCTCCGTTGCGAATTGCTCGATGGTCACTCAGGCTCCAGCCCTATGACCTAACAATTGAATTCCGTCCAGGCAAAGACAACCCTGCAGATTACATGTCAAGACACCCCGTGACCGAGAACGTCCGATCGAGTCGAGAGGAGAAGATCGCAGAGGAATACGTGGACTTCATTTCACAGACCTCTGTACCTAATGCAATCACACTCGAGGAAGTACAAGCCGCCACCTCGAAAGACAAGGTACTTCAAACCGTTATCGAACTATGTAACACCGGACGCTGGCATGATGTTGACAAGTATGACGTTGACCAGGCTGCCCTACGCCAGTTTCAGAACGTCAGAGATGAGCTCACTGTAAACCGTCACGGAAACTTGCTACTCAGGAACACACGAATCGTAGTACCTACGTCACTACAAGCCAGAGCCGTACAGTTGGCCCACGAAGGTCATCAAGGCATAAGCAAGACCAAAGCGTTGATTAGGAGCAAAGTTTGGTTCCCAGGCATCGACACTGCTGTTGAAGACGCTGTAAGACGCTGCGTACCGTGCCAAGCTAACACTACCAGACAACACGCAGAACCACTCAACATGTCGAACCTTCCACGTGGTCCGTGGATCAACCTCAGCATAGACTTCTGTGGTCCTCTTCCGTCTGGTCAATACTTGATGGTTATTACAGACCAGTATTCCCGTTTTCCTATTGTAGAGGTTGTACGCTCCACTGCTGCTGAACCGGTTATTCAAGTCGTGGACAAAGTGTTCTGTACCTATGGATATCCTGACAGTGTCAAAACCGACAACGGCCCGCCTTTCAACAGCCAAGCTTGGAAAGGTTTTCTTAAGACCTGCGGCATCAAACATCGCAAGATAACTCCCCTCTGGCCGAAGGCTAACGGGCAAGTTGAAAACTTCAACAAACCCTTGATGAAAGCAATCAAGTCGGCCAAGATCCAAGGACAGAGCTGGATCTACGCCATGCATCAGTTTCTGCGAGCATACCGCTGTACTCCTCATACCACCACAGGGTTTACTCCATACCGTCTTCTGTTTGGTCGCGATCCGCGCACGAAGATGCCAGATGCTGAATCATTTACTCATCCTGACGACAGAAATGTGCGTAAACGCGATGCGGAGGCGAAAGATATCATGAAACGCTATGCAGATAAACGCCTACACGCTGAAGCAAACCCGATCGACACAGGAGACACTGTTCTAGTGAAACAACCTCGGCTAAACAAACTGTCGACACCATTTAACCCAACTCCTCTTGTAGTTACGGAAAGGAAAGGTACCATGGTCACCGCCCAACAAAGTGATGGATCCAAGGTAACCAGAAATGTCTCCATGTTCCGCAGCATTCCACAGACGCTGAACCAAGAGTGCGACACTCATGATGACAGCTGTGAGAACATCCTACCCCTCAACAAAGACACGTCCCCGACAACCGGAAGAGAAGAGGAAATTGTGCCACATCCGCCTCAACTTAGTATTTCCAGGCCAAAGCGAACTGTCCGCCCGCCGAGGAGATTAATTGAAGAGATCTGAACTGTCCGTCCGTGTTGTGGTAGTTTACGTTGTGAACTTTTCAAAGAACACTCTGGCCTGTATGCGTTTTCACGGGCAGCTATGTTTAGTAGCTTAAGATTTCAGAACATTGAAAACTATGTTAGCTTAACGTTCAGTTTTGTTTACCTGCTTGCTAGTAGTGTCCAAGGAAAGGAGGGATGTAATATCGCATGTGTTGCGTGATTTGTGTTCGGCCCCGGCATGCTTTGGGACCATCAGTAGTTTTACGGACTGGCGGTATTCAGATAAAGATGGAACTAGGTTGCAGTATGTTTCTGTTGAAATAAAAGATATGACATTTTGCAACAAATTTGCCTTTTCGTACCTTGATTTCATAGTAAAAGACCAGCTTTTTTAGAATAAGCGGATCACAGTTTTACAAATGGTTTTTTTGGCCCGAAATGCTTACAGACTTTCGAGAAACAGGTCCCTGGTGTATTTCTAGATACACTGGAACCCTGATATCATGAAGTGCCCGGAGACTGGTAAAATGAGTTCTCCCACATGTACCTGCATCTCACTTCTACTCAAAGGTCAGGTCACTGAGTACACAGCTGAAAAAATGGACTGTAGGGCCATAGAGCAGTTTTAACCAAAACCAAAGCAATTACTCTGACCAATCACAACAGACACAAACAGTACAAGCCAATCAGAATTTGAAACAATTACATGTAACTGGTGCTAAGCACAGGAAAAAGCACACAGTCAAATTGTGATTGTTTTTGGTTTTTGGTTTTCATTGGATGAAAAAGTGGAGTGGGTTTTGCTGGCCAATCAAAGAGCAAAGTGGTGGAAAACCAAAGCAAACACAATTTGCTTTCAACACTCAAATGAAAACCGCTCTAATAGACAAACAAGAAAAAGAATGAATTTAACGTCTGAGTTGCTGTACCCAATTGGCCGTTCTGAAATTCAAAAGGGAACTGGGGCGAGTTTCAAATTTTGAAGTAATCGATAAATTGACACTATCACATGAAAGATAACATTGAAATTGGTCGTTTGACCAAGTTTGACTCTTTTAGGTTGAACAGAGACCAATGTCTCTAATTTTGAGGCTGCGCTCCCCAAAACCAGGGTTTTGGGGGACGCTGTCACAACATTATAGACATTTGTATGGATTTTGAGCTATGTTTCAAGGTCCATAACTTGGTCTCTGTTCAACCTAAAAGAGTCAAACTTGGTCAAACGACCAATCTCAATGTTATCTTTCATGTGATGGTGTCAATTTATCGATTACTTCAAAATTTGAAACTCGCCCCAGTTCCCTTTTGAATTTCGGAATGGCCAATACACTACATGTAGCCTATGACAGCTTTGCTTGATACATGTACATTTTAATTGGTTCTTAGGTAGTACAACACGCACTGTGTACTGGGATATCAATCAACGGGCTGCAGTTGGTGAAACCATCCTCCACTTATGCTTCCTGAATGCAACACGTGTCCACTATGACCTTGCCAAAATGATCATCAAGAGATATCCCAACCTTGTCAATGATATTTACATCGGTGATGAATACTATGGTAAGTTAGCGTGTGGAAAGTGCTATTATCATTCTGTGCATGTGCAGTTGATTAATGGTTCTCAATAGTTTGTAGAGTTATTAATAATCCTTTCTGAGGTGTAAGCAAAAGTGGATGGAAGCAAATTAATGAACTTGACAGGACATGGCAGTGTTTTATACAAATCATCTTTCTGTTACTTTTGAATTATTTCCAATTAAAAAATGAAATTCACTTCCACTTTCCAACTGAAGCCATTTTTAAAGGGTAAAATGCTTGTACTTCCTTGATTCAAAGTTTAAGGTAGTAATCAAACAGATTCTATTTGATCGTACAGTAGATTGTCTTGTACTCTACTTGGAATGGAGACACTGAATGGCCATGTCATCTGAATGGCCATGCTGTCCTGTCTGTTTGTGTCACATTTGTTAGTGTCCTAGCTAGATGAAAAGATTTGGGATCAATTTTCTGTTCACTTAACCTCTACAACAATATACATTTAAATGAGTGTGAATTTTTGAAAACCATACAGTGTATACTGGTATTTGAATTGTGGATTAATGAATGAAGATGGAAGTGATCATTGCAGTTATGAATTTCCCTTGAGCAGTAGTAAAAATAAAGCCCGAAAAAGATTCAGGCCCATATGGGAGTTGAACTCATGACCTGACTGCGATGCAGGTGCAGTACTCCAAGTGGTGATCATAACTGCAATGATCACTTAATTGTTTCCTTCGAAGTCCGCTATCAAGATCCTCGAAAAAATTCTTCAAGCTTCTGGTAACTCAATCCTCGAAAATCGAAACTTGAGCCTCCAACCTCGATACTTGATTCTCGATAACCTTGAGGATTGAGTTTAGAGTTGAGACTGTCAACTTACTTTTGAATGCTACTGTACATCTTTATGTATACACATCATGCACATGCTTATTTTCAGCAGTACAAATTACATGCATATTGCATGTTTTGTCATTGTTTTCAGGGGAGAGTGCATTGCACATGGCAATCGTAAATGAGAATCAAGAGATGGTACACTTTCTGTGCAAGCATGGTGCAGACATTCATGAACGTGCATATGGTGCCTTCTTCTGTCCAGAAGATCAACGACAATCAAGAAAGGATAGTACAAGTCAGGAAGGGATTATTCTCAGTAATGAAACCAATTATGAAAGGTTAATATTAAGAACAGTTTTCATTTGAGCATTGAATGGTAATTGCATTTGCTTAGGTTTTTCATTGCTTTACTCTGTGATTGGCCAGTTTTTCAACCAGTGAAGCAAAACCAATGTTATTGCGACTTGCATGCAGATTATTTTCTCGTGCTTGAAACCAGATAATATTGAAAAATGTGATGTACACTGTGACCCTGAATTGGTTAATTAAAGTGTCACCATTTTTATGAGGACTGAACCTTTTATGTGTACATGCATGTAACTGAGAAAGTTCTTGAGTAGACTTTGGTCGCTAAACAGTGCAATAGACCTTTTTACCGATATGGCAGCCATCTTGAATTCTATTGTTTTGACTGAGAAATTATGGGCTGCCAAGGGGGCAATCGCTGGAAAATTTATGGTATACACAGCTTTCAGGATAAATTTTTACTGCTTGTCTCTCATATTCCAAAACAAATATTACAAGCATTACATCTTTCTGTCACAGTATTTGGCAGTGGTTTCTATGGTTAGCAAAAAATTATTATTAAAAGTTATCACGCCACAGTATTCTTTATAATTATTTCTCATCTGCCCCCTGGGTATCCCATAATTTCCTCGGAATTCAAGATGGCCGCCATATCGGTAAAAAGGTCTATTAGTTCTGGTAAATGATGTGAACATGAAACCAATGGTAACATTATTTGATAATTGATTTTTAGTTTTGTCAAACAACTTATGAAGGTTTTGATCATTTACAATATTATCATCCTTGAGAATCATAATGAAATGATATGATGTTGTTCTTTTTCTGCAGCAACACTTATTGGGGGGAGTATCCCCTGTCATTTGCTGCTGGACTTGGCTTGGAAGATATGGTGCGATATTTGTTGGCTCGAGGGGCATGTCCTAACAAACAAGACACAAATGGCAACACTGTGTTACACATGATGGTCATACATGACAGACTGGTAAGTTAATGTCAGCATTATTATTATTGCAGTGTATACAGTGTGTTGACATGTAGTGCATCTAAACAAATGTGAGGTAGAGGCGTAACACTGTCATGATTTTGAGAGAATTATTGACAATTATTTACAGCTGTAATTTCAGTCTGCGACACTGTCAAAATTTGATAACTATTTCTAAATCAGAAATACTTCCAGTGTACCACTGACTAGTAAAAGTCACTGCACCCCCCGGGCTGATTCCAATTAAACCTTTAAGTGTAGTGTAATAATTTATGTCTAATTGTATTAATTTTTGAAACCCTAATATCAGCAATTGTATTAATAATTCTCCACACTTTTCTCCATACATTTTCTATGGTGATGATGAGAATTTGTTAAACAATCAAGGCCTTCTTACTTGTGGATCACTTTTGTTTTTCTCACAACCTTTGTTAGATTTAGTACGAGCACTGAGCACTGTGAGCACTGTTGAGCACTGAGAATTTGTTAAACAGTCAAGGCCTTTGTTACTTGTGGCTTGCTTTTGTTTTTCTTTCAACCTTTATGTTAGATTGAGCACTGTGTTCCTGTAAGGATAATATTAAACACTGGTCACTCTTTGGGGTTGAATGAAGAAGGAGAATAACCATTTTGATTTATACCGCTCAGGGTAGCCCCTTCAGGTGCAAAAAGGTGTCTGTTATCAGTGGGATCCCTGAGCACAACAATAATTTACTAAATCTACAGTATACGTATAAACATTACACTGGTTACATATTCAGATCATGCAATGATTAGTAATGAAGACATGTGCCCTGTTACATGTATATGTAAGCATGAAAGATTTAACTAACTGGTTTGCAAGAAACACTAGAAGCTGACTGTTAACAGAAATTTAATTTGTTACTTTGTAGGACATGTATGACCTCATTCTGGATATTGGTTGTCACCGTCCTTGCAACTGTGAAAAGGCACTTACAGACAAGAGTAACAACCAGGGCTTCACTCCTCTGACACTGGCTGCCAAGCTTGCAAGAAAGGAGGTAAAATATGAGCCCTGGGTTCAGACCGTGTACAGGTGTAGACTGAGAGGCATTCGGCCAACCAAAAATTAGTAGACCACATAATTATTGCCTCCTTGCAATCAACAACAACAACACTCTTTTTATTCACACTATTCACGTACAAAGGAGAAGTAAAATTAAAAAAAAGAGAAACTATTGAAACAAAGTGATTGAATTTATATAACTATATGTACAATTTTTTAATCAGTGTGAAACAGCTAAAGTAGCCAAGCTTTTCGAGTTGGCTGCTATTACCATCAGTAATTCACTGTCACCGTTACCATTACCAGTCATCATCAGTTTGGATGACCGGGCTCTGCTAGAGTACAGCCCTGTTATTACCTTGCAGCTCAGAATATCGCTTACCTGAGTGTATCCTTGGTAACTCACCAGGACATAACTTGACTTGTTTGTTTTGTACTATGCAGATGTTCCATCACATTCTCACTCGTGAGAGAGAAGTGTTTTGGCAGTATGGAGAGGTTACATGTGCTGCATTCTCACTGAAGAATCTGGATACGGTAAGGACAAAAGTTGTTACTTCATCAGGTACTAACATTTCAGTCGCATCTGAGATACTGTTAGTAGGCTTTCACATTATGCAAACTGTTGCATCCAGGGCTGTGCTCTAGCGGTGCCCGGTCACCCCTGGCGACATCGGGCGACCAGGAAATATTAGCTTTTGCACCAAACTTATATGCTGGGCACCCTGGATTTCAAGGGTTTAGAGGTTTGGGCGCCCAACTACTTTTCTTAGAGCACAGCCTTGGCATCGCTAACTGTGGACCAAAATTGTTTTTTTTTAATGATGACCCCATTACTAATCTAAATGGTCACTGATTTTATTTTTAATTGCATATTACAGTCAGCTGCAAAATATAATAAATGCAAAGAGAGAACACCCTACCAGTAAAATAATGTACATGCATGTACTGTAGTTTTTTGCATAGTGAATGCCCATGCAAAGATTGACATTTTTAGGTCTTAGTGTGTTTATTCAAAACTTAAAATGCAATTTATATTTGTCCTGTTTGTCGAACTTTCTCGACTAGATTAATGCATATGTTAATTAAGTTAAATAATCTTAATTTAATGTATGTTCATATTATTTTCAGGTTACTGGTGAAGGATGCATTACTGAGAACTGTGCATTAAATATAATCACACACGAGGTAGGTATTATCACAGTCAAAACTAAGCTCAACTTTTAGTTATGATGAACATACATAGCAATTTGTCCACCTTCCAGTAGCTTTCACAAGCTTCAGTGCTCGCTCACTGCCCCATTCAGATCTTCAAATTGACAGTGAACATAATAATTATTAAGAAATATACTTCCAGTTTTGTTCTGAATATAATTTTAAAGTTTAAAGGATCTGTTGAGATCCTACTGCATGACATTAATTTTTGGTCATTTTTTTTAACTCTGTTAAAGGAATCTGTGCCACATTTGGCCCTCTTTGATGGCATTCTTCACAATCTGCTCACAGAAAAATGGAAGCATGCTTGTCGATACAGGTTTGTGAGGATACAAGTTTGATAACTGTCTTACTCTCACTCTGTTTTCTGCTACTCTTGTGATCAGTCGTACAATCCTCAATCCATCAGTCATTGGGATTTTTCAGTCAGCCTGTCAAATATTGAACCAGCCAGAGAGTGCCAGGAAGTACCAGATGGTCAGTCAGTCAGCCAGCCAGCCAGCCATCCGGCCGGTCAGTCAGTCAGTCAGTCAGTCAGTGTATCAACTGGCCAGCCAGTCAACAAGCCTAAAATTCATCGACAGTTGAAGAAAAATTTACACCTTTAACTCAGTTCAGAGCATCAAAAATTTGATTTTATTCCACCATTGATGATGCAGTGGTCAGTCAATCTTTCATTCATTAATTTTATCCTAGTCTGTCAGCAAGTGGATAAGGGGTTGGTTGCAAGCGAATCTATTGAAATCTAAATATGTTTGTTGTACACGGTGCTGCATTTATTTGTGGGGAGGCGAATAGCTAAAATAGCCCTATACGGTATAACCCCGCTATCTCTAACTTGCAGGGGAAAATATAAGGGTTCAAGATAGTGGGGGTTCGAGATAGAGAGGGTATACAATGTAAGCATCAAAGTTCAAAATTTAAGCATGATTGAACTTTATTATTGCTGCCAGAGTCTGGTTTATAGATCCCTAACACATTCAGTGAACAAACCTTACTTTATGGTGAAGATAAAAATGTCTTTTGTGCAAAGTATAGTTACATGTAGTAAGCGTACGTCTACGTAAGTGTGACTTTCTACAAGAAAGTATATGTAAAACGAAAGGAAAGGAAAAACCGTAAATCCAGGAGATGGCGAAGGTATACTAATACAAGTACCACGTACTCTAAAGTTGAGCGCGGAATCCAGATACACTTTTTTTTACATACAAGTAAGAACCTCTGATTTTGGCAAATCTCTGCCTCAACATTCTTATAAAAAAGGTTCTTATAATATTGACATCCATCAAAGACAACTGGCTTTTGCTGACTAATAAGAGGTACAATTGTTGAGTGACTATTTTATATACAGTTATGTTTGTCATCTTACTAGCAAAATGGTGACCGAATAAGTAAGATGTTGTTAAGGCTTTTTCTTTTAAGTCACATTTTAATCATTTGTAATGTTGCTTCTTGTTGTCACTGAGTCAAAAGAATTGGTAAGCTCCAAGACAGAGGGTCTTAATTTCGGCCATAGGAAGCCAAACTTGATTGGAGCACAGGCAGACTGTCCTAGACTGTGAAGATGTGAATGTGATTACTCATCTTTTGTACCCAGATTATGTTGAACTGTAAGCCAGATAAATAAAATCCACTTGCCCCTCCGTTATTGGTATGATCCGGTGTGATTTAATGGGGTTTTTTTTGGGCGGGGGGGGGGGGGGAGGGGTCGTTGACATTTCAACTGCTCAGTAAACAATAATAGAAAGAAGAACTCACAACAAGGCAGAAATCGCCATCGTCAGAGAATGTGGCTAAAGAGGTCGATTTTTAAGTAGGTCTAAGGCTACTTTAGTAGGAAAAGAGTATATTGGCCATATCCCCCAGCTCCACTGTTTCTTTTTGCATTTCCCTGCCTGAGTAATAAATAGTGACAAGCCCGCACTGTTGATATCACTGCATTGAAACCTTTCATGGGTAGCTTCTTTCCTCCTATGAGTAAACATGTATACCTCTGTGGGTTGCAGTCAACGAACTCGTACCAGTCTTCAACACTCCCAAAGTGGGTGGTATCTTGCTCTCAATAACAGTTGTGAGCTACAAGTGTGACTCATCCCCATATCTCTTGCATTTTCTTTAATCCATTCGTAATTTCGGAATTAAGCAGCCATTTATGTTTTTTCTTTAAGGTTTTATCAGCTTCTCGCTCTGTACATATTCTTCCTCGTCTCCCTCAGTATTGCTGTAGTTCTGCGTCCATTTGAGGTAAGTTTGATTTTTTAAAATCGTTTTGTTCACTTTTCAGTTATGTCATATGATATCTGTTGTCGTTAAAAACTGGATCACTGGATAATGTCTTCCAGAGCTTTGATTGGCTTAGCTTTCATGGGATATGAGCCATTATAATCCATCAAAGATATTCGCTCGCATGCGATTGGTCTAAATGCACCATGTGACTGAATATTCCCCAACTAAAACTGGGGAATATCTGGTGTTAGTGTATACCACACAAGTAAATAGTGCTTTTCGTACGTTCTGATTGGTTAACTCGGAGGTGATTAGCAAAGTACTATTCACCTCCGAGCAGCCAAAGAGAAACAAAACGGCCTCCCGCGTTGCTTTCCGAAGAGGAAATTATTTGAATAAACGCTAGTTATTCAGCTTGTGTGGTATATACAAACAACAATAATTATTCACTTTAGTGTCGGTGAAAATGGTGGATATTTACCTCGCCGCCTCGTGGCTTGGTAAATATCCACCACTATTCACCTCCACTACTGTGAATAATTGTTAAATATTCCCCAAATGCACATGGTGAAAAATAATTTTGAATGATAATAAACACAGTAGTCTCCATTTGCTCGGATATTTGTCCTTGGACAGTATCAGTTCCTCTGGGCTCACAATTGTCCTCGAGCTTTGCTCTTGGAACAGGTAATGTCCACAGACAAATATCCGAGTATATTAATTTTTCGCTCCAAATGGAGACTACTGTTTATTTATACCATGCCTGACAAATGGAGGCCGATAATGGTGAAGATGATTTATTCTCAAAAGTGTCCATTCCCATGGCTCAACCCTTCCAGATGTCCAATGGTGTTTGTCCAAGGGTGTCATTACGTTAAAAGGAAATGATAATGGTTAGAGAGTAATACAGTTTTGCATCCCAATTATGTAACCTTAATTTATTATTTCGTAAAGATTAGTCCAGCCATTCCGAACATAATTTTACCTGAATGGAACCCTCAGTGGAATTTATAAAAAAAATTATACCAGTGTGTATGGTTTGGCTTTCACAGGACGCGGATTGTGTGGATCCCCTCAAGAGCACATTCAATAACTCTTCAGGAGGCCCGACACCTGTGAATGGCACAGTTACTCATCAGACGTGTGATCCCTGTTTTCTTTTGGCCACAGTGAAAACATTCACCTCTCAACAGGTTTGTAATGAGCGGCAACAAACTGGAGGTTTGCGTTCAGTCTACGTAACGCGTGACCAGAATGAACATTCAAATATTATTGTTCTGTGTAAATGTTTGGCATTTGAATGGGATCTTTCCGAAAAAAACATGCATTAATTCAAAAAACAATTTCACCATACATATGAAATAATGATCATCGATTAAGTTTCCACAACTTCATGTTTTAATGTAAATTAACGCTGAAATCATTTTGTCAATAAAGGAGAGAAATTCGCGTTTCGAGAACTAATGATGTTCAAAACTGACATGTAAATTTGAAAAATCCATTCAAATTTCAAAAATACTGATCACGCGTGATGTAGATCAACTGTAATTCAACTTTCATTCGTAATCAAACATCCGGACAAGGATAAAGTGGGTAGTTTCTAAAGAAACTGTGGTGCTGCGTCGGTGGGGAAGTAGTACCAAATTTGGTTTTATTAACATTTGACCACCGTACAGGGATTCTAAAATCTGACATTTCGAGCGTTAGCTTTTCGTCAGAAACGTCAGCTTTTAAAATCCCTGTACGGTGGTCAATTTACATTATCAACTCCATTGATAAAACCAAATTTGTGTGCGCCGGACAAAGAGTTCGGGTAAAAACTATTCCAGTGTTAGTATGAAATAAGATCTGTCATCTCCCCCAAACCGAAAGATACAGCTGTAGTGTGCCGGGCTGTCTCTCTTCTCAGGACCAATGTGGCCAGGGGGCATATAGGTTGACACATCTGACTGATGTAGAGATTTTCTTATCTGAGGAACCCCCAGGACCACAGTAAATAAGTGTTAGTTGGGAGAATCTGATAAGTCCTCATTGCATTCTATCTTTGGTGATTATTTTTGTTTATTCCCATGAATTTTACGCTTAACCAAGTAGTAACGGTGTGAGCAGAAGTTGCATTGTACTTGCTGGTTATATTATAGGCCATTTCCGAATTACTTCAGGCCTCTTTTTCAAAGCGACTCCTAGTGCTCATCCTTCCATATGCAAATCAATTTTCATTCACACGTAAATTAAACTCATCATCATGTGAATGAAAATTGATTTGCATATGAAAGGATGAGCACCCAGAGTCGCTTTGAAAAAAAGGCCTGAGGTAATTCGGAAGTGGCCTATTTCATAATTCCCCATTCTGGAGTATTTTAATTTCAATTGGTAACAATCAAATCGACAGAAAGTGCTTACAACTGTATGCAGTTGTACCAGTTTCGAGAATATGAAACATCGGTGACAATGAGTTGTACCTCTGGTCTCCCCTCTCACAGGTTCGAGCTGCTTTTGAAATCCTGACGTTGCTGTGTGCAGTTCTCTACATCATCGTTCTGATACGAGAGATCGTCTTTCAAGAGGGATTTAAAAGCGTTTTCTGGGGAATGGTAAGCCTTTGGTCAACTTTTAGGACCAATTTTTCATATATGCCTCTTACTAGCCTCGTTTTCTCAGTCCGTACTGTAAGTTACGAACCGAGTTTTTTCCTGTTCACTTATGACCCAAGTGCGAAGCGCGCGGGCCATAAATCAATGGGAAAAAACGAGGATCCGTAACTTACAGTACGGACCGAGAAAACGAGGTTAGTAAGATCTTTATTATGTCCCTGAGGTTAATCAGGCGCGCGGGAAGGAAAACTTTAAAATTAAGGGGGTCGTACAGTAGAATACGGACCTCTAAATTGACCAATCACAGCGCTCGTAGTAACTGAGAGATATAATAAGGCTTGTTACACGATTGCCAAAGACGTCATTCTCAACAAATCAGTTTCAAAGTTCCTACCCCATATGGTTTTCATTGTGACCCCTAAAAGGTACATATTTTTATGCAAATAGGTACTTGTGTAAAAAACGTTTCTGCAATTCATAAATGGCTCAAATTACTTTTTAAATTAAGTGACATTTTAAATTTGATTTGATTATGTGAAAAAAAGATTCAAGAAGACAGGTACCATACCAACTGCCTTATTGGTACTAATTTTCGCGATTTAAAAAAATCGCGAAATTTTAAGTCCCGCGAAAAAAAGGTTACCGTGAAAATTAGCGACGCGAAATATGTGATTAGCTGGAGTAATTGATGTGGTGTTAGTTTAACGACACTTTGTGGTAACGTCGTCTCAAAATACTGGTTTACTATTGGCTCAAAATCAGTAAGTATGTCTGCGAGTGCAGCTTTAAAATGCTTGCTCCGCCCTCCCGCCCCCTCCCTGTAAGACCACGTGCCCTAATTCTTTTGTCACCGTTCACTATGCGCGTGCAAAGATGGCTGACATCGTGAATAAGGGTCATTATAACTGCACGTGTAATGACTTTCCGTAAAAAACCTGATGTTTTTCCCTTTTCTCAGGTACATAACCCTCTTCGCCTCCTGTTCACACTGTCTTGTGTGTTGCTGCTTACTTGTTTAATAACCAGGTTCACATGTAAAGTTGAACATGAAGACCACATTGTGGTTGCAGCCCTGGTAATGGCATGGCCTTACTCTCTTACGTTTTGCAGGTATGATTTCTGACGATTTGTTAACCCTTACCCCCAATATCAAATTTGTATTCTTCTTTATTACGCTTCTAAAATATCTCATATGATACATCAACCTCGTTCCCAGGGCTTTTCCATTTTTCTTTCTATGGAAAAGCCCTGGAGACGAGGTTGATGATCCATAGAGGGAGAATTTATACAAACGTTGACTCAACTGATCCCTGGTGATCAATTTTTGAATTCTCATATCCAGTACCATCGACGAACCGGGGATATGGTGAGGAGAGGTTAGATGGTGGTCATTATTGGGATGCGAAAGATTAACTAATTGGATTTAAGAATTAGACCCGTATCCCGTATTCCTCACGTGTGCGGCGGGCTTTAGTGTTATGCATGATTGCGCCAGATGCTCAAAATTCTCCACCAAGCCTCGTTTTCCACTAATTTGTTCATGCTTTGCACGTGGGTATTCTTTACAATTGTGTTGCTTCGGGATTTAGTTCATGCTAAAATTTACAAGTTTGAAATTCGAAATCGAGGCTTGGTGGTGAAATTAGCTAGTTTGGGTTGGTAGGTAGGTGGGTTGGTAGTTTATTGAAAATACTTTGGCAGCCAAATTGGCTGAATTGCGTAAACACGCATAAGGGCTATTTCAGCCACTATTCCGCAGAGTCGATGAAGTGAACCGGTCACCATAAAAAGATTTAAAAGCTGAGCAGAGTCAATGCTGCTATGATATCCTTGCGGTTACAATGCGATTTCAGGGAAGAGAGGAATTGATTTAACGAAATTGTCTATACCGAAACTTTCGTCGAAAATTTCAGTAATAGTGAGGCTCAGTAACCCAAAAAAGTGAGTCTTGGTGCACAACCATTCAATTGAAAATTAACTGTGCATTTTCATGCAAATCACACTCGTCTTCATCTGAATAGTTTCGCACCAAGACTCGCTTTGAAACAGAGGCAAACAGCAATTCGGAAATATGCTATTGGATACAACCCTCTTATAAATTTCAGTTGACTTTATTTTGGAGCAGTCTTCACTTGTGTGTCACAAAACCTAAACAAATGAAGTGTCTGACCAGTGACAAAGAAAAGCACAATGAACCAGTCAGAATTTAAAACCAATGCATGTATAGCCTCTTCCAGGCGTTCAGTTAGTTGGGCGCAGCGCGATAAACGGCGCGCGAAAAAAAATAAAAAAAAGCGCGGCGAGGGGAACTGAGGGAACGCCTGTGGGAAAACTTAACAAAAGGTCGTTCCGCCCCCTAATAGACCGCCTACAGCGATCCGTAACATGACCGCCGGCTTGTGGTTTACAGTTGTCAGCAGATGTCAATCAGAGGTAAACCAAAAAAATGTTAAGTGCCGGGGAACGGCAAAAATTCCCAGAGTATCTCTTTTCAATGAAGTGTTCAATAAGGATTTAGTTGGTTTTTTGGAAGCAGACAGTTTAGTGTTGGCCGACCTCGCCAGTTCGTTGGGGCATGATCTGAAAAGTGATCCAAGGTTTTCGGATGTAAGCTGTTTAACCTGTGCAAGAACACTGACTAGAACGCATGCCAGTGTCGTGAAATTATTCGCAGGGATCGTGGAAAGAGAATCGCTGAATGCGGCAAAACGACAGACGAACGCTAGATCGCCGACCGGAGAGACTCCTTCCGCGAAGCGTCCGAACACGTCCTCAGGAGATCGACAGGAATCGACCAGCAAATCTTCGTCCATGTCGTCTTCGTCAATACCTATTGCCGTCGCTGAAACTGCGATTTTCAATAACTGATCGACTTGATCTTTCATAATGGCCACGAGAGGAGAAATCACTATGATCGTTGAGACGGCGTCATCTTTTTCATTCAGGGCAGACATAACACGTGGAAAGAGTTGAAAGATCAAACTCTTTCCAAAACCGGTTGGAAGGATTGCGAAAACATCCTTTCCGTTAACCAGATTTGTTAAGCAATCCTCTTGTTCTTTCCGAAGGCGCTCTACATGCGGGAAATCTCTTAGAACGTTGTTTATCACGGATTTGACACTCGATGATAGGCCTCTTTCTCGTCTGCGTCACTAATGCTCGAGTGTTGACAAGATCTGTCAAAATTGACCAATCAGAGGGTATACCAGATCCTGGTATACCGGAACGACCTTTTGTTAAGTTTTCCCACAGGCGTTCCCTCAGTTCCCCTCGCCGCGCTTTTTTCTATTTTTTTTCGCGCGCCGTTTATCGCGCTGCGCCCAACTAACTGAACGCCTGGAAGAGGCTAATGCATGTAATAGGCGTCTACTGAGCGCGACCAAAACACTGACTACCAAATAACTTTGGGACCAACCAAACCAGAGCGAACTAAAGCTCAACGAAAGCTAACGGAAATAACTTTGGGCACTTAAGGGGAAATTCGTATCCTCTTAGACATCCTGAGTTATGAAGACTCTTATTTTGATATTGAGGAAGTGAGCTCATTAATGAAGAGATACTTATCATAATATCTGTTGGTATGTCTGTCTTCTTGCTTCTTTTCCCGCTCTTTTCTATTTTATTTCTGTTTTATATTGATTTTTGTATAATAACAAATGATTTTAGATTTTGGTTAGTGTTTTCTCAAGAAGAATAATTTTATTAGTGTAATAACAGTATATGAAGACTGGTCCGCCTCGGTTAGCTCTAAGTTATCTGCGGCCCAGTCCATAGCCTGAGTATCAGGCCCTATCGGGGAAACGGGGACGAGGGGAAGGAAGAGGAGAAGGGCCTGACACAAAGCCATTGATTCGCTTGTGTCCAACATCCAGATTCTTGATGTTACGCTAATTGGTCAAAAGACAATAAGAAACGTCACGTGAGTCAACCGGAAGTCAAGCTTCCAGCGCAGGGGTTACAGACGCGATATTGAAGTTTACTCTTATGACACATGACAGTTACCGGAAGTGATTTTGATTGGCTAATTATAACACGCGCTGTCTGGGGGTGGAAGGCTTCTGAGAAGCTGTTTGTGTCAGGCGTTTCTTCCTTCGCTTTCTCGCTCTTTTTGCCTTCCCCACCCTAGAAACGCCTGATACTCAGGCTACCCAGTCCATCTCTAACTTATCTTGTCTCTTGCATGAAATAAAATACAGTGAAACCCGCCATACGACCCGGCACCACCTCGTCATTACGACCACTTTTTTTGTGGCCTGAACTTTATAAGCCCACTTATTTTCTTATTTGAAAGCCCCGTTCATCCGACAACCCCGTTAATACGACCAAATTTTCATGGCCAGATGGTGGTCGTATTAACGGGGTTCCACTGTACCACTACAAAAAATACTCAAACTGTTCTATCGTCTTGGCGTTGTGTTTAATTTGCGTTCTGTATTTCAGAGGCTTTGCTTTGGTAGGCCCATTTGTAGTAATGATCTACCAGATGCTAAAAAGAGACTTCCTGATTTTCTTTGTCATTTACATGATTTTTGTCATCGGGTTTTCGCAAGGTGAGTGAAATAAAATACTGGGTGAAAGATACCTTTATATGTGATTTTATTATACAAAGTAAATTGTGTTGAAATATTGAAGTCTCGAAACGTGCAGTTTTTGAAAAGCTTCTCAGGACAAGAGTGTTTCTCTTTATGTTCAAATGTGATCCGTTCTCTGGCGACATTTTTTGGGACTATTGTGAATAAGCGGAATAAGGTTTTGCAACGAAATACCCGTCCTCAATACGGAGTACTGTTGCCGGAAGTGAACTGATATCAGCGCGCAGTCTGGACCGTGCACTTGAACCTGACTTCTGGTGTTACGTCAGTAGCTTGATAGGCCGCGCACGATTTTCCCGCCAAACGGTTTCCCAAAGAAACGCATATTTTTCATATACCAAGTAAACCATACCTTGTTCATTCCATACATTGTGCCATCATAACCAGTAATCAGAAGCATAAGCATAAGCAGTTAAGTCAAAACAAAGCAACCTCTACGGCCAATCACAAGAGACGTAAACAACGCAATCAACCAATCACATTTCGAAGTGCATGTATAAGGTGCCAAGCGCGGGAAAATGATTTTCAGTATTAGAGAATGCTGCGAGTTTTTCCTAATAAAAAACGGAGCCTAGCAAAGGAAAACAGAAGGGCGAATTACTTTTGCCTTTGAAAGACCGCTTTCAGTTCTAACCATTATTTGTTTGATAATTTTTAGCAATGTTCCTTGTCACGATGGGATTTGACGACAGAGAACAGAAGGAGCATCTTTTTACTCGCTGGTTTTCTGCAGGCCTGGGACTCATTGTTCTCTCGTTAGGAGAATTTGAGGTGTGATCTGATTTTATCAGAGTTAAACTAAGTCACAATCTTTACAAATCTTCCACATTTACTCTCTGTCGGTAAGATCACTTGGGCTTTCTCTTTTGTTTGTTATTCTTTTGGGTTTGTTTTATCAGCGCCGGTCTAGCGCCCTAAGCTCCACTTCAATTTCAGAGCAATTTTGTAAATGCGAACTCCGTTAAGACACGGAAACTCTGACAGCGTTTCCCACCCGTTCAATGTAAACGTTCCTTCGAGATAGTAGGGAGTTTTAGCAACTAGGACGGCAACGGCAACGAGAACACCACAAAACAATAGGCTTAATGAGCAAAAACACTCGCTTTGCACGTGCGTTTTACAGTTTTGTACATTTCTTTGCCGTCCTCTGTAAAACAACAACGTGAAATGACCAAATTTTATGTTTTCTCGAGAACGCTGAGCACATGGCGGCAAAGTTTTTTTCTTTTTCCTTGCTTTAACACCGTTCATAGTAATTTAGTTCCTGGACAGTTCGTCAGTATTTCCTAAATTAAACAAATTTCAATAATCGCGAAAGAAATACACAAATGAGAAGTTATATTTTGAAATGACGTTTTCGTTGCCGTCGCCGTCGTCGCTACTAAAACTCCCTAATAATCAGAGCAACAACGACAGTATAACGTCAATTCAAAACGTCATTTCAAAATACAACTTCTCGTTATGGCAACTCTACGCAATTGTTCCTGCTTGTTCAACTTGTAAAATGTTAGTGAACTATCCGCCAGTATCAAGTTAATATGACTGTGTGAAGTAGAGTAAGAGAGAGAAAAAAAATACCGTCTTGCGTTCTAGGTTTCAACAAAACCTAGAGATTGTTCCTTTCACGTTGTTGTTTTGAACAGGGTGGAAAATGTACCAAAGTATAACATACTCGTATAGAGCAATGTGTGTGCCTTATTGTGGCATTTCCATCTCTTTTGCCATCGTTGTTGGTATAGCTAATATACAAAAATCCCGAAAAATGCTAAAAGAATCTATCCGAAAATTCCTAATTTTTTCGCTAATAATCCCTCCAAAATCTCTTTATTCCCAAAAGTGTTCTAAAAATCTCCAAATATCTCACAGATTTTTTAAAGTAAAACCTTATTCCCCCGTGGGAATGATGGGAAACATTAAGAAAATGGAACACCGCTGCTAGGTTGGATTGCGATCACCAATAACTAAACAACAGGCATGAAAGTGGATGAAGTTATCAGTTTGTGGGCATTCTAAATAAAGATGCAAAGAAAATAGGACCATTTTCCTTCAAAATCACCTAAAAATCCCTCAAAATCCTTTTATTTTCCAAATATTCTCAATATTTCTAAAAATTGTCAAATTTTCGTAGCAGTAAAATAGAGATCAGACATTTGAAAAAAAAACTACGCAACGTTTAAACATGTTGTGTAAATTTGAACGTTATGTCGTTTTTTTCAAATGCCTGATTTCTAAAAATCTTCTGAAACCCTACAATCTCCCCCGCCACCCCCGAAAAAAAGACTCCAGCCTTTTGGATCTAGGTGTACTATAGGTCTCTATTATGTGAAACGCGTTGGTCTTGAATTACATATAACGTTTAACTTGACAACAATGGAAAAGTGAATTTATGTTTGGCAGTTCATACCTTGCAGTTATGTGGGGACGTAGGCAAGAAAATTTGGCGTACGTGGCTTTCTATCTTAGTGTTTCAAGCCCAATGTTTTACCATGGGGCCCTTCCATTTAGTCAATTAAAACATTATTTTCCCACTCACAGCTTTGCCTTCTTTGTTTTTAGGAATTGTACAATCAATTAGTGAATTCTAACTCACCATTCAGGGTGTTAGGATTGGTAAGAAAATCAAGGGCTTTCTTTTACTTTTAGTGCATTTTAGATATTCAACGCCTGCATTAATGAGAATTTCAATGTTAAAGATCTCCGGGTGTCCTTGAATGAATGAACGAACGGACGGACGAACGTTAAGTAGCGTCTTGCTAGCCCCAAACGGTTTTGACGTATCTTATTCATTACATCACGACTTCGTTGACCAATCACATCAACGACCAGAGTACTTATACCATCCACTGACGTTACACAAATCACTTGACTCTGATGATGACTTCCGCTCAGGTTGTCGAAACGTCAGTCAATGTCACCACAAACAGTCCTTCTCAGGACTACACTCACCCGGACGATCGTACTTCACTTAATTATTATTCATTACTATTTGCTGTTCTGTAATCGTTGCACGTAATTCTCCAATCAGGTTTAAAACGTTCAGTTCCGTTTCTCTATTTTACACATCCACATCTCCCATAATACACTTTGTGTGCTCCCCCTCCCCTCCCCTAAAAGCTTGCATAAGCATTGTTTTCAGTTTCTCTAGGGATTTACAATCGTCCCGAGAGAAATTGAAAACAATGCTCATGCAAAATGTTGGGTGCAAACAAAGTGTTTTATGGCAAATGTGGAAGTGGCGAATTCTGTTGATCTAACACGGTTTAACGAACACAAATACACGTGTGAACAACCGTATCGCAAATGCAAACGCAAGCGCACATATATGAACCGGGGGAATGCAAACGCAAGGTAAATATATCAGCCTTGTTCGCCATCTTGCAAAAAGTCTTCGACTTCGCTTGCGTATCTTACCTTCCTTGCTTTTGCGTTCGATGTGTAAACGCCGCTTGCATTTGCATTTGTTTGACGTGGGCCTAAGAAACCATATTTTGTGTATTATGAAAACGTGTTTGACCGATATTTCTTTGGTTTCAGATCATGTTTTTCCTGTTCATCATTCTTGGTGCCCTTTTGATTGTCAACATGTTGATTGCCATGATGGGGAATACCTATCTCAAGGTGGCAGAAACCGAGAAGGAATGGACCCGACAGGTAGGATTCTAATTTGCGCTGAAGTTGTTATCTTTCGAGCATGCCTGTGTATACCCCTGGAGGGTCATCACCGATACACAGTGAGTTTCGTAAGCGCTATATTCATTTGATAACACTATTTAGAATCATTCGAGGTTATGACAACAGTTCAGAATCAAAAATTGTGTACAGAATCACTTGCAAGCCAACATCTTTATTGAATCCGTTTTGAAACTTTCTTTTATAATTGTAATCGCACGGGGTAATTCCAATTTCTTGGTGAAGTCCAAATTGGCACTCGCCTCGAGCGCTTTATTGACGTTATATTTTCTCGTGTATTTCTGGTATTGACTGACAGTTGTGGACTGTTAGGTTTATGAACCTTTTCAACACGATGTCTCTGTTATGTCTAATCCAGCAAATGATTTAGAGAAATTTCTATTTTCACAGTGGGCGCGGATAGTACTAGCTACAGAGCGTATGCTCACGCCGAAACAGAGGCTTGCAACACAGAAAAAGTACTCACAGAGCCTGGGTACTACGGGGGAAAGGGCGCTAATCATGAGACTGCGGAATCATGAAAATCGCCAGCAGGTACGTGGAGACTCCTGAACATTCATTTCACAATAGAGTGATCGTAACACATTGGTACAAAGACATTACTTTTAATACTTCAACAACATCTAAAATGTAGCTTTGTAGACATAGTGTGGTCGTAAACGTAAAAACAATTGATAATACACAGGATATTCTTCGCAAGCTTTGTTTGGTTTCTTTCCACTAACATTTCCTTATTTTCTATTTGCAGAGTCAAGTTTCTCATGATCCGAAGCAGCAAGCAAAAGCCAAGAAGACTTCTGTTGCGACCTTTCCACAGAAGGATTATGATTGGTTGGACACGGACCTCTGATCGATTCTGATTGGTTGGACAATCTACAGTGCTGTTGTTCCTGTGAAAAGACAGTGAGAGCCGAAAAAAACAAAATATATATTTCAAATTAATGTTTCTGATCAGCATATAGGTGTTGTATGTTACGGTTTTTGGCCAAAGCAGAAACTGTTTTTGTATGATATTGTTTTTGTTTTGCAATATAGCTTATACATTTCTTATGGCAAATAAGCGACCTTTCGTACAACACAGAACACCATTTTTGTGTGCTTTCAGTTTCTGAATCGTTCCAAATTATGCCTTTTTGCAGAATGGAAAGGGCAGAATTAAAATGGTACGATTATACTTTAAAACTATCTTAAAACCTCGGGTGGTGGGAAGTTGTGCACAAAAAGGTTTACCATGTTTACGTAATGTCGTAGGATCTGTGATGACATTCTGCGCCCTGAAATCCAGGTGGAAACTTGTTTTCTTGAAAATGGAGGCAAATGTCTCTACAAATGCAAGTAAAGCCATATTGTAAAACAAATAACAAAAGCTGCATGCTATGATGATATACATCGTAGGTTTTGTTACTGTCCTACTTCATTCCACATTTACTGCCCTTAAGGCTCAACTGCATCCTCTTTCAAGTACTTGAATTACGGGCTGAACTTTAATAAAAGCTATTTTAATTATGGTTTGGTGGAGGTCAAGACATTGTGGCAATTAAAACAAGTAAAGTATCCAAAAATTACTTTTTTCAATCAGATTTCTGGCTTTCATCACTTTTTTCCCAAAATGTGAAGGAATATCCTACTTTAAGGGAGCTTAGTTAAGAGGTAATGGTGAATGAATCTCAATGGAATTCCTCCCATTTTATTGGAAACATATGCCTTAGTTATCCCAAGATATTAGTTAAGCATGCCACGACACGAACGACCTAGCAACGCGGGAGAATATCTTGAAAAGAATAACAATCGAGTTTTTCTGTTCACGTATTTGCAGAAAATAGCTAAAAGATTTTAACTTTTTCATTGTGACGTATTTACTGATTTTCAATGTACATGCTTAATTGTAAATGTTTTCTTTTATTTCCTTTTGTGGTTGCTAGCACTCTTTGGACTTAGACTTGCAAAAACTTGTATATGTTAGATATACACAATATAAGGCAGGTGAGGTTAGTATTTTCTATCGCTAAAAGATAGATTTATTGATAAATAATCGGTATAACCATTTTGTCCTACTCAGCAAAGCAAAGCTGTAATGGCACTATCTAGAATTATGGATTATTTACCGCATTTTGTGTATTATTTAAAATTTGATATTTATATCCTTGTACACTTGGACTACATTGAACTTGCATTTAGATGGTATTTATATTGTTATACACCGGAACCTCACAATTTTCTGTCATTAATTGCAAAATAAATGTTTTTTTAGTATCTTGTTGTAATGATTGCTTATGTGCATGGACAAATTGCTTAACGCAATGCTTGGGAACATGAAATTAAGAGTAATCGTACACTGAAAGGAAATGCAGTCTTAATTGGATGCAAATGATTAATAATAACGCTGCCTAATTAAAATGATTTATGATTAATTCATATTCAAACTCTTTGTTTTTTTAGGAGTTTCAGCTTTCTGGATTATTCCTAATATTTATTGCTTTTAATAATTGTTAGTCACCATTAGCTTAATTATCTTGAAACGTTTTCCTTGTGATGTCTTAAGCTTAATTGGGTATCTATAATAGTTTCCTTTAATATATTATTAATCTCCGGTTAAATCCAATTTAGGTTAATTAAACATCTTATATTTTGTTTCAATGTATTATTAATCACCAATCTGAGAAAATTTTAACTCAATTGATTATCTTTAATACTTTGTGTAAGTAAAGTTAGTTTAATTAACTCTTGACAATAATTTGATGCATTTTTAATCAACATTTTAAGGAAATTTAATTAAATTGATTTTCAATAGACTTGAGAAAATTGGGGCTTAATTGATTACGTATAATTTTTCGCTTCTTTTGATTTATTATTCACCAATTTAAGCACATATTAGCTGAATTAATAACCTTTAACATTTTGTTTCGTTTAAGGTATTATTAATCATTAATTCGAGCAAAAATTAGTTTAATTGATTAACTATAATATTTTTTGGTTTTGATGTATTACTAATTACTAATTTGAACAGTTTAGCTTTACAGTGAAACTTGCTGACGGAAAAGTTGACGCATGAAATGACACTTGTTTGGGTTGTAAACAACTGGGTTCGTCGCCGGTGCCGGTACTTGGATTTTCCTCGCCAAAATCCACTCGCTTCATTTTGCGCGGGCACGGAGAGTCAATTTCGTTAGCTTGAATAAATATTTTCTTGTAGTCACGGTCTTTCACTTCTTTGGCTGTGCAAAGCATTTCCGAGAACGCAAAAAGATCTGCTTCACCAACATTTACCATATCGCCATCCTCGTCACGGTAGCGAAGACTGAACTTATCTGCGTCCAGGTGAGCCAAAGAAGAACAATTCTTTCTTATGCTACTTACAAGACCATCGTATGATACGTTTTCCAGGAGAAAAATTGCGAAGCGTTTCCCTCCGTAATCAACTTTCACCAGAAAGGCCATTTCTGTTCTCACATCGTGAGATCTGTAACTTCCCAAGGGAGTGTATAGATTAATTTGACATCTCCGCCCTTGAAAATTCCCATGTTCTAATTGGCTAGCTGGCTTTAAACTTAGCAAAAAGTTGTCAAAAAGACGTCAAATTTTAATCAAAACCTTTCTCGAGTGGCAACGGTAAAATGCGTAGCACCAAAACCATTTCTAGACTCCTCTTTGAAGTAGGCAAAGTTTCAGCCAAATTCAAAACCCAAAACCATGGACTACACCTTTGTGCTTTGGTCAAAATTTCAACTTTGCTGAAATCTTGCACACAGCTCAAATAAGAATAGAAATAATGTTTTGGAAGTTTTTAGAAGCCTTTAAACATCATTTCTAGACTCCTTTTTGAAATAGGCAAAGTTTCAGCCAAATTCCAAATTTGACCCAAAACCATGGGTTAACCCCTTTGGGTTTTGGTCAAAATTTCAACTTTGCTGAAATCTTGCACACAGCTCAAATAAGAATAGAAATAATGTTTTGGCAGTTTTTAGAAGCCTTTAAACATCATTTCTAGACTCCTCTTTGAAATAGGCAAAGTTTCAGCCAAATTCCAAATTTGACCCATAACCATGGGTTAACCGCTTTGGGTTTTGGTCAAAATTTCAACTTTGCTGAAATCTTGCACACAGCTCAAATAAGAATAGAAATAATGTTTTGGCAGTTTGAAGAAGAATTTAAACATGTTTTCTAGACTCCTTTTTAAAATAGGCAAAGTTTCAGCCAAATTAAAAACTTGACCCAAAACCATGGGTTAACCCCTTTGGGTTTTTGTCAAAATTTCAACTTTGCTGAAATCTTGCACACAGCTCAAATAGAATAGAAATAATGTTTTGGCAGTTTTTAGAAGCCTTTAAACATCATTTCTAGACTCCTTTTTGAAATAGGCAAAGTTTCAGCCAAATTCCAAATTTGACCCAAAACCATGGGTTAACCCCTTTGGGTTTTGGTCAAAATTTCAACTTTGCTGAAATCTTGCACACAGCTCAAATAAGAATAGAAATAATGTTTTGGCAGTTTTTACAAGCCTCAAAACACGTTTTTTAGACTCCTTTTTGAAATAGGCAAAGTTTCAGCCAAATTCCAAATTTGACCCACAACCATGGGTTACCCCCTTTGGGTTTTGGTCAAAATTTGCACTTTGCTGAAATCTTGCACACAGCTCAAATAAGAATAGAAATAATGTTTTGGCAGTTTTTAGAAGCCTTTAAACATCATTTCTAGACTCATTTTTGAAATAGGCAAAGTTTCAGCCAAATTCCAAATTTGACCCAAAACCATGGGTTAACCCCTTTGGGTTTTGGTCAAAATTTCAACTTTGCTGAAATCTTGCACACAGCTCAAATAAGAATAGAAATAATGTTTTGGCAGTTTTTAGAAGCCTTTAAGCATGTTTTTTAGACTCCTTTTTGAAATAGGCAAAGTTTCAGCCAAATTCCAAATTTGGCCCAAAACCATGGGTTAACCCCTTTGGGTTTTGGTCAAAATTTCAACTTTGCTGAAATCTTGCACACAGCTCAAATAAGAATAGAAATAATGTTTTGGCAGTTTGAAGAAGAATTTAAACATGTTTTCTAGACTCCTTTTTAAAATAGGCAAAGTTTCAGCCAAATTAAAAACTTGACCCAAAACCATGGGTTAACCCCTTTGGGTTTTTGTCAAAATTTCAACTTTGCTGAAATCTTGCACACAGCTCAAATAGAATAGAAATAATGTTTTGGCAGTTTTTAGAAGCCTTTAAACATCATTTCTAGACTCCTTTTTGAAATAGGCAAAGTTTCAGCCAAATTCCAAATTTGACCCAAAACCATGGGTTAACTCCTTTGGGTTTTGGTCAAAATTTCAACTTTGCTGAAATCTTGCACACAGCTCAAATAAGAATAGAAATAATGTTTTGGCAGTTTTTACAAGCCTCAAAACACGTTTTTTAGACTCCTTTTTGAAATAGGCAAAGTTTCAGCCAAATTCCAAATTTGACCCACAACCATGGGTTACCCCCTTTGGGTTTTGGTCAAAATTTCAACTTTTGCTCAAATGTTGCACACAGCTCAAATAAGAATAGAAATAATGTTTTGGCAGTTTTTAGAAGCCTTTAAACATCATTTCTAGACTCCTTTTTGAAATAGACAAAGTTTCAGCCAAATTAAAAACTTGACCCAGAACCATGGGTTAACCCCTTTGGGTTTTGGTCAAAATTTCAATTTTGCTGAAGTCTTGCACACAGCTCAAATAAGAATAGAAATAATGGTTTGGCAGTTTGTAGAAGCATTTAAACATGTTTTCTTGACTTCTTTTTTAAATAGGCAAAGTTTCAGCCAAATTAAAAACTTGACCCAAAACCACGGGTTAACCCCTTTAGGTTTTGGTCAAAATTTCAATTTTGCCGAAATCTTGCACACAGCTCAAATAAGACTAGAAATAATGTTTTGGCAGTTTGTAGAAGCATTTAAACATGTTTTCTAAACTCCTTTTTGAAATAGACAAAGTTTCAGCAAAATTAAAAACTTGACCCAGAACCATGGGTTAACCTCTTTGGGTTTTGGTCAAAATTTCAATTTTGCTGAAATCTTGCACACAGCTCAAATAAGAATAGAAATAATGTTTTGGCAGTTTGTAGAAGCATTTAAACATGTTTTCTTGACTCCTTTTTGAAATAGACAAAGTTTCAGCCAAATTAAAAACTTGACACAAAACCATGGGTTAACCCCTTTGGGTTTTGGTCAAAATTTCAACTTTGCTGAAATCTTGCACACAGCTCAAATAAGAATAGAAATAATGTTTTGGCAGTTTTTAGAAGCCTTTAAACATGTTTTTTAGACTCCTTTTGGAAATAGGCAAAGTTTCAGCCAAATTCCAAATTTGACCCAAAACCATGGGTTAACCCCTTTGGGTTTTGGTCAAAATTTCAACTTTGCTGAAATCTTGCACACAGCTCAAATAAGAATAGAAATAATGTTTTGGCAGTTTTTAGAAGCCTTTAAAGATATTTTTTAGACTCCTTTTTGAAATAGGCAAAGTTTCAGCCAAATTCCAAATTTGACCCATAACCATGGGTTAACCCCTTTGGGTTTTGGTCAAAATTTCAACTTTGCTGAAATCTTGCACACAGCTCAAATAAGAATAGAAATAATGTTTTGGCAGTTTTTAGAAGCCTTTAAACATGTTTTTTAGACTCCTTTTGGAAATAGGCAAAGTTTCAGCCAAATTCCAAATTTGACCCAAAACCATGGGTTAACCCCTTTGGGTTTTGGTCAAAATTTCAACTTTGCTGAAATCTTGCACACAGCTCAAATAAGAATAGAAATATTGTTTTGGCAGTTTTTAGAAGCCTTTAAAGATGTTTTTTAGACTCCTTTTTGAAATAGGCAAAGTTTCAGCCAACTTCAAAATTTGGCCCAAAACCATGGGTTAATCGCTTTGGGTTTTATTCAAAATTTCAACTTTGCTGAAATCTTGCACACAGCTCAAATAAGAATAGAAATGATGTTTTGGCAGTTTTTAGAAGCATTGATACATCATTTCTAGACTCCTTTTTGAAATAGGCAAAGTTTCAGCCAAATTCCAAATTTCACCGAAAACCATGGGTTAATGGGTTTTGGTCAAAATTTCAATTTTGCTGAAATCTTGCACACAGCTCAAATAAGAATAGAAATAATGTTTTGGCAGTTTTTAGAAGCATTTAAACATGTTTTCTAGAATCCTTTTTGAAATAGACAAAGTTTCAGCCAAATTAAAAACTTGACCCAGAACCATGGGTCTTCGGGTTTTGGTCAAAATTTTAACTTTGTTGAAATCTTGCTTACAGCGCAAATAAGAATAGAAATAATGTTTTGGAAGTTTTTAGAAGCCTTTAAACATCATTTCTAGACTCCTTTTTGAAATAGGCAAAGTTTCAGCCAAATTCCAAATTTGACCCAAAACCATGGGTTAACCCCTTTGGGTTTTGGTCAAAATTTTAATTTTGCTGAAATCTTGCACACAGCTCAAATAAGAATAGAAATAATGTTTTGGCAGTTTGTAGAAGCATTTAAACATATTTTCTAGACTCCTTTTTGAAATAGACAAAGTTTCAGCCAAATTAAAAACTTGACCCAGAACCATGGGTTAACCCCTTTGGGTTTTGGTCAAAATTTCAACTTTGCTGAAATCTTGCTTACAGCTCAAATAAGAATAGAAATAATGTTTTGGCAGTTTTTAGAAGCCTTTAAACATCATTTCTAGACTCCTTTTTGAAATAGGCAAAGTTTCAGCCAAATACCAAATTTGACCCAAAACCATGGCTTAACCCCTTTGGGTTTTGGTCAAAATTTCAATTTTGCTGAAATCTTGCACACAGCTCAAATAAGAATAGAAATAACGTTTAGGCAGTTTGTAGAAGCATTTAAACATATTTTCTAGACTCCTTTTTGAAATAGACAAAGTTTCAGCCAAATTAAAAACTTGACCCAGAACCATGGGTTAACCCCTTTGGGTTTTGGTCAAAATTTCAACTTTGCTGAAATCTTGCACACAGCTCAAATAAGAATAGAAATAATGTTTTGGCAGTTTTTTAGAACCCTTTAAACATGATTACTAGACTCCTTTTTGAAATAGGCAAAGTTTCAGCCAAATTCCAAATTTGACCCACAACCATGGGTTACCCCCTTTGGGTTTTGGTCAAAATTTCAACTTTGCTGAAATTTTGCACACAGCTCAAATAAGAATAGAAATAATGTTTTGGCAGTTTTTAGAAGCCTTTAAACATCATTTCTAGAGTCCTTTTTGAAATAGGCAAAGTTTCAGCCAAATTCAAAATTTAGCCCAAAACCATGGGTTAACCCCTTTGGGTTTTGGTCAAAATTTCAACTTTGCTGAAATCTTGCACACAGCTCAAATAAGAATAGAAATAATGTTTTGGCAGTTTTTAGAAGCATTGATACATCATTTCTAGACTCCTTTTTGAAATAGGCAAAGTTTCAGCCAAATTCCAAATTTGACCCAAAACCATGGGTTAACCCCTTTGGGTTTTGGTCAAAATTTCAACTTTGCTGAAATCCTGCACAGAGCTCAAATAAGAATAGAAATAATGTTTTGGCAGTTTTTAGAAGCCTTTAAACATGTTTTCTAGACTCCTTGTTAAAATAGACAAAAATTTAGCCAAATTAAAAACTTGACCCAGAACCATGGGTTAACTCCTTTGGGTTTTGGTCAAAATTTCAACTTTGCTGAAATCTTGCCTAAAGCTCAAATAAGAATAGAAATAATGTTTTGAAAGTTTTTAGAAGACTTTAAACATCATTTCTAGACTCGTTTTTAAAATAGACAAAGTTTCAGCCAAATTAAAAACTTGACCCAGACCCATGGATTAACCCCTTTGGGTTTTGGTCAAAATTTCAACTTTGCTGAAATCTTGCTTACAGCTCAAATAAGAATAGAAATAATGTTTTGGAAGTTTTTAGAAGCCTTTAAACATCATTTCTAGACTCCTTTTTGAAATAGGCAAAGTTTCAGCCAACTTCAAAATTTGGCCCAAAACCATGGGTTAACCCCTTTGGGTTTTATTCAAAATTTTAACTTTGCTGAAATCTTGCACACAGCTCAAATAAGAATAGAAATGATGTTTTGGCAGTTTTTAGAAGCATTGATACATCATTTCTAGACTCCTTTTTGAAATAGGCAAAGTTTCAGCCAAATTCCAAATTTGACCCAAAACCATGGGTTAATGGGTTTTGGTCAAAATTTCAATTTTGCTGAAATCTTGGACACAGCTCAAATAAGAATAGAAATAATGTTTTGGCAGTTTTTAGAAGCATTTAAACATGTTTTCTAGAATCCTTTTTGAAATAGACAAAGTTTCAGCCAAATTAAAAACTTGACCCAGAACCATGGGTCTTCGGGTTTTGGTCAAAATTTTAACTTTGTTGAAATCTTGCTTACAGCTTAAATAAGAATAGAAATAATGTTTTGGAAGTTTTTAGAAGCCTTTAAACATCATTTCTAGACTCCTTTTTGAAATAGGCAAAGTTTCAGCCAACTTCAAAATTTGACCCAAAACCATGGGTTAACCCCTTTGGGTTTTGGTCAAAATTTTAATTTTGCTGAAATCTTGCACACAGCTCAAATAAGAATAGAAATAATGTTTTGGCAGTTTGTAGAAGCATTTAAACATATTTTCTAGACTCCTTTTTGAAATAGACAAAGTTTCAGCCAAATTAAAAACTTGACCCAGAACCATGGGTTAACCCCTTTGGGTTTTGGTCAAAATTTCAACTTTGCTGAAATCTTGCTTACAGCTCAAATAAGAATAGAAATAATGTTTTGGCAGTTTTTAGAAGCCTTTAAACATCATTTCTAGACTCCTTTTTGAAATAGGCAAAGTTTCAGCCAAATACCAAATTTGACCCAAAACCATGGCTTAACCCCTTTGGGTTTTGGTCAAAATTTCAACTTTGCTGAAATCTTGCACACAGCTCAAATAAGAATAGAAATAACGTTTTGGCAGTTTGTAGAAGCATTTAAACATATTTTCTAGACTCCTTTTTGAAATAGACAAAGTTTCAGCCAAATTAAAAACTTGACCCAGAACCATGGGTTAACCCCTTTGGGTTTTGGTCAAAATTTCAACTTTGCTGAAATCTTGCGTACAGCTCAAATAAGAATAGAAATAATGTTTTGGCAGTTTTTTAGAAGCCTTTAAACATCATTTCTAGACTCCTTTTTGAAATAGGCAAAGTTTCAGCCAACTTCAAAATTTGACCCAAAACCATGGGTTAACCCCTTTGGGTTTTGGTCAAAATTTTAATTTTGCTGAAATCTTGCACACAGCTCAAATAAGAATAGAAATAATGTTTTGGCAGTTTGTAGAAGCATTGATACATCATTTCTAGACTCCTTTTTGAAATAGGCAAAGTTTCAGCCAAATTCCAAATTTGACCCAAAACCATGGGTTAACCCCTTTGGGTTTTGGTCAAAATTTCAACTTTGCTGAAATCTTGCACACAGCTCAAATAAGAATAGAAATAATGTTTTGGCAGTTTTTAGAAGCCTTTAAACATCATTTCTAGACTCCTTTTTGAAATAAGCAAAGTTTTAGCCAACTTCAAAATTTGGCCCAAAACCATGGGTTAACCGTTTGGGTTTTGGTCAAAATTTCAACTTTGCTGAAATCTTGCACACAGCTCAAATAAGAATAGAAATAATGTTTTGGCAGTTTTTAGAAGCATTGATACATCATTTCTAGACTCCTTTTTGAAATAGGCAAAGTTTCAGCCAAATTCCAAATTTGACCCAAAACCATGGGTTAACCCCTTTGGGTTTTGGTCAAAATTTCAACTTTGCTGAAATCCTGCACAGAGCTCAAATAAGAATAGAAATAATGTTTTGGCAGTTTTTAGAAGCATTTAAACATGTTTTCTAGACTCCTTGTTGAAATAGACAAAAATTCAGCCAAATTAAAAACTTGACCCAGAACCATGGGTTAACTCCTTTGGGTTTTGGTCAAAATTTCAACTTTGCTGAAATCTTGCCTAAAGCTCAAATAAGAATAGAAATAATGTTTTGAAAGTTTTTAGAAGACTTTAAACATCATTTCTAGACTCGTTTTTAAAATAGACAAAGTTTCAGCCAAATTAAAAACTTGACCCAGACCCATGGATTAACCCCTTTGGGTTTTGGTCAAAATTTCAACTTTGCTGAAATCTTGCTTACAGCTCAAATAAGAATAGAAATAATGTTTTGGAAGTTTTTAGAAGCCTTTAAACATCATTTCTAGACTCCTTTTTGAAATAGGCAAAGTTTCAGCCAACTTCAAAATTTGGCCCAAAACCATGGGTTAACCCCTTTGGGTTTTATTCAAAATTTTAACTTTGCTGAAATCTTGCACACAGCTCAAATAAGAATAGAAATGATGTTTTGGCAGTTTTTAGAAGCATTGATACATCATTTCTAGACTCCTTTTTGAAATAGGCAAAGTTTCAGCCAAATTCCAAATTTGACCCAAAACCATGGGTTAATGGGTTTTGGTCAAAATTTCAATTTTGCTGAAATCTTGGACACAGCTCAAATAAGAATAGAAATAATGTTTTGGCAGTTTTTAGAAGCATTTAAACATGTTTTCTAGAATCCTTTTTGAAATAGACAAAGTTTCAGCCAAATTAAAAACTTGACCCAGAACCATGGGTCTTCGGGTTTTGGTCAAAATTTTAACTTTGTTGAAATCTTGCTTACAGCTTAAATAAGAATAGAAATAATGTTTTGGAAGTTTTTAGAAGCCTTTAAACATCATTTCTAGACTCCTTTTTGAAATAGGCAAAGTTTCAGCCAACTTCAAAATTTGACCCAAAACCATGGGTTAACCCCTTTGGGTTTTGGTCAAAATTTTAATTTTGCTGAAATCTTGCACACAGCTCAAATAAGAATAGAAATAATGTTTTGGCAGTTTGTAGAAGCATTTAAACATATTTTCTAGACTCCTTTTTGAAATAGACAAAGTTTCAGCCAAATTAAAAACTTGACCCAGACCCATGGATTAACCCCTTTGGGTTTTGGTCAAAATTTCAACTTTGCTGAAATCTTGCTTACAGCTCAAATAAGAATAGAAATAATGTTTTGGCAGTTTTTAGAAGCCTTTAAACATCATTTCTAGACTCCTTTTTGAAATAAGCAAAGTTTTAGCACACTTCAAAATTTGGCCCAAAACCATGGGTTAACCGTTTGGGTTTTGGTCAAAATTTCAACTTTGCTGAAATCTTGCACACAGCTCAAATAAGAATAGAAATAATGTTTTGGCAGTTTTTAGAAGCATTGATACATCATTTCTAGACTCCTTTTTGAAATAGGCAAAGTTTCAGCCAAATTCCAAATTTGACCCAAAACCATGGGTTAACCCCTTTGGGTTTTGGTCAAAATTTCAACTTTGCTGAAATCTTGCACACAGCTCAAATAAGAATAGAAATAATGTTTTGGAAGTTTTTTAGAACCCTTTAAACATGATTACTAGACTCCTTTTTGAAATAGGCAAAGTTTCAGCCAAATTCCAAATTTGACCCAAAACCATGGGTTAACCCCTTTGGGTTTTGGTCAAAATTTCAACTTTGCTGAAATCTTGCACACAGCTCAAATAAGAATAGAAATAATGTTTTGGAAGTTTTTTAGAACCCTTTAAACATCATTACTAGACTCCTTTTTGAAATAGGCAAAGTTTCAGCCAAATTCCAAATTTGACCCAAAACCATGGGTTAACCCCTTTGGGTTTTGGTCAAAATTTTAACTTTGCTGAAATCTTGCACACAGCTCAAATAAGAATAGAAATAATGTTTTGGCAGTTTTTAGAAGCCTTTAAACATCATTTCTAGACTTCTTTTTGAAATAGGCAAAGTTTCAGCCAACTTCAAAATTTGGCCCAAAACCATGGGTTAACCCTTTGGGATTTGGTCAAAATTTCAACTTTGCTGAAATCTTGCACACAGCTCAAATAAGAATAGAAATAATGTTTTGGCAGTTTTTAGAAGCATTGATACATCATTTCTAGACTCCTTTTTGAAATAGGCAAAGTTTCAGCCAAATTCCAAATTTGACCCAAAACCATGGGTTAACCCCTTTGGGTTTTGGTCAAAATTTCAACTTTGCTGAAATCTTGCTTAAAGCTTAAATAAGAATAGAAATAATGTTTTGGAAGTTTTTAGAAGCCTTTAAACATCATTTCTAGACTCCTTTTTGAAATACGCAAAGTTTCAGCCAAATTCCAAATTTGACCCAAAACCATGGGTTAACCCCTTTGGGTTTTGGTCAAAATTTCAACTTTGCTGAAATCTTGCACACAGCTCAAATAAGAATAGTAATAATGTTTCAGCAGTTTGTAGAAGCCTTTAAACATCATTTCTAGACTCCTTTTTGAAATAGGCAAAGTTTCAGCCAAATTCCAAATTTGACCCAAAACCATGGGTTAACCCCTTTGGGTTTTGGTCAAAATTTCAACTTTGCTGAAATCTTGCACACAGCTCAAATAAGAATAGAAATATTGTTTTGGCAGTTTTTAGAAGCATTTAAACATCATTTCTAGACTCCTTTTTGAAATAGGCAAAGTTTCAGCCAAATTCCAAATTTGACCCAAAACCATGGGTTAACCCCTTTGGGTTTTGGTCAAAATTTCAACTTTGCTGCAATCTTGCACACAGCTCAAATAAGAATAGAAATAATGTTTTGGCAGTTTTTAGAAGCATCTAAACATCATTTCTAGACTCTTCTTTGAAATAGGCAAAGTTTCAGACAAATTCAAAATTTGACCCAAAACCATGGGTTAACCCCTTTGGGTTTTGGTCAAAATTTCAATTTGGTGAAATCTTGCACACAGCTCAAATAAGAATAGAAATAATGTTTTGGCAGTGTTTAGAAGCATTTGAACATGTTTTTTAGACTCCTCTTTAAAATAGGCAAAGTTTCAGCCAAATTCCAAATTTGACCCAAAACCATGGGTTAACCCCTTTGGGTTTTGGTTCTAATTTTAACTTTGCTGAAATCTTGCACAAAGCTCAAATAAGAATAGAAATAATGTTTTGGCAGTTTTTAGAAGCATTTAAACATCATTTCTATACTCCTTTTTGAAATAAGCAAAGTTTCAGCCAAATGCAAAATTTGACCCAAAACCATGGGTTAACCCCTTTGGGTTTTGGTCAAAATTTCAACTTTGCTGAAATCTTGCACACAGCTCAAATAAGAATAGAAATAATGTTTTGTCAGTTTGTAGAAGCATTTAAACATGTTTTTTAGACTCCTTTTTGAAATAGACAAAGTTTCAGCCAAATTCCAAATTTGACCCAGAACCATGGGTTAACTCCTTTGGGTTTTGGTCAAAATTTCAACTTTGCTAAAATCTTGCTTAAAGCTCAAATAAGAATAGAAATAATGTTTTGGAAGTTTTTAGAAGCCTTTAAACATCATTTCTAGAGTCCTTTTTGAAATAGGCAAAGTTTCAGCCAAATTCAAAATTTAGCCCAAAACCATGGGTTAACCCCTTTGGGTTTTGGTCAAAATTTCAACTTTGCTGAAATCTTGCACACAGCTCAAATAAGAATAGAAATAATGTTTTGGCAGTTTTTAGAAGCCTTTAAACATCATTTCTAGACTTCTTTTTAAAATAGGCAAAGTTTCAGCCAACTTCAAAATTTGGCCCAAAACCATGGGTTAACCCTTTGGGATTTGGTCAAAATTTCAACTTTGCTGAAATCTTGCACACAGCTCAAATAAGAATAGAAATAATGTTTTGGCAGTTTTTAGAAGCCTTTAAACATGTTTTCTAGACTCCTTGTTGAAATAGACAAAAATTCAGCCAAATTAAAAACTTGACCCAGAACCATGGGTTAACTCCTTTGGGTTTTGGTCAAAATTTCAACTTTGCTGAAATCTTGCTTACAGCTCAAATAAGAATAGAAATAATGTTTTGGAAGTTTTTAGAAGCCTTTAAACATCATTTCTAGACTCCTTTTTGAAATAGGCAAAGTTTCAGCCAAATTCAAAATTTGACCCAAAACCATGGGTTAACCCCTTGGGGTTTTGGTCAAAATTTCAACTTTGCTGAAATCTTGCACACAGCTCAAATAAGAATAGTAATAATGTTTCAGCAGTTTGTAGAAGCCTTTAAACATCATTTCTAGACTCCTTTTTGAAATAGGCAAAGTTTCAGCCAAATTCAAAATTTAACCCAAAACCATGGGTTAACCCCTTTGGGTTTTGGTCAAAATTTCAACTTTGCTGAAATCTTGCACACAGCTCAAATAAGAATAGAAATAATGTTTTGGCAGTTTTTAGAACCATTTAAACATCATTTCTAGACTCCTCTTTGAAAGAGGCAAAGTTTCAGCCAAATTCCAAATTTGACCCAAAACCATGGGTTAACCCCTTTGGGTTTTGGTCAAAATTTCAACTTTGCTAAAATCTTGGACACAGCTCAAATAAGAATAGAAATATTGTTTTGGCAGTTTTTAGAACCATTTAAACATCATTTCTAGACTCCTCTTTAAAAGAGGCAAAGTTTTAGCCAAATTCCAAATTTGACCCAAAACCATGGGTTAACCCCTTTGGGTTTTGGTCAAAATTTCAACCTTGCTGAAATCTTGCACACAGCTCAAATAAGAATAGAAATAATGTTTTGGCAGTTTTTAGAAGCATCTAAACATCATTTCTAGACTTCTTTTTGAAATAGGCAAAGTTTCAGCCAACTTCAAAATTTGGCCCAAAACCATGGGTTAACCCTTTGGGATTTGGTCAAAATTTCAACTTTGCTGAAATCTTGCACACAGCTCAAATAAGAATAGAAATAATGTTTTGGCAGTTTTTAGAAGCATTGATACATCATTACTAGATTTCTTTTTGAAATAGGCAAAGTTTATGCCAAACTCCAAATTTGACCCAAAACCATGGGTTAACCCCTTTGGGTTTTGGTCAAAATTTTAACTTTGCTGAAATCTTGCACACAGCTCAAATAAGAATAGAAATAATGTTTTGGCAGTTTTTAGAAGCCTTTAAACATCATTTCTAGACTTCTTTTTGAAATAGGCAAAGTTTCAGCCAACTTCAAAATTTGGCCCAAAACCATGGGTTAACCCTTTGGGATTTGGTCAAAATTTCAACTTTGCTGAAATCTTGCACACAGCTCAAATAAGAATAGAAATAATGTTTTGGCAGTTTTTAGAAGCATTGATACATCATTTCTAGACTCCTTTTTGAAATAGGCAAAGTTTCAGCCAAATTCCAAATTTGACCCAGAACCATGGGTTAACCCCTTTGGGTTTTGGTCAAAATTTCAACTTTGCTGAAATCTTGCACACAGCTCAAATAAGAATAGAAATAATGTTTTGGCAGTTTTTTAGAACCCTTTAAACATGATTACTAGACTCCTTTTTGAAATAGGCAAAGTTTCAGCCAAATTCCAAATTTGACCCAGAACCATGGGTTAACCCCTTTGGGTTTTGGTCAAAATTTCAACTTTGCTGAAATCTTAGACACAGCTCAAATAAGAATAGAAATATTGTTTTGGCAGTTTTTAGAAGCATTTAAACTTCATTTCTAGACTCCTTTCTGAAATAGGCAAAGTTTCAGCCAAATTCCAAATTTGACCCAGAACCATGGGTTAACTCCTTTGGGTTTTGGTGAAAATTTCAACTTTGCTGAAATCTTGCTTAAAGCTCAAATAAGAATAGAAATAATGTTTTGGAAGTTTTTAGAAGCCTTTAAACATCATTTCTAGACTCCTTTTTGAAATAGGCAAAGTTTCAGCCAAATGCAAAATTTGACCCAAAACCATGGGTTAACCCCTTTGGGTTTTGGTCAAAATTTCAACTTTGCTGAAATCTTGCACACAGCTCAAATAAGAATAGAAATAATGTTTTGGAAGTTTTTAGAAGCCTTTAAACATCATTTCTAGACTCCTTTTTGAAATAGGCAAAGTTTCAGCCAAATTCCAAATTTGACCCAAAACCATGGGTTAACCCCTTTGGGTTTTGGTCAAAATTTCAACTTTGCTGAAATCTTGCACACAGCTCAAATAAGAATAGAAATAATGTTTTGGCAGTTTTTTAGAACCCTTTAAACATCATTACTAGATTTCTTTTTGAAATAGGCAAAGTTTATGCCAAATTCCAAATTTGACCCAAAACCATGGGTTAACCCCTTTGGGTTTTGGTCAAAATTTGAACTTTGCTGAAATCTTGCACACAGCTCAAATAAGAATAGAAATAATGTTTTGGCAGTTTTTAGAAGCCTTTAAACATCATTTCTAGACTTCTTTTTGAAATAGGCAAAGTTTCAGCCAACTTCAAAATTTGGCCCAAAAACCATGGGTTAACCCTTTGGGATTTGGTCAAAATTTCAACTTTGCTGAAATCTTGCACACAGCTCAAATAAGAATAGAAATAATGTTTTGGCAGTTTTTAGAAGCATTGATACATCATTTCTAGACTAATTTTTTAACTAGGCAAAGTTTCAGCCAAATTCCAAATTTGACCCAAAACCATGGGTTAACCCCTTTGGGTTTTGGTCAAAATTTCAACTTTACTGAAATCTTGCACACAGCTCAAATAAGAATAGAAATAATGTTTTTGCAGTTTTTTAGAACCCTTTAAACATCATTACTAGACTCCTTTTTGAAATAGGCAAAGTTTCAGCCAAATTCCAAATTTGACCCAAAACCATGGGTTAACCCCTCTGGGTTTTGGTCAAAATTTTAACTTTGCTGAAATCTTGCACACAGCTCAAATAAGAATAGAAATAATGTTTTGGCAGTTTTTAGAAGCCTTTAAACATCATTTCTAGACTTCTTTTTGAAATAGACAAAGTTTCAGCCAACTTTAAAATTTGGCTCAAAACCATGGGTTAACCCTTTGGGATTTGGTCAAAATTTCAACTTTGCTGAAATCTTGCACACAGCTCAAATAAGAATAGAAATAATGTTTTGGCAGTTTTTAGAAGCATTGATACATCATTTCTAGACTCCTTTTTGAAATAGGCAAAGTTTCAGCCAAATTCCAAATTTGACCCAAAACCATGGGTTAACCCCTTTGGGTTTTGGTCAAAATTTCAACTTTGCTGAAATCTTGCACACAGCTCAAATAAGAATAGAAATATTGTTTTGGCAGTTTTTTAGAACCCTTTAAACATGATTACTAGACTCCTTTTTGAAATAGGCAAAGTTTCAGCCAAATTCCAAATTTGACCCAAAACCATGGGTTAACCCCTTTGGGTTTTGGTCAAAATTTCAACTTTGCTGAAATCTTAGACACAGCTCAAATAAGAATAGAAATATTGTTTTGGCAGTTTTTAGAAGCATTTAAACTTCATTTCTAGACTCCTTTCTGAAATAGGCAAAGTTTCAGCCAAATTCCAAATTTGACCCAGAACCATGGGTTAACTCCTTTGGGTTTTGGTCAAAATTTCAACTTTGCTGAAATCTTGCTTAAAGCTCAAATAAGAATAGAAATAATGTTTTGGAAGTTTTTAGAAGCCTTTAAACATCATTTCTAGACTCCTTTTTGAAATAGGCAAAGTTTCAGCCAAATGCAAAATTTGACCCAAAACCATGGGTTAACCCCTTTGGGTTTTGGTCAAAATTTTAACTTTGCTGAAATCTTGCACACAGCTCAAATAAGAATAGAAATAATGTTTTGGAAGTTTTTAGAAGCCTTTAAACATCATTTCTAGACTCCTTTTTGAAATAGGCAAAGTTTCAGCCAAATTCCAAATTTGACCCAAAACCATGGGTTAACCCCTCTGGGTTTTGGTCAAAATTTTAACTTTGCTGAAATCTTGCACACAGCTCAAATAAGAATAGAAATAATGTTTTGGCAGTTTTTAGAAGCCTTTAAACATCATTTCTAGACTTCTTTTTGAAATAGACAAAGTTTCAGCCAACTTTAAAATTTGGCTCAAAACCATGGGTTAACCCTTTGGGATTTGGTCAAAATTTCAACTTTGCTGAAATCTTGCACACAGCTCAAATAAGAATAGAAATAATGTTTTGGCAGTTTTTAGAAGCATTGATACATCATTTCTAGACTCCTTTTTGAAATAGGCAAAGTTTCAGCCAAATTCCAAATTTGACCCAAAACCATGGGTTAACCCCTTTGGGTTTTGGTCAAAATTTCAACTTTGCTGAAATCTTGCACACAGCTCAAATAAGAATAGAAATATTGTTTTGGCAGTTTTTTAGAACCCTTTAAACATGATTACTAGACTCCTTTTTGAAATAGGCAAAGTTTCAGCCAAATTCCAAATTTGACCCAAAACCATGGGTTAACCCCTTTGGGTTTTTGTCAAAATTTCAACTTTGCTGAAATCTTAGACACAGCTCAAATAAGAATAGAAATATTGTTTTGGCAGTTTTTAGAAGCATTTAAACTTCATTTCTAGACTCCTTTCTGAAATAGGCAAAGTTTCAGCCAAATTCCAAATTTGACCCAGAACCATGGGTTAACTCCTTTGGGTTTTGGTCAAAATTTCAACTTTGCTGAAATCTTGCTTAAAGCTCAAATAAGAATAGAAATAATGTTTTGGAAGTTTTTAGAAGCCTTTAAACATCATTTCTAGACTCCTTTTTGAAATAGGCAAAGTTTCAGCCAAATTCCAAATTTGACCCAAAACCATGGGTTAACCCCTTTGGGTTTTGGTCAAAATTTCAACTTTGCTGAAATCTTGCACACAGCTCAAATAAGAATAGAAATAATGTTTTGGCAGTTTTTTAGAACCCTTTAAACATCATTACTAGATTTCTTTTTGAAATAGGCAAAGTTTATGCCAAATTCCAGATTTGACCCAAAACCATGGGTTAACCCCTTTGGGTTTTGGTCAAAATTTTAACTTTGCTGAAATCTTGCACACAGCTCAAATAAGAATAGAAATAATGTTTTGGCAGTTTTTAGAAGCATCTAAACATCATTTCTAGACTCCTCTTTGAAATAGGCAAAGTTTCAGACAAATTCAAAATTTGACCCAAAACCATGGGTTAACCCCTTTGGGTTTTGGTCAAAATTTCAATTTGGTGAAATCTTGCACACAGCTCAAATAAGAATAGAAATAATGTTTTGGCAGTTTTTAGAAGCATTTGAAGATGTTTTTTAGACTCCTCTTTGAAATAGGCAAAGTTTCAGCCAAATTCCAAATTTGACCCAAAACGATGGGTTAACCCCTTTTGGTTTTGGTCAAAATTTCAACTTTGCTGAAATCTTGCACACAGCTCAAATAAGAATAGAAATAATGTTTTGGCAGTTTTTTGAAGCCTTTAAACATGATTTCTAGACTTCTTTTTGAAATAGGCAAAGTTTCAGCCAAATTCAAAATTTGGCCCAAAACCATGGGTTAACCCCTTTGGGTTTTGGTCAAAATTTCAACTTTGCTAAAATCTTGCACACAGCTCAAATAAGAATAGAAATAATGTTTTGGCAGTTTTTAGAAGCCTTTAAACATGTTTTCTAGACTCCTTGTTGAAATAGACAAAAATTCAGCCAAATTAAAAACTTGACCCAGAACCATGGGTTAACTCCTTTGGGTTTTGGTCAAAATTTCAACTTTGCTGAAATCTTGCCTAAAGCTCAAATAAGAATAGAAATAATGTTTTGAAAGTTTTTAGAAGCCTTTAAACATCATTTCTAGACTCCTTTTTGAAATAGGCAAAGTTTCAGCCAAATTCAAAATTTAACCCAAAACCATGGGTTAACCCCTTTGGGTTTTGGTCAAAATTTCAACTTTGCTGAAATCTTGCACACAGCTCAAATAAGAATAGTAATAATGTTTCAGCAGTTTGTAGAAGCCTTTAACCATCATTTCTAGACTCCTTTTTGAAATAGGCAAAGTTTCATCCAAATTCCAAATTTGACCCAAAACCATGGGTTAACCCCTTTGGGTTTTGGTCAAAATTTCAACTTTGCTGAAATCTTGCACACAGCTCAAATAAGAATAGAAATATTGTTTTGGCAGTTTTTAGAACCATTTAAACATCATTTCTAGACTCCTCTTTGAAAGAGGCAAAGTTTCAGCCAAATTCCAAATTTGACCCAAAACCATGGGTTAACCCCTTTGGGTTTTGGTCAAAATTTCAACTTTGCTGAAATCTTGCACACAGCTCAAATAAGAATAGAAATAATGTTTTGGAAGTTTTTAGAAGCCTTTAAACATCATTTCTAGACTCCTTTTTGAAATAGGCAAAGTTTCATCCAAATTCCAAATTTGACCCAAAACCATGGGTTAACCCCTTTGGGTTTTGGTCAAAATTTCAACTTTGCTGAAATCTTGCACACAGCTCAAATAAGAATAGAAATAATGTTTTGGAAGTTTTTAGAAGCCTTTAAACATCATTTCTAGACTCCTTTTTGAAATAGGCAAAGTTTCAGCCAAATTCCAAATTTGACCCAAAACCATGGGTTAACCCCTTTGGGTTTTGGTCAAAATTTCAACTTTGCTGAAATCTTGCACACAGCTCAAATAAGAATAGAAATAATGTTTTGGCAGTTTTTTAGAACCCTTTAAACATCATTACTAGATTTCTTTTTGAAATAGGCAAAGTTTATGCCAAATTCCAAATTTGACCCAAAACCATGGGTTAACCCCTTTGGGTTTTGGTCAAAATTTGAACTTTGCTGAAATCTTGCACACAGCTCAAATAAGAATAGAAATAATGTTTTGGCAGTTTTTAGAAGCCTTTAAACATCATTTCTAGACTTCTTTTTGAAATAGGCAAAGTTTCAGCCAACTTCAAAATTTGGCCCAAAAACCATGGGTTAACCCTTTGGGATTTGGTCAAAATTTCAACTTTGCTGAAATCTTGCACACAGCTCAAATAAGAATAGAAATAATGTTTTGGCAGTTTTTAGAAGCATTGATACATCATTTCTAGACTAATTTTTTAACTAGGCAAAGTTTCAGCCAAATTCCAAATTTGACCCAAAACCATGGGTTAACCCCTTTGGGTTTTGGTCAAAATTTCAACTTTACTGAAATCTTGCACACAGCTCAAATAAGAATAGAAATAATGTTTTTGCAGTTTTTTAGAACCCTTTAAACATCATTACTAGACTCCTTTTTGAAATAGGCAAAGTTTCAGCCAAATTCCAAATTTGACCCAAAACCATGGGTTAACCCCTCTGGGTTTTGGTCAAAATTTTAACTTTGCTGAAATCTTGCACACAGCTCAAATAAGAATAGAAATAATGTTTTGGCAGTTTTTAGAAGCCTTTAAACATCATTTCTAGACTTCTTTTTGAAATAGACAAAGTTTCAGCCAACTTTAAAATTTGGCTCAAAACCATGGGTTAACCCTTTGGGATTTGGTCAAAATTTCAACTTTGCTGAAATCTTGCACACAGCTCAAATAAGAATAGAAATAATGTTTTGGCAGTTTTTAGAAGCATTGATACATCATTTCTAGACTCCTTTTTGAAATAGGCAAAGTTTCAGCCAAATTCCAAATTTGACCCAAAACCATGGGTTAACCCCTTTGGGTTTTGGTCAAAATTTCAACTTTGCTGAAATCTTGCACACAGCTCAAATAAGAATAGAAATATTGTTTTGGCAGTTTTTTAGAACCCTTTAAACATGATTACTAGACTCCTTTTTGAAATAGGCAAAGTTTCAGCCAAATTCCAAATTTGACCCAAAACCATGGGTTAACCCCTTTGGGTTTTGGTCAAAATTTCAACTTTGCTGAAATCTTAGACACAGCTCAAATAAGAATAGAAATATTGTTTTGGCAGTTTTTAGAAGCATTTAAACTTCATTTCTAGACTCCTTTCTGAAATAGGCAAAGTTTCAGCCAAATTCCAAATTTGACCCAGAACCATGGGTTAACTCCTTTGGGTTTTGGTCAAAATTTCAACTTTGCTGAAATCTTGCTTAAAGCTCAAATAAGAATAGAAATAATGTTTTGGAAGTTTTTAGAAGCCTTTAAACATCATTTCTAGACTCCTTTTTGAAATAGGCAAAGTTTCAGCCAAATGCAAAATTTGACCCAAAACCATGGGTTAACCCCTTTGGGTTTTGGTCAAAATTTTAACTTTGCTGAAATCTTGCACACAGCTCAAATAAGAATAGAAATAATGTTTTGGAAGTTTTTAGAAGCCTTTAAACATCATTTCTAGACTCCTTTTTGAAATAGGCAAAGTTTCAGCCAAATTCCAAATTTGACCCAAAACCATGGGTTAACCCCTCTGGGTTTTGGTCAAAATTTTAACTTTGCTGAAATCTTGCACACAGCTCAAATAAGAATAGAAATAATGTTTTGGCAGTTTTTAGAAGCCTTTAAACATCATTTCTAGACTTCTTTTTGAAATAGACAAAGTTTCAGCCAACTTTAAAATTTGGCTCAAAACCATGGGTTAACCCTTTGGGATTTGGTCAAAATTTCAACTTTGCTGAAATCTTGCACACAGCTCAAATAAGAATAGAAATAATGTTTTGGCAGTTTTTAGAAGCATTGATACATCATTTCTAGACTCCTTTTTGAAATAGGCAAAGTTTCAGCCAAATTCCAAATTTGACCCAAAACCATGGGTTAACCCCTTTGGGTTTTGGTCAAAATTTCAACTTTGCTGAAATCTTGCACACAGCTCAAATAAGAATAGAAATATTGTTTTGGCAGTTTTTTAGAACCCTTTAAACATGATTACTAGACTCCTTTTTGAAATAGGCAAAGTTTCAGCCAAATTCCAAATTTGACCCAAAACCATGGGTTAACCCCTTTGGGTTTTTGTCAAAATTTCAACTTTGCTGAAATCTTAGACACAGCTCAAATAAGAATAGAAATATTGTTTTGGCAGTTTTTAGAAGCATTTAAACTTCATTTCTAGACTCCTTTCTGAAATAGGCAAAGTTTCAGCCAAATTCCAAATTTGACCCAGAACCATGGGTTAACTCCTTTGGGTTTTGGTCAAAATTTCAACTTTGCTGAAATCTTGCTTAAAGCTCAAATAAGAATAGAAATAATGTTTTGGAAGTTTTTAGAAGCCTTTAAACATCATTTCTAGACTCCTTTTTGAAATAGGCAAAGTTTCAGCCAAATTCCAAATTTGACCCAAAACCATGGGTTAACCCCTTTGGGTTTTGGTCAAAATTTCAACTTTGCTGAAATCTTGCACACAGCTCAAATAAGAATAGAAATAATGTTTTGGCAGTTTTTTAGAACCCTTTAAACATCATTACTAGATTTCTTTTTGAAATAGGCAAAGTTTATGCCAAATTCCAGATTTGACCCAAAACCATGGGTTAACCCCTTTGGGTTTTGGTCAAAATTTTAACTTTGCTGAAATCTTGCACACAGCTCAAATAAGAATAGAAATAATGTTTTGGCAGTTTTTAGAAGCATCTAAACATCATTTCTAGACTCCTCTTTGAAATAGGCAAAGTTTCAGACAAATTCAAAATTTGACCCAAAACCATGGGTTAACCCCTTTGGGTTTTGGTCAAAATTTCAATTTGGTGAAATCTTGCACACAGCTCAAATAAGAATAGAAATAATGTTTTGGCAGTTTTTAGAAGCATTTGAAGATGTTTTTTAGACTCCTCTTTGAAATAGGCAAAGTTTCAGCCAAATTCCAAATTTGACCCAAAACGATGGGTTAACCCCTTTTGGTTTTGGTCAAAATTTCAACTTTGCTGAAATCTTGCACACAGCTCAAATAAGAATAGAAATAATGTTTTGGCAGTTTTTTGAAGCCTTTAAACATGATTTCTAGACTTCTTTTTGAAATAGGCAAAGTTTCAGCCAAATTCAAAATTTGGCCCAAAACCATGGGTTAACCCCTTTGGGTTTTGGTCAAAATTTCAACTTTGCTAAAATCTTGCACACAGCTCAAATAAGAATAGAAATAATGTTTTGGCAGTTTTTAGAAGCCTTTAAACATGTTTTCTAGACTCCTTGTTGAAATAGACAAAAATTCAGCCAAATTAAAAACTTGACCCAGAACCATGGGTTAACTCCTTTGGGTTTTGGTCAAAATTTCAACTTTGCTGAAATCTTGCCTAAAGCTCAAATAAGAATAGAAATAATGTTTTGAAAGTTTTTAGAAGCCTTTAAACATCATTTCTAGACTCCTTTTTGAAATAGGCAAAGTTTCAGCCAAATTCAAAATTTAACCCAAAACCATGGGTTAACCCCTTTGGGTTTTGGTCAAAATTTCAACTTTGCTGAAATCTTGCACACAGCTCAAATAAGAATAGTAATAATGTTTCAGCAGTTTGTAGAAGCCTTTAACCATCATTTCTAGACTCCTTTTTGAAATAGGCAAAGTTTCATCCAAATTCCAAATTTGACCCAAAACCATGGGTTAACCCCTTTGGGTTTTGGTCAAAATTTCAACTTTGCTGAAATCTTGCACACAGCTCAAATAAGAATAGAAATATTGTTTTGGCAGTTTTTAGAACCATTTAAACATCATTTCTAGACTCCTCTTTGAAAGAGGCAAAGTTTCAGCCAAATTCCAAATTTGACCCAAAACCATGGGTTAACCCCTTTGGGTTTTGGTCAAAATTTCAACTTTGCTAAAATCTTGCACACAGCTCAAATAAGAATAGAAATATTGTTTTGGCAGATTTTAGAACCATTTAAACATCATTTCTAGACTCCTCTTTAAAAGAGGCAAAGTTTCAGACAAATTCAAAATTTGACCCAAAACCATGGGTTAACCCCTTTGGGTTTTGGTCAAAATTTCAACTTTGCTGAAATCTTGCACACAGCTCAAATAAGAATAGAAATAATGTTTTGGCAGTTTTTAGAAGCATGTAAACATCATTTCTAGACTCCTCTTTGAAATAGGCAAAGTTTCAGACAAATTCAAAATTTGACCCAAAACCATGGGTTAACCCCTTTGGGTTTTGGTCAAAATTTCAATTTGGTGAAATCTTGCACATAGCTCAAATAAGAATAGAAATAATGTTTTGGCAGTTTTAAGAAGCATTTGAACATGTTTTTTAGACTCCTCTTTGAAATAGGCAAAGTTTCAGCCAAATTCCAAATTTGACCCAAAACCATGGGTTAACCCCTTGGGGTTTTGGTCAAAATTTCAACTTTGCTGAAATCTTGCACACAGCTCAAATAAGAATAGAAATAATGTTTTGGCAGTTTTTAGAAGCATTTAAACATGTTTTCTAGACTCCTTTTTGAAATAGACAAAGTTTCAGCCAAATTCCAAATTTGACCCAAAACCATGGGTTAACCTTTTTGGGTTTTGGTCAAAATTTCAACTTTGCTGAAATCTTGCACACAGCTCAAATAAGAATAGAAATAATGTTTTGGCAGTTTTTAGAAGCCTTTAAACATGTTTTCTAGACTCCTTGTTGAAATAGACAAAAATTCAGCCAAATTAAAAACTTGACCCAGAACCATGGGTTAACTCCTTTGGGTTTTGGTCAAAATTTCAACTTTGCTGAAATCTTGCTTAAAGCTCAAAGAAGAATAGAAATAATGTTTTGGAAGTTTTTAGAAGCCTTTAAACATCATTTCTAGACTCCTTTTTGAAATAGGCAAAGTTTCAGCCAAATTCCAAATTTGACCCAAAACCATGGGTTAACCCCTTTGGGTTTTGGTCAAAATTTCAACTTTGCTGAAATCTTGCACACAGCTCAAATAAGAATAGAAATAATGTTTTGGCAGTTTTTAGAAGCCTTTAAACAAGTTTTTTTGACTCTTTTTTGAAATAGGCAAAGTTTCAGCCAAATGCAAAATTTGACCCAAAACCATGGGTTAACCCCTTTGGGTTTTGGTCAAAATTTCAACTTTGCTGAAATCTTGCACACAGCTCTAATAAGAATAGTAATAATGTTTCAGCAGTTTGTAGAAGCCTTTAAACATCATTTCTAGACTCCTTTTTGAAATAGGCAAAGTTTCAGCCAAATTCCAAATTTGACCCAAAACCATGGGTTAACCCCTTTGGGTTTTGGTCAAAATTTCAATTTTGCTGAAATCTTGCACACAGCTCAAATAAGAATAGAAATAATGTTTTGGCAGTTTTTAGAAGCATTTAAACATCATTTCTAGACTCCTTTTTGAAATAGGCAAAGTTTCAGCCAAATGCAAAATTTGACCCAAAACCATGGGTTAACCCCTTTGGGTTTTGGTCAAAATTTCAACTTTGCTGAAATCTTGCACACAGCTCAAATAAGAATAGAAATAATGTTTTGGCAGTTTTTAGAAGCATTTAAACATCATTTCTAGACTCCTTTTTGAAATAGGCAAAGTTTCAGCCAAATGCAAAATTTGACCCAAAACCATGGGTTAACCCCTTTGGGTTTTGGTCAAAATTTCAACTTTGCTGAAATCTTGCACACAGCTCAAATAAGAATAGAAATAATGTTTTGTCAGTTTGTAGAAGCATTTAAACATCATTTCTAGACTCCTCTTTAAAATAGGCAAAGTTTCAGACAAATTCAAAATTTGACCCAAAACCGTGGGTTAACCCCTTTGGGTTTTGGTCAAAATTTCAACTTTGCTGAAATCTTGCACACAGCTCAAATAAGAATAGAAATAATGTTTTGGCAGTTTTTAGAAGCATTTAAACATGTTTTTTAGAAACCTTTTTGAAATAGGCAAAGTTTCAGCCAAATTCAAAATTTGACCCAAAACCATGGGTTAACCCCTTTGGGTTTTGGTCAAAATTTCAATTTTGGTAAAATCTTGCACACAGCTCAAATAAGAACAGAAAAAATATTTTGGCAGTTTTTAGAAGCCTTTAAACATCATTTCTAGACTCGTTTTTGAAATAGGCAAAGTTTCAGCCAAATTCAAAATTTGACCCAAAACCATGGGTTAACCCCATTTGGGTTTTGGTCAAAATTTCAACTTTGCTGAAATCTTGCACACAGCTCAAATAAGAATAGAAATAATGTTTTGGCAGTTTTTAGAAGCCTTTAAATATCATTTCTAGACTCCTTTTTAAAATAGGCAAAGTTTCAGCCAAATTCAAAATTTGACCCAAAACCATGGGTTAACCCCTTTTGGTTTTGGTCAAAATTTCAACTTTGCTGAAATCTTGCACACAGCTCAAATAAGAATAGAAATAATGTTTTGGCAGTTTTTAGAAGCATTTAAACATCATTTCTAGACTTCTTTTTGAAATAGGCAAAGTTTCAGCCAACTTTAAAATTTGACCCAAAACCATGGGTTAACCCCTTTGGGTTTTGGTCAAAATTTCAACTTTGCTGAAATTTTGCACACAGCTCAAATAAGAATAGAAATAATGTTTTGGCAGTTTTTAGAAGCATTTAAACATCATATCTAGACTCCTTTGTGAAATAGGCAAAGTTTCAGCCAAATTCAAAATTTGACCCAAAACCATGGGTTAACCCCTTTTGGTTTTGGTCAAAATTTCAACTTTGCTGAAATCTTGCACACAGCTCAAATAAGAATAGAAATAATGTTTTGGCAGTTTTTAGAAGCATTTAAACATCATATCTAGACTCCTTTTTGAAATAGGCAAAGTTTCAGCCAAATTCCAAATTTGACCCAAAACCATGGGTTAACCCCTTTGGGTTTTGGTCAAAATTTCAACTTTGCTGAAATCTTGCACACAGCTCAAATAAGAATAGAAATAATGTTTTGGCAGTTTTTAGAAGCCTTTAAACATCATTTGTAGACTCCTCTTTGAAATAGGCAAAGTTTTTGCCAAATTCAAAGTTTGACCCAAAACCATGGGTTAACCCCTTTGGGTTTTGGTCAAAATTTCAACTTTGTTGAAATTTTGCACACAGCTCAAATAAGAATAGAAATAATGTTTTGGGAGGTTTTAGAAGGATTCAAACATCCTTTGTAGACTCCTGTTTGAAATAGGCAAAGTTATAGCTTATGGCCAAATTCAAAGTTTGACCCAAATAAAAATAATGTTTTGGGAGTTTTTAGAAGCATTTAGAGTTATATGCGCCCTATTGGGGCCACACTGGAAAGTTTTTGACAACTTTTTGAAATTTGTTTTACATTTTCCATGTCAGATGGCCAATCAGAATGGTTAGGTGAATGGGCGGAGTAATAGGCATTTTCCGGCGACAAATTGCCGCTAGTTTAAACCGCGCGCTATTTTCAATTCTTTGATTTCCTCACCGAAATCTGCAACCTCGTTCCCAGAACTTTTTCCCTGGCTTGGGGGTGGGAACGAGGTTGCGAAATCTGAGAATGAACGAACATCGTAATACTTATAAGCGGCCTTTTTATAGATATATATTTTTGTTTTGAAAGTTTATATGTATATTCACAATAAATTGAGCTGATGTGGGACTCGGTCTCTCGTCTTCAGTGAATCTTGATGACGGAAAAGTTGACGCATGAAATGACACTTGTTTGGGTTGTAAAGAACTGGGTTTGTCGCCGGTGCCGGTACTTGGATTTTCCTCGCCAAAATCCACTCGCTTCATTTTGCGCGGGCACGGAGAGTCAATTTCGTTAGCTTGAATAAATATTTTCTTGTAGTCGCAGTCTTTCACTTCTTTGGCTGTGCGAAGCATTTCCGAGAACTCAAAAAGATCTGCTTCACAAACATTTACCATATCGCCATCCTCGTCACGGCAGCGAAGCCTGATCTTACCTGCGTCCAGGTGAGGCAAAGAAGAACAATTCTCTCTTATGCTACGTACAAGACCATCGTATGATACCTTTTCCAGGATATAAGTTGCGAAGTGTTTCCCTCCGTATTCAACTTTCACCTGGAAGGCCATTTTCGTTATCTCCAACTTCCCAAGGGAGTGAATAGATTAATTTGACATCTCCGCCCTTCGAAATTCTCATGTTCTGATTGGCTTGCTCGCTTTGAAGTTAGCAAAAAGTTGTCAAAAAAGTTGTCAAAATTTAATCAAAAACTTTCTCGAGTGTCAACGGTAAAGTGCGTAGCACTGTAACCAAATTTTAGCTTATGTTCTGTATTGATGCATTATTAATTACCAATTTGAGCACATTTTAGTTAAATTGGTAACTTTAAATATTTTGCTAGTTTTGATGTATTATTAATCACCAATTGACGAAATAATAATAATAATAATAATAATAATAATAATAATAATAATAAAAGTTCTTATAGGCGCATTTAAAAATCTCAATACGCTCACAATAAGATGAAAAATGTGTATGTATACGAAAAAAAATTATATATAAAAATATGTATATGAATAAAAATATACTACCTATACTGCTCTAATCATATGGACTGATAAATGTTCAGATAATACTTATTTAAATGCTAATTGAAAAAAAAAATAGGTTTTAAATTTTTTTAAAGTCGTTTACTGATTTAGAGTTTTTTTTATATGTTCTGGTAAGGTGTTCCAGAGTTCCGGTCCGGCGTAGCTAAAAGCTCGTTGGCCATAAGAAACCATGTTGATTAATAACAGACGATTACTTGAGCGGAGTGTACGTGGAGGACAGCGAAGTTTAATCAGTTCAATAAGGTACTGAGGAGCTAACCCATGAAGACATTTGTACACAAGAAGCAGGATCTTGAATTGTATTCGATATCGGATTGGTAGCCAATGAAGTTCTTCAAGTATTGGCATTATGTGGTCATTCTTCTTCGCGCCTTTAATTAGATGTGCTGCAGTGTTTTTATTCAGGTCATGGTCAGTCGAACCGTACAGTATGCTGTTAGTGTAATCAATGCGAGATGTCACCAAAGTGTTTACAAGACGCTTCAAATTATCGGCCGATAGGTATTTTCTTATACGGCCAATTGACCGTATTGTTAGTGTTACTATTTTGCAGATGTCATTGATACGATTGGACAGTGAAAGATTTTTGTCCAACATCACTCCAAGGTCACGTACTTTGTCGCGAATTTCTATGTCTTTGTTATTGAGAGGAAATACTGGATTGATAGTAAGACTTTTATTGAACTTTGATGAGAAATAAATTACTTCGGTCTTTTCAGGATTGTACATCAGTAGGTTGTTTGTATTCCAAGTAATAACATCTCATAAATGCAGTTACGTAGTGCCTCGTAAGCTGGTGACGGATCTTTAGGGTTAACAGCGATGTATAGCTGAGTGTCGTCTGCGTAGAACATGCATTCCAAGTTATGACGTAGGATGACTTGTTGAAGAGGAGCCGTGTTAAGTGTAAATAGAAGCGGTCCGACTATGGACCCTCGGGGAATTCCATAGTCGAGCTTTTGTGGTGATGATATTACATCGCCAATTACGACAGATTGACCTCGATCTTTAATATAAGACGAAAACCATTGTAAAACTGAGCCAGAGAAACCAAAATAGGAATTAAGTCTCTTGATCAAGATGTTGTGATCGAGCGTATCGAACGCTGCAGACAGATCCAGCAGGATGAGAATTGCATCGCGTCGAGAGTCGATAGTCATCAAGATGTCGTTTGTGACTTTCAATAAAGCTGTCTCAAAAGAGTGGTACTGTCTGTACGCTGATTGAAAAGATGGTAATAGTTGATTGTCATTTAAGTATGCCTGCACTTGTAAGGGAACAGTCTTTTCAATTACTTTGCTCATAAAAGCGATATTTGCAATTGGCCTGTAGTTAGTGAAAAGTTCTTTATCGAGGTCTGTTTTCTTCAGCTTTGGTCTTATGTGAGATATTTTTAGAGACTGTGGAAAAATTCCTTTTGATAGTGATGTTCTGACAATATTAGATATTGTCGGTATTAAAATAGGCAAGTTGTCTTTAATTAGGTGAGTAGGGATTGGATCTAGTGTGCAGGTTTTCGGTCTCAGCATTCCAATGACTTTCTTTATCGTCTCACCTTCGGGCAGGTAGAATGAATCAAACGTAGGTGGTGTGTTTGAAGAATCATTAGAAACGGTAGTTGTAGGTAGTGATCCTTTGTTTCTGTGAAGGTTGTTTCTTATGAGAAAGATTTTATTCCGAAACGATTGTTAAAGTCTTCAGCAAGAACTTCCAAACTCGTATGAGATGGTAATTCGTCCTTTGTTTTATGAACATAATAGTCCACGAACAATTTTCAGTAGTTTGGTTTCGTCGGCTTGTTCGATTTTTTCCCGGTAATATTTCGTCTTATGGGCCTCTAAGCTTTTATTGTAACTGTTACATGATTCGCAGTAAAGTTGTTTATCAATTGTCAGCTGTGTTTTTCTGTATTTCCGTTCTAATAGTCGCTTTTCTTGTTTAGCTGCGCGAAGTTCGTCGTTGTACCATGGTGCCCAAGGGCGATGGTTGACCCAACAGGTGCTACAACGTCATAGATTGCCTTCAGCGATGAGTTGTATGTATCCATCAATACATTGACATCGGTATTGTTTGAACCAAGATCTTTGTTAGCGCTCAAGGACGTAGACTGTGGTATTGCTAAGTTTATGTGGATCGAGGTGTTTTATTGATCTATACGTAATCAAGACCTTTGAGAGAGGTGGTTTGGGGCAATCCAAGTTGCACATAATTATACGATGATCCGAATATATGTCCGGTAATAGTTTTAAAGTGCCTGTGTCACCAATTTTTTTTATTTTGTCATTCAAAAGTCCACATTAAAAAAAGGAACTTCTGCGAAAAAATTTTTTGATTTGAACAAAACGCAATTTTTTTTATGATTTTTTAAAAACGCTGAAATTGACCGCCATTTTGGCACACCACTCGCATTAGTCTTCTCACGGTCATAGAGGACTTGTTACGTAGGTTAAGGAACACGTGACTTCAGATGCTAATAAACTTGAGAGAGATTTGACCGAGAGTTCATCGACTGACCGGTGAAAAAGGTCAAAAATGCCCGAAAGATGTGTTGCTGCACGATGCGACAACACAGCAGATCCCGCAAAAGGAATTAGTATGCACAGAATTCCTTTTCTGAACTCTGAAAACCCTATTGCACAGAGACGAAGGAAAAACTGGATCGACTTCGTCCTGGCGAAGAGGAAGCCGAGAACTGGGAGCCCGGGAAAACGTCCTCATTGTGCTCGATACACTTCAAAGAGGAAGATTTTTAGTTTCGTTTGGACTCAAAAATAAATGCTGTGGCTATATGGCCGGTAACCGGCCAAGGTCTTAAAAACACTAAATGACAGGCATTCGGATATTTTTCTAAAACTTGTCAAATCAAGAATCCTGGCTAATCCAAACCATCGTTTGTCGATTAGGAAAAGTCAAGCGATCCTGAAAGGATCCTGGAAGGCAATCGATGGTAGCGATAACAATCAACAACTCAAACAAAAGGTTTAGTTCCATAAGTTATTTATATTTTTGGGGGTTTTGAGTACTTTTTAATAACCAAGAAGCAAATATTAGCTTTAGAACGTTTGCTTTTGAGAAAAAGACCAAAAAACCAAGTAAATAAGTTTGGTTAAGAATAATTTGTAACCAATTTAGGGAAATTTTGGCTTCGTAAATAACAATGCCTTTGGCACTTTAGGTGCCCCTTGTCTAGTAACCAATAACCAATAAACAATTCCAGCGAGTTTAACCACTGGGAAATTCTGCACTTGTTGGCTAGTATTATTAAGGGCGAAGTTAAACAAGTTTCAGCTACATGGGTATTTTTCAGAATTTCCCCCATTATAAATTATTAATAGGATGACTTTAGTGTCAGAAAACTTAAACATCACCAGTTATGAATTGTAAACCTTAGTTACTAAACAAAGGATTTTGCTGATATTATTT
>OX419336.1:8098670-8128670 GCA_948470475.1 Galaxea fascicularis | reverse complement strand
GAACACTGATATGTGTATCCTAGAAGTTGGTGTGCATGCGGTTTTCTTAAAGTGAAAATCTGGTGTTTTACTTTGTTCGCAGCCTGTTGTCTAATGCTACAATGTGATTTAAGTCTTTGAAAACTCGCAATAATTAGCTGATAATTGCTAACTACTGTTGGTCTTTAGGGGAGAACTCAGACTCAGATTGATCAAGACAAAAATAAGTGTGATCCTGGGACAAGCGGTACACAGCGGGTGACAGCCGACAAGGCCATTCGCCACAAAAAGACACGCAGAGGTAGGAATGCCGATAACTAGCCTGCAAGTTTTAGTTACCATCACTCTCTTGAAGAAAGTAACATACTGTACGCAAAAAGCGCAAGGAGTGCCGAATCTCACCAGTTCATAACAGGCTGACTATGAAGCATTCCAAATCAGTAGACATCACTTCAAAAATTTATCGTCAAAATAGAAGGCTAGGGCGATAGAGCCGGCACCCGTATACGCTCTTCAACCCTGAATATAACATGAATATACTAAGGTTTCCAAGAGCTCGTCTGCTGCACCATGTCTCGCGCTTGCAAGGCATCTTACTTGGTTGATTTGCATAATGACAAACTTGTTTTAACCGTTTTAGTCCTGGTATCAACACTGATCGTCTCCTTACACTTCAAATATTTCTTATGGTACTAATTGGGAAAATGAGTTTAACCATCAAAGTATTTTGTCTTCGTTTATTCTTACGACCTGCATCAGTGACTTTTTTCAACCGTGTCCACACAATGCAAGGTCGTCTCGGTATCGATACAAGGTCAATTTTGTATCGAAAATTCTTGGATAGCATCAAAACAACCTGATGTTCGCATCGAATAGTCTTAAAATTATATCGAAACAGCCAGGCTGCGACATAACATTGAGGACATCGTAAGGGTTTCATGGGTCAATAATAATAATAATAATAATAATAATAATAATAATAATAATAATAATAATAATAATAATAATAATAATAATAATAATAATGACGACAACTGCATAGCCTGAAGGATGAGTTACTAGAGAATAGGTTGTAAGACAGTATTTCTTGCGTTTTAGGAAAACGTAAACCCCGTGGTCTTGGAGCTTACGAAATCGGGGAAAGCCTTGGATCAGGAGGTTTTGGAGAAGTTTACTCTGCTACAAGAAAGCGTGACAATCTACCGGTAAAGAACCTGACTGAACTTCTAATTTAACTTTCAGACTGGTCAGTCAAAAATGAAAAATATTTTCTTTTATACTAAAGAGGATATTTGGCTACTTTCATTGGTAACAAATTGTATGCTCTTATCTGGAAAACGTTCGCCTTGGCATACGCATCACTTAAACCAAAACAATAGAGATTCAATCAAACATTTCTTGACTCAGTTTCGCTTATCGCACCCATAGAAACGAAAATGATCGAAATTCGGGTTTTCTTTAGATTTATACTGAAACAATGATTATCTTTGGAAATACCAGTTTCGTTGTCAACTAAACATCATTTTAGAACTTTTCCAGTCGACTTTAAATAGTCAAATTTCCTGCTCATTTTTGATCATTTTTATTTCGTAGGTTGCCATCAAATTTGTGAGGAAAGACAAAGTTAAAAGTTACAAGGAGGTATGCTTCACTAATCAGTCCTTGGTTACGAAACAGATTCTACACTTTATGTTCGGATCTAAAATTTTACCATCATATCGTATGTACAAAAGTATGAGTTTTCCAGTAAAACTGTTAATGTATAAAAAGAAAGACGTAAATGGAAACAATCTAATAGAAGTCGCTCCTTTCTTCTCATCCCCAACTGTAGATCAACGGCCGAGAGTTCCCTGCTGAAGCTTATTACCAGCGACACATTCGCCATCCGAACGTCATCGGGCTGCTCGACATTTTCCAGCACAGAGACAACTTTGTTTTGGTGCTCGAGCGCCCCGAAGTTTCTATGGACTTATTTGACGTAATCGACGCCGGTGATGGTATGATCGAGGACGACGGGCGCCGATTCTTCAAGCATATTCTTGAAGCGACAATGCAGTGCGAGGAACAAGGCATCCTGCATCGGGATATTAAGCCAGAGAACATTATCATTGATCTGACGAACCGGGAGGCCAGGTTGACGGATTTCGGACTTGCTTGTGAATGCCAGGAGGATCCCTTCAGACACTTTGTGGGTAAGCTGCAAACTTTTTCTGACTCAAAAGCCTGAGATTTTTGTCCCGGGTGTGTCAAGATTTGAACTTGAACTTGATTTTCGAACACGACACGACCGTATCCGAAGATGCGCGAAGATTTGGGAAAACGTTCCAACTTGTTACTGAGAACACAGGATGTGTATCGCTAAACTGCTAAGCAAGATCTCGTCTCCAGTGTCTTTCCTTCAAAAATCAGAGATTTCGTGAAAAGTATTGTCATTTACTCGTTTTGCATGACCTATTCGTTTGTGGCATTGGTTTGAGTTTACGTATTTTTGAAAAGCGTGTCAATTGGACTGTAAAAGCGCACTGTTTTCAACCAGGTGTGAGAAATGGGTCTCGTACGCTTGAGATCGATGTTTTGAAAGGGCAGGAGTGAGACTAACATGGATGTCATGGTACTGTTTATGGAGATGTTGATGACGACAATGACGGCGACTGAAACTGTGCACAGTGTAGTTCATTAGAACGAGACTGAAAAATTACTCACTTGTTTCGAAAAAATGTTTAAGTCGCCTGGACCAATTAGAAGCTGATTCCAAGACTTTAAAACAGAGTTGAGACGATAAAAATTACGGGCTTTCTCAAAATAAATCCATAAACAAACAGTTGAAAATCTAACATAAAGTACTCGAGTTATGACAGTACAAAGGTTAAGATTCTTTAACTTAATAGAGCGGTTTGTAATTGACTCTGACCAATCCCAACAGACGCAAACAACAGAATGAGCCAATCAGAAAGCTGGCGTAAAGCGCGGGATAATGCGCACGTGCCCGCTCATGGAAGTCGCGATTGGTTTTGGATTTGCTTCTCATTGGTTGAACAAGTGCGAGATTTGCTGTCCAATCACAGAGCCAAGCAAACGCAATCTACTTTTCGACACTCGATTTCGACTCGATTTAAAACTTATCTAATTCCTTTGACTTTATCATTAGTCCAAAATGTACTCTTACTGTAGCCTTGAAAACATCTGACATTAAATAAACATCATGTAGCCGTAATTTAGTTGGCAGCACTAAGCTCTAGTGTTTAATTTCTTTTCATTGTTTCAATATCAGGCACACAGCATTACTGTCCTCCTGAGTTCTATTCTCACAAATACTTCTTTGGCAATCAAGCTACTGTCTGGCAGCTCGGCTTCTTACTAAATGAGATGCTATCTGGAGAGATGCCTTATGTCAAACCACGCATGGCTCTTTACATGCCTCCATCTATCCCCAAGCACCTCTCCAAAGGTAAGCACTGGTAAAAGTAATTATTCTCACTTGCAATACAAATTCTCCATCAGGTAACTGTACAAACTTGAAAACAAGCAAATTAGACTTACCCAGTCCACCAATAGAATAAAGGGGCTCAAAGGAGTTGTACACTAAAATTTGGTTTTCTACTGAAAATTGGCCACGGTATTCGGGATTCAAGGAGCTGACTTTTCGAGCGTTAGCGCTACGTCAGAGCAAAATGATACATAGCGATCCGAAAGCAGCAGTTCTCTTGTTCGTACGGGCAATCAGATCAGAAACGAAAACGGTGTGTGACGTTTTACGTCTCTACAACTAGTTTGCAAAACTGACGGAAACATCGTCAGTATCCTCACGTGCAGATGACGACAATCTGACAAGATGAAACTATATATAAACCTTTGAAGCGCTTGTAAGATTTTTCATTGAGAAGTTAAGGTACAAAGCCCCTCCGGACTTCTGCAGAGCTATTCAGTGACTACGCTTTTCATCCGTTTCAGACGCACGAAGTTTAATCAAATGGATGTTATCAAGAGATCCAGATCAGCGACCGACTTTACAACAGATCAGGACGCATCCCTGGCTTAACAAGCCAGGAAACCACTAAACTTTATCGGCTTCGATGTGCACTTACAGGGATGAATGGTCAGTCAACATACCAGCCCGAGTGAATAACATCAGTGGATATACGGGCACACATCCCTGGATTGAACAGATTAACACCATCACCAGACACGTGCACATCAAGGAAGACAACAAAGTCTGGAGAAGATCAAAATACAGTTAAATCAATAAGCCAATACATGCACCACAGGATACCTAACCCGGTACAGAACACAAAAAGACATACACAGACTGACCAACACACTAATTAACAACATCAGTAGAGACTTGTAAACCAAAGAACAACCAAGCCTGGAGAAGATCAAAAGATAGTTAAATCAATAAGCTGATATGTTCACCACAAGGAACTTAACGCTGGTACAGAAGACACCAAAAGACATCCATAGACTGACCAACACACTAATTAACACCATAAGCAGCGATATGCACAGCAAGAGAACAGAGCCGAAGACATCAGTGACTAACTGCTGCATTAGATACATGCACACCATGAATGAATAAGCAACTTTAGTGCAGATTAAGCTGTCATGTCCAAAGCCAAAAGATGTCCAACAAACACCATTAGTTGGCACAATGTACATGCAGCAATAGAAATGAACAAGCCTCACAACAGACCAAGCAGCTGGTTTGTGAGCCAATAGGAAGGTAAAATGACCTTCAGAAGCCAGTATGAGACTGGATTGTCCAACCAAACAACGCACCAACAGGAAAGAAGAACAAGGTCTATAGCACACCAGTAAATAAAAGCTGGTATGTAAACCAAGAGAAATGAAAACTGACTTTAAAACACTACAGGAGACATCCCTAGATTGACAATGGAAACAAAACCAAACAATGGGCTGAAAAGTGCATTAAAGAGGGATGAATAACCAGCCTTTAAATATAAAATCAGGAGACATTAATGGAGAAATCAACCAAGCAATATGGAGATTTAAATGTTCATGCCATCAGCTGACATAGGTAAGCTCCAACTGGGGTAAACCAACCCTGACCATGAAACAAACATACAATGTACCAATTAGCACCACTGTTGACATGTGTGTCAGCAGAACAAAAAAAAAAAGACAACTACATCAATAAACATTGTGATCATAATTTTATCAAACACCACTAGCTGACAAGTGAACCAGTGTGGATGTGTACCAAGCTATCCCAGGATTAACACAAACATATCACTTGACAGCCTACCCTGGTATGTACTCCAGAGAGGAAAAAACCAATACAACGACCAGGAAACACTGCCTCCAGGAACAACACTGCAGGAGTATACTTAAAACTTCTAACATTGTTCAAATAATTACAGTTCTCTGACACGCCATTGTTATGCTAATGTTCAGACATATAAAAAAAACATGCATAAAAAGCAAAAAAAGAAAAAAAAAACCAAAAAACCAAAACAAAAAACAACTTGAAAGGAAACAAAAAAATAAAAACAAAACAAAACTTTTCAGGCAGCAAAATGCTGTCTTGATTGTAAATTTTGTGCAAAAAAGTAATAGATTAATCAAATGAAAAGAAATGAAAAAAAAATAAAACAACCCTGAGGACACCAGACAGTTACCAAGGTTTATTTGGCCTAATTAAATGTGGCTTCTGTGGTAGATGCAACCTAAAATTTGTGAGCACAGTCAATCAAAACTTTCCAACGTGGGGTTGAGGTGCGGTAAGAGAAGAAAATGGAACTGTTTCATGGCATTGTCACTAAGAAAACAAAATTTTGTGGCTAACTGAGCTCTAGCATCCATTAAGCTTTTACTGTAAACGGTCTCAAATTGTGAGGTTTTCTCAAGCTGACTCACTTTTGAGTTTGCAATCATAACAGTGCTTTTTGTTGTGATCACTGAATGTGAAAATACATAATTATTCTTGCTTTCAATGCTATATTATTATAATTAATTATACACAACCAAACCGTGATTATCATAACTTGCAAGGTCTCAAATATCCAGATAGAAAAAAAAAAGAGTATAAAAGAATATTAGTGACAAGAAAAGTGGGAATATTTGTACGAAAAAAAAAATTAGTTATGGTACCATACTTGGGTACACAGTAAAAAACATGTTAACAGAGAAAACATTTTTCAGGATACAACTAAATAGTGGTAATAATAATATGGTCTGTGAGTTTGACAAAATTAAGTAATAGCCATGCAAGGTAGGACTAAAGGAAAAATTATGATTACTAAGAGGTCTGGGTATTCAGTGCTAGGCTGATAGTTAAAAAGATTATCAATAACTGATCTATTAATAGCAGTGACAATTTTCAAAATGTAAATTTATGTCAACTTTGTAAACTCCTTTAAATATTGAATAAAAAAAGGCTTGTACCAAAAGTTGTGATGCCTTGGAATATAGACAAGCACTACTCAATTACAAGAGTTTATACATAAAAAAATCGTTAGCTTAAAATATATGACTCCAGGAAATAAAAACTATATGACTAAAGATACCATGAACAGAATGCAATTAACGCACATTTAGCAGTGTTTTCAAAACGGATGTTTTAAATCTCTTCTATAATGGCTTCATACATGTAGACATTTCATGCAAAAACAATCAGCAGCTATAAACAAGCATGCAAGGCAATCAGTTTAGGGTCAATACATGCATGGTGCCCAACTGTATCCCCATATGGGAAGGATTATAAGTGGACACTGGGAATTCATTACAAATATAACCCCGGGACTACATACATTTGGAGCTCCCCTCAAGGACACTCTAGGCAAGCCATTTACCTTCCTTGCTGAATATCTTGCCTTTTTGCACTAGAAATAACTCCCTCATGGAAGGTCAATGGAAATTACTTCCAAGGGGGATTGGGGGCAGCAAGAATGTATGGAGCTAAGTGGGGTGTGGGGGGGGGGTGCAAAAAGCCTTCCATAGGGGGTGGGGGGGTAAATAGATATTTTCTGGAAATATAAATGACAAGTTGCATGACATGTAAAATTATGCACTTTTGATCAGGCCTGTGCCATTGATGACAACTGCTGTGAGATTAAAGGCTGCTGCTCTTCCCTTTCTGTGTTGTTTCCTGAGTTTTCTGTTGTAGGTTGTTGAGATTCATGTGAATTTGCCAATCGCTTATGATGCCAGTTATACTGAAACTGAGACAACCGTCTGCTCATGATGAAGAAGTGCAAGAACATGTGGAGACTAAAGCCAAGGTGGATGGGTGCTGCAGCTTTGAGAAATGCTGACATAGTTTGGCTGATATGAGCTTGATCTAGGAGATTTTCCACACGGCCATTGTACTCATCCACAACAAAGGAAATAACCAGAGATAACAAAGCCATCATAATTGTGGTGACGTAAAAGTGTTTTGCTTTTTGCCGACTGCTCAATCTGTCACATCCATAATGTGGGCCCATATTCACAAAGAAATTCAGTTGGAAAAGGATGGTTATCGCATAGGTGAAGTTCTTTAGTGCTGTCCAGGTCAGATATATGTGAAGTTCATTATCCATGGAGGAGTACTTGGAAGCCCACAATCCACAATATGATGCCTTTACAAACCAGTAGATGAACCCAATAGCACCCATGAAGCAAACCATCACATCGATAGCTTTGGACTCTGTTTCACGCCACTTGCTATGTCGATAATCAAAACCATTGTTGTTTGGAGCAATGCTAACATTTCCATAAAGAAGAAGGAGACCAAATACTATCACAACAACATTGGCTGTGATGGGGAACAGGTTTGCCCATTTACCCACAAAATCAAGATACTGAAGTCCAGAAACAAGTTGGGCAGCCACTAAGACAAGACCAAGTACGTAACCATAGCCAGAGGAATGAGAAATCTCCACATCTACTGCAGCATAGGAATCCTGCATCAGGGCCTCATTAGCATCTGCATCAAATATTTCCTCGACTTGTCGATTTCTGCGAAGTTCAGTTAATTCTAGAGCATGCTCCAGGAAGAGCAAGCTGCACAGAAGTCTGTAATCAATAAGCAAGGCATTGTATGCTGATTTTACAATTGAGAAGCCTTTGCCAAATAGATTTGCTGCCCAGTCATTATCTGAGTGCGATGTTGTTATTGAGTCAATCCAGAAGGCAAAGTTAAAGAATGAGATGATCTTGAGCAGCCAGGAGCATGCCATGCGCAAATCAGCTCTGGCGACTTTATGACGTAAACTGAAATGGTACACGCCAGCTTGAACAATCTTTTGTATTAGCGCAGTGTACATAACAGCTGCATAGGTGCTATCTGGGGCCTGCTTTGCTGCACCAATCGCAAACAAGAGCTCTAACACACTCAAAGGGAGGGTGATGGCCCAGATAATTATTCCCATACTGCCATGCAAGTAGCCAACCGGAAGTCGTTCGTAGCCATAGTCATCAAGTGGTCTCTCAGGAGAGGCATTCTCGAACAAAACTGCACATCCTGCGACCAACAGCACAATTCCACAGCCAATCAGCAAAAGGAGGCGATAAACTGCGTACACCGTAAGCTCTGTGTAGGAACTTAACGTCGTGATGACGGTCAGCAACACACCAAGAAAAAACACCACAATTCCGATACGTGTCTCCACAACTTGTCGACAAACACGCCATTTGTAGTACACGATAAGAACGACGCACGCCAGAAAAAACACAAACGAAGCTAGAGTTACAAGGATGACCGCATTGACAAAGGATACATCGAGGACTTGATTGGTGAAGTTAACCGAGGCCGAAACAAGTTCGTGATCTTGCGAGAATGCCATCCTTACTTGATTATTAGGGTTATACGCAGAAAGCTGCGTAGAACGAAACGTGGGTTCTCTATTCGTTCGCTTTGGACTCCACAAGGTACCTGCAAATATACTTGTATAGCTACACAGGACAACAGGAATCAAAGCAAAACCTCTTGCTGAACTCGTACAATTGCAGGCTTTTTTCCGCGAAGCAAAGGTCGCGCGCTCGCGTCATCGGGCACCAAGTGGTCATAAAAAGGTTCTCGGGTTTCCCGGAACAATCACAGCTCGTATTTCATTGGTCACGCAAAATACATTTACGATTTGTTGGATGTCATTGTTTGAACACGGGCTACTAAACAAAGTGAAGGCAAGTGGGATGGGGTAACCCGAAAACACTGACCCCCGGTCCACGGACCCCCACTACGGACCGGGTCCGCGGACTGCCTACGGACCGGTCCACGGACTACCTACGGACCGGTCCGTAGTGGGGGTCCGTGGACCGGGGGTCAGTGTTTTCGGGTTACCCAGTGGGATGTGACCAAATTTTGACCAGTTTGTGAACTTTTTCCTATCATCGACGCGCGAAATGCTTTGATCAGCAAAATGCGCCAGGCGTTATGCGTGTCAGTTATGAACGGCGCAAAGACTGGTAGCCTGCGTGGGAGGCGTAAAGGCGGGGGGCTTTCACCTTCTCCTCCACGGTCTCCCGCCATTTTCTCTCGTTTTCCCTCCCTTTTTAAACCTTGCTAATTGATTGACACCACTTGTCACGTAAATAAAGTCATTGATTGATTGTTTCGTCTAGACAAGTTTGTAACTTACAATTTCCATTTGGCAGTGCTGTTTCCCTTTTTTTTGTACTTTTTCTGACTCATGGTGATACTTCCTCTAGACCAATCAAAACACGAGGTAAACATCGTCGATTGTCGATAAAACTCCATAATGAACGCGCGTGACGAAGGACGCGTGGATTTTAACGATACAATGCACACGATATGACCACAACAACAACAACAACAACAACTTTATTACCCTTTTTTCCCCTAGAGGTATAGTGCACGCAATTCTTTGAGTGTTAATAAATTTTATTAAAAAACAGTTTGCGTCCATTGCTGTTCTGTCAGTTTTTTTCTTTAACGGAACAGTTGATCATAAAAAAGACTTCAATAAATATAGAACTTTTTCTTACCGTATTTATTTTTACAATTAATTTAGCGAGAATTTTCCTAACTCTCATGATTGAGGATAGGGTGGAAGCACCAAACGTCTCCCATTTGCGCCTGGCTTTTAAGTCGGGGAAGTTAATTTCCTTCCCCAGTGCTGCCTATGTAGACTCTTAGGGAAGGTACGTTTTTTATTGGGGGTGTAAGGGGGGGGGGGGGGTGGGCCGGGGTACTTAACAACTTTTTGCAAAAAAAAGTCGTGGCCCTCCCACTTCCTGGAATTGACTGTTTTCACGATCCCATAATGCAACACGTTTTGGGGAGTTCTTTACATAAAAACAATACAAGTTATTTACTCTTGGGACTGTATCATACTCTAGTGAACTGATTCACCATCGTTTTAATGCAATACCCCCCCCCCCCCAAAAAAAATGGACTGTATTATGGGATCGGTGAAAAAAACGAATGGATTAATGCATGACCCTTCAGAAATACCCAAACAAAAACATCTGACCCTTCCCCCCGCCCGCCCCTCACCTATCCAAGACAAAAATAACCGGAAATGAGAATAACAAACTGGAAGTGTAACCGCTTTCATCTGCGCACAAATTGGTTAATTGTGTGGCGTGATTGTACGGTGAAAACTTTAAAATGGGCAAGGATGTACGAAAAATAGAAAGAGGGAAATGTGCTAGTGGTGAATGCAAGGATTTCATGAGGTCAGACGGAGCAACTTGTTTGTTTTTGTTTTATTGTTTTGTTTTAACAACTTTACTGGACAGCAGACCTGCCCAGTGGGGATGAGCACGAAAGGGACTCCCAGGTATTAAATTTAGATTTATCTTGACTGGTAGCTTTGCTTATATACAAAATAGACCCTTCCCAGGTTAATAAAACAAGTTTGACCTTCCCTAATTTGTAAAAAAATTACTAATGACCCTACCCTCCGAAGCCCCGCCCTCCCCCCAATAAAAAACGTACCTTCTCTTATATATTGAATTTTGAATTGAAATAAAGGAGATTTCTATTGTTATTTGATTGTATTGCCTACCTGAAATTGAAAGAATCGTCTAAAATGGACTGATATAGTTCCCGAACCCTATCGTCGGAAGATACAATAAAAACCAGTCAAACTTTTTCAACAACCTTTGTACTATGTGTCTCCATTGAAGAATGTGTGAAAATTTCAGAGAACAGTGCAGATGAAGTTACGTTCGCGACCGTTTGCTCAATTCTGAGACTTATTGGACTAGTGATTAATAAACATTTTTGAGGTTAAATATTTTCTTTCTTGCTCCAAAATTGAAGACAGCCTCATCTTCTAGTCTGCTTACAGTAGCAGAATTTCCGGGCGTATGGGTACCGACGTAAGATACACTTTGGCTGATTGCCATACACATTCGTTCTACTTATGTCTGGATTAACAATCACTTTCTTGTCATTTCGTATAGCCACTGAGACCTCGAACAACGCATTACCAGGGCTAGTCATGAAATTGATTCTATAATGCGCACTGTCCTCTGTCGGTAGCCCGAAATTCACGGCGTGGTCCGAATCTTGGTTTGTTGAGCTGAAACGTCGAAGCTTCTCATTTGGCTGGAAGGTTTCGGCTTTGAGAATCTTCTTCAATCGGATCCGTTCGCATGAGGTACGAAGTAACTCGGTTCTGTTCAAGATGATGTCATTAATATATTTGACAGCCATTTGTGCTCCGCCAATCACGTGTGGGGATGTGACGCTCTCGTCCTTGAACTGGAGGCATGGGCACCAATGCTCACCTATACCTGATAAATAATAACAGCAGCAACAAGTAAATCGGAAAAAAAATAAATAAGAAAAGAATAGAAGCCAGTGGTAAGGACAAAATCGACAAAAATAAGGCAACCCTCGTGCGATCACACAGAAAAAAAAAACTTTGTACCTCAGCCTGTTTCTTTTTAATGTGATTGCTCCTAACGTCACTATAACCAACTATAACCAGCTATAACTATAACGTCACTATAACCAATTGTTGGAAACGTTGAGTAGCATGCATCAATTTGGAAGATAATACGGCGTGTGTTTTCTTTCCGATGTTGCCTTGGTCGTACTTTGTTATGAGGTTGCGCAGTTGGAAAATGGTAGCAACACGAGACTTGTCTTTCAATATCTGCTTTTATAGTACACTCAACAAAATTATTCAATTCTGATTGGTCGAGAGCAGTACAATTAATCCCAAATAGTTCTCCGTAGGAGTACCTATAAAGTTTCCACGACAACGGCGGGTAAGTTCGTAATTTTGTTGAATGTACTATAAATAAAAAATCGCACGACCTTCTAGTACAATTCGGGATTAATAGATACTCGTGATTTTCAAAGTTCTCAAATTGCACTCGCCTAAAGGCTCGTGCAATTTTGAGTACTTTCAAAATCACGAGTATCTATTAAGCCTGAATTGAACTCGAGGTCGTGCGATTTCCTATACGAATACATAAGTCGTATCAAGGGAGCGGATTTTCTGGAGAAGTGTCATAGGTACTGTACGTTCTATTATATCTTCAACGAAAAGACGAAATCGATTCAAACACTGAATCGTTTTGGAAGCGATTTTACTAACCATGCTAAAATGAAATATGTAATGAATTTGTTATTTCATCTCACCTGCTTCGGTACAAGTTCTGAAGTTTTCCAATTTAGTAAATAAACTTTGAGTCTTCTCTCCCTGTGGTTCGTTAGGGTATGTTAGCAAGTGATGTAGTGTGGCGTGCAGATCAAATGGTGATGATATTACGTGTTGATTGTGTTCCAGTGCTGATGTTATGTCCGGGTACTTTTCTTCAAGCCACGCAGGAACCGAGATGGAAAGCCAGGGTAACCTCTCCTCAAGCTTTCCCTGCATGGTGTTTCTTATTTCATCATTGCGTGATCCGTGATCCCCAAATATGACAATCACCGTGTTTTCGTGATATTTTTGTTCGACAAATGTGCGAAGTACCCGCAGGAGCTCGTTGTCTGCAAAACTAAGAAGGTTGGGGCGGGCATGAGTTATATAGCTCATGAACGAGAAGGCAAACTTGAGATTGTCGGGGTATGCTGAAAAATAACTAAGCAAGTAATCCAGTGTGTAGTTAACCATGAAAGTTGAACGGGAACACAACCCTTTCTCATCTCGTTCGCTATTTTCCTCAAGTGCTAACCAAAATGGCCTCGCGTAATGATCAGCTGGTGGTTGTTCAAAGCCTTTGAGCCTCAAGTTAAATGCGCCCATCGAAGGGTCGTCCTCGGCCATCAGAGTCACGTATCCATGTTCCTTGTACAGCTTCATGAGCCAGGGCCAATTATCAATGGGTGCACTGTTGTCGTATCCTTGGCGACCCTCGGGAAGATCCGTCTCATATGCACCCGTCAGCATAGCGGTTAACGCTGGTGTTGTTGCATCTCCAATCACAGTCTGCCCGGAGATGAAGTAGGTCTTGAGTGATGCCCTGAGAAAGTCCAACGATTTGGGCATTTTGCGAAGAAAACTAGCGGTAGAAACCGAATCGAACCCAATCATCACAACATTAAGATCAAGATATCCAGTTCGTCCGCGTTGTTTCATGGTTTGTCTCACCGTTCTCGAATCATTCATCGCGTTTGGTTGCGGAGCAACTCGAGCGAAATAGTAAGAGTTTTCTTTACCTGTTTTCATCTTGTACGTGAGCTTGAAAAAATCCGATTCATTTATTACTTTTGATGATTCGATCTCCTCCTCTGATGTGTCAAAAGGATTACCTCGATTAACAAAATGCACATAATTGTCGTCGTCATCGTTCCGATGAATCGTCTCCACAGTCACTTGGTCAAAGTCGATGGAACTAGTGTCCACCTCTCCCGTGAGGACCAGTCTGTTGGCGTTGACGTCAAACGCAGGCGGTGGAAATCCATTTCTACATCCGGGATCGTTACCGACGTCGTCCAACAAGTGTTTTATGGAGGGGTCCCACGGGTTGAGCTTTGGCAACTTGCAAGCGTTCTGCGTTCGTGATGGGCTGTATGTGGGAGTTGGTGCGTCTGTGGTGTTTGCTATCTCATTTGGTGAAGTAAATGTGCTATTCATCTCAGGGGAAAAGCTAGAGTGGGTTGACTGTGCATCAGATACCGTAGAGCTTGAAAAAGTAGACTTAACGTCCTCATCGCCGGTTTGAGTACGTTCGCTCACAGTGGTCAAACCAGTGGGGGCATGCTGTGCTGTCGACAATTTCTCAGATGGCGTAAAGCTGAGGGACTTAGAAGAACTTGACTCCGTATAATTCCCTTGAATGGGACCGGTAGAAGAAAGCGTCGTGGAAGATCGAGCAGGGCTTGAGGATCTTGGAGATTTTTTGCTGGTTGTGGACCAAGGGGCATACTTTGTACTTTTAATCAAGTTGGTTGGCTCTACTTCTAGTTCGTTTTCAGCATCTGGCGAGGAATTGGGCGGAGGCTGGACACCGTTTTCATGTAACCAGTCCAGAGTGTCCTGAACTTCTTCATTATCATCCAGTCGTGTTGGAATCCTTCTCAGAGGTTTGATTGCCTCTGCGTTGTATGATACTTTGTAATTTACATCTTGCTCGTGGAAATTGTCTTCGTCTTCTTCACTTTTTACTCTCAAACCAGAGATTGACTTTTCTCCGTCAGGACTATCACTGCGGGGAAAAAATATTAATTTATCAGTATAGCTTTAACACACCCTTCAATCCCTCGGGCAACCCCCGAGCATTGGAACTCTCGATAAATTACCCGTTCAAATTTTCAACCCTCTGAGCGAAAATTGCGTCCAAATTTCTTAGTTGACATACTGACCATCAAATGCTCCTCTCTAAGAACAAAAATTCAAATACTGCGGTTGGTATATATTTTATATTTATAATAACTTAATTAAACAATAAAAATATTGCTCAACAGGTTTACAGTAGGGAGGGACTTAATCGTCATGATGATCCCTATTAAAACAGGCCTGCAAGGCGTGCGTAAAGGCATCACGACATTCCTAACAAATGATTTTACAGCTCTTCAGTTATGCTGGCTTTCTACCCGGCAAAACTACGAAATGGTACGTACTTCGTCAAGCATAAAGGATTTTATTGCAAAAGATAGGATAAAACGTGATATTAAACATCAGTTTTTGTGAACCGTGTGCTCAAGAAAATAAATTGTTTTCCTTTGCTGAGGTTTTGAATTAATGGCGCATGGCTGTGCTAGAATCCCCATGTGGTTTATTTTTAGGAAAAAAGCAAAGAAATACAAGACATGCGCCAAATATCCGTGACGTAAAGGGAGTTAGGCATTAGGAGAGGAACCTTCCTTTACTCGCTCCAGTCTCCCCGCGTTGTTAACAGCTTAGCTTGAGCGTTACAGAAGTTGTCTTTTAGACAAGAGTTCACAAAAAGATTCCATTTGTCAGTGGGTGTGTACTTTGACAACGCATAGATGACGCCAAACGGAGTAAGAACAGATAAGTACAGTACGAGTCACAGGAGAAAAGCGTGACTGATTTGACTCTCTGTGCGTTACCTGAGCTGAGTGCACACGTACATTGTTTCTTCTACTTTCTTCTACTTTCTTCGACTCATCACATCATTCGTGCGTCTACGCTTTAATCGTAGACTCGTCTAGGCCAATCAAAACGCGACGTTTACACCGTCCATTGTATAAAATACGTATAGCAAAAAGCTACTACTTCTCCTGCTTGGAAAAAGATAAACACTTCTCACTGCAAAAAAGCGCCGCCTGAGACAGAAAAATGGAACCCACAACGACTAACAAAACAAAGAAATAAACAGAACAAATGCTGTCAACCTGCTGTCAACCTGCTGTAGTTTACTTTTGCCATTGCGTACTCGGAAAAAAAAAGGTTCGGTCGCAATTTGAGGTCCGCATAGCCAGCAAGCGTGCTGTCAGTGGGGCGTTGATTTGCCTGCAAGCGTTTCCGATTTCTGCTCTCGCCTCACCCTTCACCTAATTCCCAATCTTTTCTCTCTTATTTCAGTTTTTGCGCGGTTCAAAGAACAACCAAACGCAGAAAAGTCGACGAAAATGCTTGCTACTCTATCAGAGAACTTAGTCACAGGCTATGGCGCCTTCATAGATAGGTTGTGCTCCAGAAGAAATTCCCCAAGGTGTTCAATGTTCTACACCGGAACAAGTCTTAAGTTTCATAAACAGTTTTGAGATCAATAGCGGTGAAAGGTCTCTTAATTTGTAACGATCGAGTATGACTGACTGTCGTGGGTAGTGGGTCGTGGGTGGAAGTTGTCTTTAAAGAAAACAAAGACTAATGCATTTTTATCAAGATTTAGAAGTTGATCACCCCGTGGACGAGGTCCGGAAACTGAGAAATGTCATTTATTAATTGAATAAGCCAGGTGAAGTTTAAAAGCTGTCAAGGACGTGTGACAGAAATAATCTCTAACTTCCCACATAAAAGGACTGTACAATCCATGGAAGCATATCAACTACCAAGGAAAGCCTTTCTGTATAACCTTTTGCATTTCCGGTGCTTTTCTTCGTTTAATTGATTTTTACAGGTAGTAGTCTGTATAGTCTCCTTCGCAGCCGTTTTCCCAGTAGCCCAACCATGGAGAGCAGATAGGATTGTAAACGGCCTAACCGGCCTGTTCTGAAATAATCAGTTCACGCCATTGTTAAGCTTCTCCGAAGCACCGGACAAGTGTTTTGCCTATGCATATTAAACAGTTTTCTAGGAGACTGAAGAAATCTTCAAATGCCACATCAACTGCGCCGGGCTTTACTCCGATCGTTCTAATTTTTCGATGTGTAAGCCCAGGAATGTTTAAATTAGAGCGCAGGGGTTACATTACAACAATTTATAAGCATGTAAATTAAGATTGAGTAACTCACCTTGGAAAATCCGTCGTTTGTTTCAGCGACCGAATGACATAATCGCTGCTTTTGAGTTGGATCTTGTAAAAGCAAACGAGTGCGACAATGATCAGAGCTGCAACGGAAATTAACCGTTTCTTGTATCTTGCAGACACCATTCTGCGGTGGGCTACACCTTAACCATCCGCGCACAGGACCCTGCAAAAAATGAAACGGTTGTTTGTGTATTTCGTAACATTTTTTTTTGTGACAGCGCCCGCTGGCATAAATAACCTTCGATCACGAGTTCTTTTTATTTTTTGGGGGGTGGGGGTAGGGTGGGGGGGGGGGGCGAATGTGGGCGGAATGGGAAGGCCTGATACACGAGTCGTTTGCCCATGCCCCCCATCGGTGAATTACCTGTCAACAGCAGTGTTATCTTGTGACATCTAAGCCAATCAGATTTTACCGGAAATTCATGCAGCTTATCAATTGAAATACCAGCTGCCACCCCAAGGACAGGGTGGGGATTTCACTTTGTCATAGGTGAAAGGTGATAAACCCCCATCCTATTGGGGCATTTGAACTAGTAAATTCCGTCCTCACATGCACAAAGCATATTGAACATGGTAAATGTTGAGAAATCTTCCATCCCGCGGGCAAAACATGCCTTCAGATCTGATCAAACATCCCGCTATTCTCCTCCTTGGCACGGGGGCAATTGAGAAGTGCAGTGCATGAAAGACGTCAGTGAAAAACTTGGTGGAAAATCTAGAATCCTATATTTTATCGGAAATGTTTACGTGTAAACGTGTGGTAATAAACCAGCTTGCAAAAACAAGAGCGCCCCTAAATTCGTGACAGTTCCACGAAGTTGAAGGACTATTTCTCGTCTTTGCTGCTAAACGGAAAACACTGTAAGCTCCAAAAAGAAGCAACTGACTCAAGCGCCAAGAAAACAAAGCTGTTTTCATCACAAACCTATAATCAGTAAGAAAAAGCGGTACTGAAAGGTAAATGCTCTTTGAATTAAGTTATTAATTAAATTCTACCTGGTCCAAACCGGAAAGCCGGCGTCGAAGAACCTAGTGTGTTTATCGGTGACAAACAACAACTCGTCCACTTCAAATCGTTTCTTGACCCTTTCTTCACTTGAGCTCCGTGAAGGATTTCGAAAACCTTTGCGATCACTTGATCGATCCAGCGGGGCAAAATCATTTGATTGATTTCTTTTTTCAGGAAACCCGTCATAGGGCCGCTAACATGCATAACTACACACCTCAAACATTCTTCCGGCTCTTTCTTTTATTAAACCTTCCGTTTTTTAACCATTATGTGCAAACGAAATAGCTTAGTGTCAGCACGCAGGTCAAGGAATTTTCCATCACGTTGCCGTTGGTCAGTCGTTGGTTCTCCAACCAATCAATGAAGGTAACGTTAGATGGTATAGTTTCAGCGAGCAACCAATCCCATTGCGCTTTTTAAAAGTCTACGTGACTAGGCTAGCATATTGAGTAACTTACCAATGCGCGGAGGTCATGCGCAAACAGTCATGAAGGAGAGATGTCATCAGTGAGCCATTCCAAAATAACTCACGCACGCTTGGCGTGCCTACAGTTTTTATGTGTTACATAGCACTTGTAAGACTTTTTGTTCGGCTGGTTGGGAGTTTGAGTTCCCGCCCAGGACAACAACATTGTTGTAACATTGTCATTTCTCAGTACACAGAACTTTAAAAAACTGAATTCTAATGGAATTCCATGGGATCTGAAGGCAGAGTCCCGCGGTAACACATGTAAACCATAGAGGCATGCACTCTTCCACTCTTCCTTAGAGTGCCGGCAAGCGATTCTGAGGATCCACATTGTTGCCTTTTTCCAAGACTAGGAAGCTGCTAGAATGCCTGAAGCGGATCTAGGGGTGGGGGAGTTTCGAGGGCGGTTCGATCGAACCCCCTAAACTAAAACATCTAACGTCAAAAACTGGTAAAAATATAAAATACATACAAGTAAATCTTTAATAAAAAAGCTAATCCTCTGCTGTTCAATGTAGCTAAAACGTTTTCTGATTAAAATTAAAAAAAAATTTGATTATTTTGGTTCGCTGCGAATGGGGTTCTTTTAATTGTCTATCCATTTTCTCATGCTTCTGCAAAGCATCTCGTAAACAAGTTTAACTGTAATATACTTTTATCATAGTTTGATCCGAAGTACCTAACTTGCGCAGCTTTGTTAGATTTTAATGCAAAAATGATGGAATTTTAATTTAAAAACACGAGACATTAAAACACGCTGACTTTGCCTCAGAATGCCGGAAATCGCGTTTCCAAGGACCTGGCAAAGTACTGCAGATAAAAGCCCTTTTTTGGCAAGTTTAATTTCTATTACAAAGGTGTCTTTGGATCGAGTGATTTTCTGATCTCTCATAACGTCTGGGAGCCTTGTTTGGCATCAGTGCTCATCACGGTTTGTCTCACTTCCTTCGTTGCCGAAATACTAAGGCTCGGTTCAGACGCCGTTCCACTCATATGCCGAACCTAATTTTATAAGCCCGAAAGAAAATATCCATTCACACGACAAAAATCAAGGGTGCCGGGCCTTAAATTTTAGACACGCGTTCCAAATTCAAATTGGTACCGTGCCAACACGCTTGTCGTGTAAACCGGGTTTCAGCCCGGCAAAAGAGCGGCGTCTGAATCAGTTTGGTATGGCAGTTTTAATAGGCCATTTATTCCCGAGATCGTTTGAGCCTCTATTTCAAAGCGAGTCTAAGTGCGAAGTCTATGTAATGAAAATGAGTTTTCGCTCATATGGAACGCTGAACTTAGTACCATCACAAAACTTTCGCACTCTGACTCGCTTTGAAATAGAGGCTCAAGCGAAATCGGAAATGGCCTTTCGGTGCGGCGACGTTGATGAGTTGGACAAGGTCTGCCGCAGTATTCGACACTGGAACGGCAACTGATTCATACAGCCCTCTTCTCATGTGGTGAACCAAATGCATTAATTATCACAATGTATAAATGTATAACGCCTTCTCCGTATATAAAATACATATTAGGTTAGACAGCGATTCGCCGTCTGAATCAGCTGTCGCACCATTGTCGTTCCAAAGTCGAACCTAATTCAATTAGGTTAGGCACATGAGTGAAGCGTCGTCTGAACCGGGCCTAATACAAGTAACTGGCGAGGGGAAAACGGTTCGAAATATACCACCGTCATGCCACAATTTTGTTGAACTCTTTCACCATTAGCGTGGACTTAACTTCGCCAAAAGTTGAATGTGATCCAGGCAGGATTACTGAGAATAAGCAGGAAACCCGCGCCAGAACAAAAGAACTGAGGTAATAATTAGCAGAGCAAATAGCCTAAAGTGCAATTCGTGGTGAATAACTACGACTCATTTTGAGAGGTCTCGAAATTGCACGAGCTCAATTTCAGAACTTTCGGCAAATCACGAGTACCGACTACTTAAAACACGAAGTGTACGGGAAGGCTGTGCGATCTTTTATAGTGCAATTGACAAATTACGAATTCCATGAAGTCATGAATTTATAGTAGATTCAACAAAATAACGAAAACAGCCGATCTTCAGAGTCGAAAATTTAGTTTTCTGTCTTTGTGCAAAACGACCAAAACGTTCAAATTTGCACCCTTTACTTGTGTTCATGCGTCGTTGCCATGGAAACTTAATAGGTACTTCTCTGGAGTACAATTCTGCACTCGGCCAATCAGATTTGAAACTTTTGTTAAAACTGCAACAAGAAATTGACTTCGGCTTTATTCTTAACCACATTTCTCTTTTCCGTTTCTTAGGGACGTAATCTTCTTGGGAAGAATTTTGATATCACAAAAATAATTGGCAAACCTTTCTTTCACCAAATCGGCGAGATACCCAAAAAAACCTTTTCCTCACCAAAGATTGAAGAAAGCAATTTAAAATCTCGCCCCTCACGAGAAATAACATAATTCAAGACAACAAAGCAAATCATCTGTCAAATTTCAGGCCATGAAAACGTGAAGTACAGGTTAAAAATTAAACGTCGGTAACTATCACTCCTTTAGCCTTCCCATCTGTACGTAAACAAACACAGAACTAAAACAAACGGAAACAGATTTTTTCCGCCGACGAATGTCCATTGACGACTTAATAATACAGTAAGAAATACGATGGAACCACACCTAGAATTACTCCTTTCTATTCCTAGACCATAACTGATCGGCTCAAATTTCTTGAAACGTTTGATTCCGTTTCCTATAAAATAATTCTCAGTTTCATACAGCACAAGTGGAAAAAGGTTTCCTCCCTAAAGTGCTGACACAAACAGCACCTGATGCGAGGCCCTATTTCAATAACACATTAGTCGGGGACTTATTTGTGTTCACATTCTCATAACAGCCGCCTCAAGCCCGACGCTGCTGAAAGTGGAACGATTAAACTTTAAATAAAAGTTCACTCTCGTTTAAAAAAACTGGATAAAGAAAAAAATGTGCTAAATCCTGCAGAAAGACTTACCTTTCAAAAACGATCTGAAAATGACTGGACGCCTTCGTAAAAAAGTTGCTGCGTTATTAGACAATCGACTGTAAATGTTTTACGTGTCAAAAAAAAAAAAAGCCGAGAAAAGGAAAAACAAGCAATACTTTCTTAAAGACTGAATAAATAAAGCGGATTAATATTTTTGAGTCAACTCACCAATTACGCCTCGGACGTTTTTTCGGTAGCACCAACGATGCTGCAAATTTTTACTTCGCAAGCAGAATACAAAACAACAACATTTCCTTGAAGCGGAGGAACACAGCAACGTTTTACAGGATGCAGGTTTTGGCAAAGGTCAATTTCACCAACGCAAAACAAACATCAAGGAAAGACCACAGCACAACACTTGGAAATCTTCACGAAACTAAATATATATTTTATTTGGCAAGATAATTCTTTGTGCATTCGATTAAATTGTACTGAAAACGGATATGAGCGAGGAAAACACATCCTTGGCCATCTTTCCACTCTGGCTACACTGGCGCGACCGGTCAAACAGGTTAGGAAGGCAAAACTGGACTGAGGCAACTGGTGGGCCATGGGGATCGAGGGCTGAAGTAAGGGCGCCTACGAGGAACCATTTTTCTTGCCACTTAAGAGGCCTTTGAGGTTTACATTGACGGGAATACGCTCTCGTCTCTCTACAGGTGTTAGGTTCATGCAAAATCTATAATAAATGAAAAATAGAAAGAATTAGTACTTTTAAGTTGAAACTTTGAAACGTTTTGACTTTGAACAAACGATAACTCGAGAGCACTGGGACGCCCTACAGAATGAAGACTCGACGGTCACTTCAGTACTTCATTCATAAATTAAGTACACAATGTTTCCCAACACGTGAATCAACCAACGGTTTTTTAATGCTAAAGCCCCGGCTAATGCTAAAGAGCAGGTCAACACTGCCATATGACAAAGGCAGCCAAGCACCTAGACGTCATTTCAAACTGTCAAAATTTGGCCAAAATGTTTAGTCTGGCGACAACAAAACCTCGGCACCCTTGTGCCACGTTTTCTTTGATTTCTTCTGAACCGACATTCACTGCAAAACATGCATTATGGAAGAATGTATCCTTCCCATTTTCGGAAAGAACCATCAATGTACCAGTCGGATTTTAATATCAACCATGACAGTAAGGAAAATAGGAAATAGTCACTTACCGTTTAAATTCCTCCAGCTCTCGTTCGGCTTCATCCATTTGTATGAGCTTATCATTCTAAGGAAAAACCGACAAATTATAAATTGAAACATTCTCAAGTAAAGAGAGTTGAGCGAGAATCTAAATAGTCTCTTTCAGGGATTTCTCTCTAAACGAAACAGACCCTTGAACTCACAAAATCAGTTCTATGACGTCTTACTTATCCACCCCCCAAAAAACAATCTTAACCTCAGGGGTCCCCAGGGGAAATCCGCTTTCAAACTGGCGGCTCTACGCCATCAGCCAAAAGCAATCCAGGCTACAAAGTAACACTGTGACGAGGGGTTTCAAATGGCTTGGCTCTTTCGAGCAAAAATATATTTTTGTTGTTGCAATTACGCTCGTTCAATGACACAACTAATGAATCAAGAAAGGTATGGAGCTTACTTCAATGTCTTCCCGCGGCAAGAAAACGTCATCTGAATGAAGAAAGTAAAGAATTATAAAAAGCACAAAACCGTTTGGTGCGATGTGTTGTGCGTTGATGCAAGCGTCAACTCGCCTGCTGCCAGAGAGGTACCAAGACTCTGATAGTAATTCGTCTTTTAATTCTCGTACTGTACAATTAATGTCTCACAACAGCTCATGCTCACGCTGTTGTCCTTCTACTTTGGCACCTAAATACCCTGGGTATAGACATATTTGGGTTTGCTGACCTTGGGACTAAATACCGTACAAGCAAACGGTGTAAGGTTGGCAAGGTTAAGTGGAGCATAGCCGCTGAAATTCTGACGATAGGACGCGTAACTAAGGGCCGACTATAAATCTAAACAGACATGCTTGTGAAGTTAAAACCCTAGGTTAGCTTTAAATCTGAAACGAGCCTACTTAAAGGAACGACACTTAAGTTAAGCAAATCCGCAAACTAGACGACACCTACTCAAAAACCATTCAACACCCGTGAGTGCTGAATAACCTTGGACGATAAACCCGTACAGCGCGTAGTTTAAATTGCGAGAGTTTCACACTAAATGCATGACAGTTGAGATATGTTTCATTATGGTCCCTTGACTCCCCAGGACTGGCCAATAGGTAATTTATCCCAGCAATATCATCACATTGTCAAGCAGGCAGGTAATGACAATAAAGAAAAAAAAATCAACAAACGTTTGATTTAACACCAAATTCTCAGAACCAACATTGTAAGCAATGTGTGACAGACAGTAAGGAGAATTGAAATTGAAATCGTGGGAGTGAGGGGTTAACTTCTTACCCAAGGACACCTTCTTCTTTTTCTTTCCTTGTTTTTTCTGCGGTAGTCTGCTGCTGTTGTCAGATTTATCCGCATCACCGTTATTGCTATGAACATGAGGCGGATCGGGAGACACTGATTCTTGTCGATTCTTTTCCGACTTTTCCTCGGCCTTCCGTCGAGTGCCGAAATTGTTTTCTTTCCCATTGCACTCTAGCGAGCCCTGACGTGACACCGTGACATTTTGACTTGCGTGATTTAGCTTCCTGTGTGACTTGTAGCCTTCGTCTACAACTTCCGGTTGCTTTTGTTTTGACTCCTCTACCTTTCTTCGCTGCGGCCGTTTCTTTTCATCGCTGTCCTTACCATTGGTGACAGGATTTTCTCGCTTTCGACTGTCCTCCAGTAACTGTCTGTTTTTGAGAATCTCACCAGCATTATGGTTATGGAGCCTGTTCATCTTTTCGCAGCTCGAGGCAGATGATGAAGGTGAAACTTTGCCATTACTTTGAGCGTTTGAGTTCTGCTTGGCTTTTTCAGCGGCCTGAAAAGAAAGTTTGGAAGACTCAGTTACACTATGCACGCTTGGCGGAATCGATCTAACATCTAATAGATGCTAATAGCAATGTAAAAATATAAACGCAACCGCGGTAAACAAAATATCTTTTAACTCTTTCAACCCTAAGATCAAAATTTAAATTCTCATTTCTTGCAACTACACATTACCTGAAGAAGCAGTAAAGAGAACATCAAGATCAAAATCAAGGATATTGATCTTGTGTGACGTTGTGCTTAATTCTCGTGCTGGGGGTTCATTAAGGGCCGGGCACCGGGCAAATTGACCGGCTGTGAACGAGACAATTTGCCCAGCTGTTTTCATCTTCTCTTCTTACTTTCTTTTATAAGAAAAACTAAAAATGCCCGGCTGAAAATCCCCACTGACCTCCTGCACAAAATCTTAACGAAACCCCCTGCTCGTGACCATTTTGTTTATAAAGCGTTGAAATTACCAGGAGAAATTTGATCACTTTAGGGTTAAGGCTCCGGTCGATGTTATTCAGAGAGCAGAGATCAAGTAAGCAACACTAAAATGTACCCAACTGACACATTTTATTCTTAGTATAGTGGTTACGTGCTGTATGAATTAACCTGATATTCAAAAAAAAAGTTTCGCAGATATTTCGTAAAATATCCATATATCAGAGACGAAGCTACTATAAAAGGTGAATAAAGCGCGCCTTCTGATTGGCCAATTGGTCATTTACTATTTGCCCATGGGTGCTCGGTGACGACAGCTGACGTGCGATCTAATGTTTAGGCCTCACGTGATTGTGGAAAAGAAAATGGCGTCGCGCGCGCATCGGTCCTAATTTTCCAAGTCATATTTTCCTCCTCTCAGGATAGAGATGAAGCTCTGTAGAGCTCAAAATAAAAAGATTTTGTCTTAAAGATTAATCAGCAGTAAAAAGCGAATGATTGGTAGTCTTAAAGCAACGCAAGATCGTTTCGTGTTTGCACTACTTTGATTTCCAAAACACAACCTAAACTGTGCTCAAATAATGAAGCCGAATCGCGGAATTGAAATGGATTTTATGAGACCAGGAAATATGTTACAGGACGATAGTGTTTTTGAATGTCGATTTTCTTTTTCAGACTTGTTTGACTGACCATTTTAACTGAAATATTGTAACGTTTGTCTTTTGGCTTGGAAAGTCGCGCTACTTGCGATGGGGTGATCGCTTTCAGCACAGCTGTCAGGTGAAGCTAGAGTCGCCCCCGGCTATCGCCTCGAGCGACTCGTGCTTAGCAAACTCCCGCGTGCACCATACCTCAATAGTGCACGCTGAGCCGTTTACCATCTGCTCACTAAGTTCAGTTTATGTATTCACTATTTTGGCCAACACAAGTATAACTAAAATGCAAAGCGCTAAATTCAGGGCTCAGGACTGCTACCACCAAACCACTATAAATTTTCCATTAACTTGTCAGCTCATGTAGCTGAACTTGTAGGACCCCGAGACCCATCTCTGATATGGAACATTTAGATTACTTTAAAAAGTTTTAACTCCAGAGTTGTACTGACTGACGGTCCTTTTAAAGACAGTTAAAGGACCACTGTCATGCTATTTCGGTCTGCTGCAAGATACTGAAAAATGTCTTTAAATCTGGAAAAACCCAAAACTATTGAAGCAGTTTATTTACTCAGGACTGAGTTACTGCGCTGAGACTAAATACTTTCTTCTTCTGTTACGGATGGCAAGGGTGGAGATGGATTGCATTTTGATAAATGTAGCCTAACTTTTTTCAAATTCTTGCACGTCACTTTCTTATAGCCATGGACAAAAATTTACCACGGCTGACTTTCCTGCAAAACATCCACTGATATCTTCTCCTACATTTCAAGGAATGTTTCGGCATGAGTAAAGGTCATTAAGTAGCATTTCTGTTAAGTTTGGGCGGGAAAACACCAAAACCCTCATGACAGTGGCCCTATAAATTAAACCAGAATTTCTAACACAGTGAAATGATATACCATTCAAGTCACCCATGTAGTTAAATTAGAATTTCTAACACAGTGAAATGATATTCCATTCAAGTCACCCATGTAGTATCCAAGCCAGCCAAACCGTCAACTAGACAGTAGGCCAATTTCCGAATTACCCCAAGCCTCTTTTCAAAGCGAGTCTAGGTGCTCATCCTTTCATATGCAAATCAATTTCCATACACATGAAAATGAGTTTAATTTGCATATTAAAGGTCAGCACCTAGACTCGCTTTGAAAAAGAGGCCTAAGTTCATTAGGAAATGGCCTATTTACCCACCTTCTTCTGTTTTTGTCGCGCTCTTTTCTGAGATTTCGATTTCGTTCCCAGTCTCTCTTCTTCCATTCCCTGTCCGTTGATAAACGTCAAAAGGTCATCCACTGACCGGTCATCAACGACAGGCGCGTCCTTTGGCTTGCATTCCTGTAAGGGTTGATTGGGCTGCAAGAACATAGAAAAAATTAATACAACACTGATGAATCAAGACAAACAAAACCTTTCATATCTCGAAGTTGTGAAATCAGTGTTCCGATGATCCAAGTAACCAACGTAAACTTCAACACAAATTAATTTGTCGTGTGCAGTTTCCTCTTTTTACTTTTCAGAAGCTTTATCGCAGGTGTAACGTGAAAGAAAACCATACCAGGGGAGGAAATGAAAAAAAAAACAACAACAAACAAAAAACTACATTATTAAAAACCTACACTGGCAACGATTAAATACGTGTGTGAGCGTTGTCATGGTTACCTTGGTTATAACAACAGTGCTGCACAAAAGGTTTAATTTGACTGTTCACACGCCATAACTTCACCCCAGATTACATTGGTAATAGTCAATGTTGCCACAGCAAAGGGCTGCTCAGTGGCATTCACCTCCTTGGTTTCACACCAGACGCTTCACATGCAGTTCAGTATCCAGTCGATTAAAGTGACAAGTTCACTGTTGAACTAACCTGCCGTTTATTGAGTCTTGATCGTAGCTTGTCCCTCATCTCAGTGTAGTTGTGACTGGTGGGTGCCACGGGAGGCTGAATAATACAAAATGAGATTGTAATCTAATGTAACGCAATGTACAGAGTAACATGATGAAACCAGAGATGAGGTATACCACCACACCGGGAAGTACATCCTCTAATCTTTTCGAAGTGTGTGGGTTCTTTAACGTCCCACGGATTATCAATAACAAGTGTTGTGAGACGGGACTTATGGTTAACCAACCTTATCCGAGAAGACTAGAACATCCAATTATTTGTCGATGTCATTACAAAGGCAGCTCTTTCTCCTCACTTATTCAAAAACCCTGAGTGTTGTACCGGCCGGGTTTGACCCCGCGACCTCCCGCACGGTGGTCCGGTGCTCTACCTACTGAGCGAACTAGTCGGCGGTAGTGTTAGCGAAATTTAAAGAGAGTTGTTTTGAACAATTCAGGCTTGAAGAGTATTCACGGCTTCTGAGGTATCAGTGAGTCTCTCCGATATGACTTCAAAATTTGGTAAAATCAAAGTAGTAGGGCTACTGATGTTCTTAACACGTTTTGGCGTCGTCTGTGCGTTATCAAAGTGCAGACGCAGTGGCAAATCAGGTCTATTTTTCATACACTCTTTCTGACTCATGACATCATTCGCACGTCTATACTTAAATAATTATTGCAAACTTGTGCAGACCAATCAAAACGCGAGGTTTACACTGTCCACTGTGTAAATTACCCTACACAAGGTTGAATAAATTGGAGACATGACAAGCGTTACTTACAGCAGCGTGACCAAAGAACTCGCAGTAACAGCAGTCACAGTATTTGCCACGATCTGCTCGACCATCTTCTGTTGATGACGTACATTGATTGACAGCTGGTGCGTCACATGAGCTGCCGTCTCCACTACTCCGCACACTAGAGGGGGACCCAGGGGGGACATCAAGACCCAAACCATCAATGTCTGGAAAAAACCAAAACATTAATGATTAGCATAAATCTACAGTGGCTGAAACTGCAAACACCGAGGACTACAATTTACACTATGCGCGACTGTGCACATTTAATGTTAAAATAATTGCTGTTGTTAGTTGTAATAGTCTGAACAACACTGTTAACGGTTCGAAACCAGACGTTATAATTATGATAACTTTGTGAAGAATGATGGTCTGGTCGAGTGTAGTCCTGGGGAGGAGAGGCATAAACAACATGACAGTGCGAGTGGTATATCATGGAGTATCACATGGCCACTTGTATTTTCTTCATATAATTATGCAAGCGAGCAAAGACAGTACAAATGACAAGTGGGTTATTCCATAGTACAGCACGAGGAAGCTTTGCATAGCTACTTTTATACCATGTCATAGTGATACATGGCATTACCCTAGCAATGTGGTTCATGGGGAATATGACACGGCTTTCCTGCCTTGTGATTGGCTGTACTATAGTTTCTAGATGGTATGATATAAAACACAGTACATGTACTTCTTACTGTAAAGACCAACACCCGAGACAAACAGCTCTTTAGTAGCCTCTCTTACAACGCATTTGCATTGCGTTCATGTTCACGGTAAGCGCGACTGTTTTAATCATTACGTCTACAGGATAGGTTAGGCCAGAAAGCAAATCATTTGGTAAGATTTCCGCACAGCCCCATACATTAACTATACATGCATTTTGCGACTCAAACTCTATTCGTTTTTGGAACAGGGTATTTCGACAGTAATGCGTATATTAATGTATGGGGCTGTGCGGAAATCTTTCATATCATTTTTTATGAATAGACTCGTCATAGCAAATTTAGCAGAATTCTCAGGTATTATACTCTTAGTCTATCAAAATACCTGACGACTGGCTTGTTCTTCGCGGAGAGCAGCTGCTTCGGTCGTCATCTTCATCCTCCTCCTCATCATCATCATCATCATTCCCATAATCACTGTTGCTGTCACTCAAACTGTTCTCTTCGTCATCGATTTCCTCGCAACCATCTAAGTTGTTATGGTAACCATTATAATTTACATGCCTCAGAGTGCTGTCCAAAAGTAAGCCATGAAGGTCCTGAGGAGGGGCCTCTAAGGAGCAGTGGAGTGACGTGGGGGGAGGTGGTATGATGTGGTGTGGGTGGCAGTAATTGTTGTGTAAGTGGTTGTTGTTGGGTGATGGATGGGAGGAATGGTTCGTAAAGTTCTTGCTGTCAGCTTTTAATCTGGTTTCGCTGTCCTTTGTCCCATGGAATGGACATTTGCTGCACTGACAGTCTGCCATCTTGCCACCAGGAGGCTAAAAGGAGAAGAGACAATTACAATTTTTCAATAATGAAAAAATCTTTGGTGAATGGACGAGTTGAAGTGTGGCCAAAGCAGCAGCTGAAGACAGCGTAGGTTGTGTAGATAGTGTTACAGCACAATCACACAACGGAAAGTTGAAAAACGTATTTAGCAGCCTGCGAGCAAGCTGTCCGGAGCAGTCTGGCGTTGGGGCCGGAAAAAGAAAGCTTGCAACTTCGTCTCTGTAATTTGAATATCCGCCTCCAATTCCCCTGAGGCTCCCAGTCGAGATTTTCGCCAATCAGCGCGAAGCGGAAACGAACGCGAAATGGAAACAAACACTGAAAACCACGTGACGTCATTACTAATGTCATCTCCGCCAATCAGCATTTTGCATCGAAAAATTAGATGCAGATATTCAAATAACAGAGAAGTAGTTGCAAGCTCTCCTTTTTTCCAGCCCCGCCACCAGACTGCCGCGGAGAGTTTGCTCGCAGGCTACACTGTACGTATTTAGGAATGATCCAGTTATCAAGCCTCTGTATTTGGTTTTGTTTTAGTTGTTGTTGTT
>OX419336.1:8088670-8093670 GCA_948470475.1 Galaxea fascicularis | reverse complement strand
TCAGATAAGGACTGAACTACAGTGTACTTTAGATTGATAATGACACTTACATAGCACGCAAATCAAACACTAAGAAAACAAGTTATTTCTTGTATGTTGCGTACCTTAATTGTGTGATTAGTCCAGGCAGATTGTCATAAACTGCTGGATCCCTGTAGATTTCTGTGTAGAATAGGTGTTTGTGAAGAAGGTCCCAACTTAGACCAAACTCTCTTAAATGCTCAAAATCCTGTAAAAAATAGACAGAGGTAATAAATTATTGTTGTTACATGTAGACATACAATGTACTTCTTTTTAAACAACACAATGAGTGTTTACATTGTAAGTATACTGGTGTACCAAGCCAGTGCCTAAAAAAATTTCCATGGTGGACGACACATTAGCAGACGTTACTGAACCCAATCATACTTAAGTTTGACTAGGTTTGGTTAAACATCAGGAACATTGTTATCAAGAAATTAAGTAAACAAATCAATTTATGAAAAATCTGCTACTCTCAGGTTAGGAAAATAGAATACTTAGTGGAAGTGTCTTGTAGTTGACCACTTACAGTGAAAACTCGTTTATTTAGCAAAAGTCACCAAATTTTGAGATGTCATAGATTAAAAAAGATATCCTCGTGGTTTTGCTCTTTTCTTTATTATGTACTGTTTAAAAAACGAGCAGCAGTGTTTTATTGGGTTTAAGAAAACGAGGCGTAGCCGAGTGTTTTTAGACCCGATAAAACATGTCTGTGAGTTTTTTCAACAGCTTCAAAAACTTTTGTGGTAGATCTATTCATTTGTAGAATAATCATTGGGTTTATTATTATAATATTATTTCCTGATAGAATCGGCTGTAAAATTTAGCCGTGTCTATATCAGGTGTAAAGACACTCATTAAACATTAAAATTTCTTTTGTACTTCCTTTTTAAATTTTGCCCACAAACATGTTTTGGATGTAGCCTGTAATCCTGTAGAAAGCAGTAGACAGCTACATGTGTACCGCATACATGTAAGGCCTTACCAGTTTGGAAAAGAATGGCCTGAGGATGTCAAATGCCTTTGAAAGTGCTTGGTACTCATCCAGTAACATAGTAAAAAATTCCTTAGCATGGTTCGGAGACAGGGGACAAGAAGTTAAGTATTTAACCAAACGCACTTTTACTTCTCGTACAAATTCTCTGAAAACAATAACAAAAAAGTGTATTATAATGAAATGTTGCCAACTTCAAGGCTATCTGCTAATGCTTGACAAAGCTTAAGCATATATTTTTGCCTCAACAAAATTCCTCACACAGAACGAAACAAGAGGATGCTTCACAGACCTTGCTTGAATTTCAAGCTTTTCAAAAAGCTGAGCTGGATCACTTTTAAGTAATCTAAACAAGAAAAATATCCAATAAGCATTTCAGTTACAGCGTACATTGCAAATCCACAACACTTGCTCTGCGGTCTTATACTCTACCCAGAGCTGACATTTAGGAAGAAATATTAATTTTAATTTGCAGCAAAAGTGGTAATTTCAATGTTACTCCTGGTAAGCTCAACACAACAGACATCTGGAACAAAATGAGTGTGATAATAAGATGAGCTAGTGTGAACAGTGTAGCAGACATCAGTAATTGAACTGTACACTGGCACTTTGGGACTAAAATTACTAGGCTCCAAGCCTGATTGCCACTCATTCTTGATTCACTGTGATCAAAATGCATACAACAAGTTGCCAAAGCAGTTCTCATCTGGTTTAGCACTACTGTAACTGTGGATAAAGGGAGTAGTTTTTAAAGAAAAATGCAGTAGTGCTGCATCGATGGCAGAGGTGTGAACAAGAGAGTGAGTGATGTTAATTGATGTTTTAAGTGTTAGCCCTTCATCAGAGTGAATCAGGGTGAATCCTGACTGGCGTTTCTAGTGTTAATCGTCACAAAGGGCTAACACTCGAAACATCAGCTTTAAGAAATCTCTGTACAGCCGTCAATTTACATCATCAACTCCATTGATAAAACCAAATTCTAGCACTAATTGTGCTTGGAACAACTTGATTTTGACAGATAACAAGCCAGGAGTTGGGTTTTACACATTGGGATTGAAATAAGGAGTTTAATATTATTGAACGGGTGCCTTGAAAAAAACCCCAAGTGACTTTTGATACAGTGCTTGATTTTCCTTCTAAATTACTTATATTCAAAAAATTATATTTACTTGTATATCCCAAGGAGAATTTAGTACTTATGTTAACATTTGGAAAGACAGGTGCCTAAAGACCTCTTACTGTGCAGCAACCAACCAGAAGTGATATGAAACCACAAACTAATTACTGTTACTGTTTGTGGTAACAGAATAACACTCCATTAATATTTCTTGTGTTCATGGTTTTTGGATTTTCACAGTAAACACTATCATTGACCCACTGACTTTAATGGAACACTGACAATCAGTGTTTTCAGTAAGGGCCGGCAGCCGGCGAAACTCGCCGTCTACTTCACATGATTTTGCCGTCTACTTTGATTAAGAACTTACCTCAAATGTTATGAATAGCACGCAACAAAGTTGTACCTTCTCCGCCTACTCCTAATTTTTTGCCACCTACTCTGATTCTTATTGAAAACCCTGGACAATGACATGTACTTACCTTTCTACTTTGACTTTAAGTCTGTTCTCATCTAAAGAATTTCTGACTGTTTCTTCCTCATCTAAAATTTCCACAGCAAAGCAAAATTTCAGTTCAAATCAGTAAATAAATAGAAGTTGCAAACTTTAACCCTTTACACCTTAAGATCAAAATTTAAATTCTCATTTTTGCCCCTACACATTCTTCTTTAGATGCAGTAGGGAGAAATAGTTAAAATATCAAGCAAATTCATCTTGTGTGATCCTGTCCTGAATTCTCATGACCACTCTGTTTCTTAAACATTGATATTACAAGGAGAAATTTGATGCTGACCACTCTTAGGGTTTAAAGAGTTAAAGAAAGCCACCATTTTTTTAATTTGAGAAAAAAGTATTTAATTTCAGTTTTGTGACACTATTGAAACACATACAGTATATAATAAAATTATTACAACAATGATAAAACAACACTAAAATTACATTAAGCCAACTAATGTTATACTTCACTAAAATAGAAACAAGAGTTTTATAAAAGTATGAGGAGTTTGAAAAAAGATGGAAGAAAACTTCAAGGGAATTCAAGAATGGAGCACGAACCCTGCAGACATTTGAAATTACACTAGTGTGGTTCTCAAGAATGTTATTACTGAGTGTAAGAGTAGTGTTTACACCTGTATGCATAATCTATTTGACGTGCTATTTAAACTGCTACCATGTGGACATACTGCCCAATGAGTGGAAATCAGCGTACCGGTATGTAGACACATTAATGGGACATTTGCATGATGACACCATTTGACTACAACTACCAGAATCCTTCAGGTTTTGCTTTTCTCTGCTAATGAGTGCTATTGTTATTTTTACCCCGTTGGGATTACAAAATTTGAATTTGAAAGGAAAAACAAACTGAATTCTGGTAGTTGTAGTCAAATGGCGTCATCGTGCAAATGCCCTATTTGTGAGGTATTCTTGTCACTCCAAGCCACATCCCACAAGCTTTACATTTTCATTGCTTACTATTATTTAAACTGCTGTTTACCTGCTAAAGATGTGCCAGCTTCTCTGTAAATACATCGGACAATGTTCCGTACTTCACTCCAACAACACTATACATGAGATAAAAAAAAAAAAGAAAAAAAAAAAAGAAATTCATGATTTGGTTATCTTTTTGTATTGTTTCGTGGCACTTGAATTCCTTTCTATATAATTTTTATTTTCACTGTGGCATCATGTTGATCATGTACAAAAATTGCATTGCCTTCTGGCCTTATGCACACTACTGGTGTACACCATGAATTGTTGCACTTAATTCCGCTCTAGCGCATTTATTCAACCTCAGATCATGACGAAAATTTGCACAAACGTTAGGAATCTAAGCCTCTTGTGAACAGTTATTTTTTGACCCAGACAAGTGTTGTAAAAAGGGAAAATAACAATAGAGTGGAAACGCTTTGAACACTTCACATAAAATGTGCAGTCTGACTGGCATATTTCAGATTTCTCTGCTCCAGATAAATAATTATTATGGGACTTCTATTCTCTCCAGAAGAAAAAATAACTCATGGGTATTCTGTTCTTAAAAATGTTCGCCCAAGAGAAACCAATCATGAAGTTACAGTAATGAATTCTGGTCTTCCACAGGAAGCCAGAGTAAAAAGGTTTTCCTGGTTGCTCAAAGGCAAAAGTAAGTTGCCAGGGGCAACCAGATGCTGCTAAAGCAATCAATCAATCAATCAAACTTTATTTATAGAGGGTAACACCAAATAGTCAGACGACTAATAAACTTGTGGCCCTCTTATTTAGAATTATAATAACAAGAGAAAAACAATACATAAGAAACTAAGATACAGTACCGCTCAAAAGAAAGTTACCACCGTCGCGCGCTACGCGAATCGCTAAACTAAAAGATAAATACATCATACTACAAAATCTAAAAATTATATTCAAGAAAAGGAGCAAAGATTATGTTCCTAAGCTGACTTAATTTACTTTGTTTATATAAAGAACTCTTTAAAGTATTTACAGATGAAGAGGAGTCGGTCTTAAGCGGAAGGTAATTCCAACATTTAGAAGTTGTCAGCAAAAAATTAATGTGCAACCACCTTCCTTTGCTCTATTATATCTTTGAGGCAATATGTTACCATTGGCACCTCACGTATTTCTACTATGCTGGCTGCTATTAAGTGCCAATAGTTCATTTAAATATAATCAGGGCAAGCTCCATTAATTCTTTTGTAAGCTAACAAGCATCTTTTTATATCAGACTCCACGTAATATGGCACCCATCCTAAGGATGATGATGATGACAACTTTATTCATGTGTCAATTATAAAATAGCAGTAATAAAACCACTAAGTAAGGACACAACATAATAAGTTAAATAAAATTATAAATAGCCAGATATCAAT
>OX419336.1:8073670-8083670 GCA_948470475.1 Galaxea fascicularis | reverse complement strand
CCACCTAGCCACACAATTCCATGTAAATTTCAAAGGTTTTGAATGCTAAGTATTCAGTTATTGGATCAATGTTCATGTACAGTGTACACTTAGGCTTTTAGTGTGGCAAAATGTTAACAATGATGTTAGCAAATATTCTCCTTTATTATATCTCTCAGCTAGTATGTGCGCTGTGAATGGTCATTTTAGCAGGCCGTACTCTACAGTACAGGCTGCTAAATTTGAAAGACTACTTTCCCATGCACCTGATTAACCACAGAGATAATTATGATAAACATCTTACTACCCTCTTTTTCTGGGTCCATACTGTAGGTATCCTCATTTTTCCCGTTGATTTATAGCACAAGTGCAAAGTGAAATGTAACCTACAGTATGGATCTCAAACTCAGTAAGAGATATGTATACTAGTCCCTATACTTGTCCAGACACAAAGGAAATTCTGACCTTTCTTGCTTTTTTCATAACGTTCTTTATTACAGAGAAGACACCGCTCTGCGTCAATGTAAGGATTCCCCGCTTTAGGTGCACTATCAGCTCTTGTTGTTTTATTCAGGAGGTGCTGAAAGGAAATGGAAAACAAGAGGCTAAAATTAGCCTTTACATGTACTTGGGCCTGAATTTTAACCTACAAAAAATTAATAAATATAATTTTATTTTGCTAAACAAAAGAAGGTGCTCCCCCAGTTTAGAGAATCTCCGGGTAACTCTCCCCCGTTTTCCAGCTTGTAGTGTTGTTGACCACTACAAAGAATATTGTTTCTTACAAATTCAGCCTAACCACCACCATAATTTGCCTTCTGTTTCAACACTGCAACACCACTCTCCTCTTCTTCTGTGCCAAGATTGAAAAGAGGATAAGACTGTCATCTCAATAGAAATGAGATGCGACTGGTACAGCTGTAACATACATGTAGGTAAAGGTGCAGGGAACAGTTGTGGAGACCAATTCCCTTTGCGTGGACTGAAAAAATCTATCAAGTGGGACACGACTAGTTTGAAATAAGAGTACCATTCATAGGGAACATTTGCCTGAAAATGTTTGTTCCCTTCATATGAACATAACAACCATTACCTGGGAATATTCCCCTCATATGTGCTGACCTTTTAACTTCTACTTTATAAACAGAACAATTTTTTTCTTGTAACTACATGTAAATGTACCCACAGCTGTGGCTAAACTTGGAAGTATCCAAACTGTTGGCACCAAAACAATTCTTGTCATGCATCTGTTTGCAGTTATTTATAATTTTGTGTATATCATGCAAGGAGATCTGGGAAGGAAGAAGAAGGCTTCTACGAAATAGGTCAAGGTTCTACCCATAATTTCAAAGACATTTAAAAGATCGTAATGGTGAAGAAATACAAAGATCTTTCTAAACTTTGAACCTGAGCTTAAAAGTATAAAACAGCACATTCAAGTGAACTGTAGTTGACAGAATAAACTCCTGTTTCAATGATTAAATAGGACATCTGTTGCACAGTTTTCTTTATAAGAAATTTGTTTGACTAGAACAAGTGAGAACATGCCATAATAATTATTTGAAGTTACAACACTGTACATGTACAGTGCACTGACCTGTGAAAGAGTGACATCTGGCTCAAAATGTGACTGAACTGTCTTCCCTCCCTAAAATCACAGAAAAGGAATACAGGAAAGTCCAACCAAAATTTTTTGTAATTGCAGACAATACCATGTTTCAAAAAACAATGAAGAATTTCTTGCTTAATGATTTTCAATGGGGCTTAAGCAAAATGAAATTGTTTACAAGTCAAGTGTCCAAAAAGAGCATTTTATACGAAGTGTTGATTTGGTCAAATCTACATGAAATAAACTAATTAATACATTTCCAAAAGATCTAAGAGGTTATAAATAATCACTTGCTCTATTTGGGAAGTAAATCAGCAAGCTCCAATTGCTTTTATGGCCGCACCGCACGACTTGCTTGTGCATGTCGATTTGCCTCTATCCCAACGATTTTCTCGAAACCATTGAAGAGACATTATATTTAAAACATACATGTACAGTGTATGTACCCATTTCACTTATCCCATACGAAAATTAAACTCCGGTTGTTAACAAAAGGAAGATGTACTTAACAACATTTTCATTTTTACCGCGGTCTGAGACCTGGTGTGTAATGCGTTTCACACACCACCAGCATTACATGATCGTTTGAAATCGTGTTTTCAATTCGACCAACTGTTAGTCCTAATTACGTAGGTCCTTAAATCTTAAATATATTTTAAGACGACAAAATTAAATAAAATGTATCGACAATTATGTACAAGAAAGGGTAAAAAAGCCATTTGCACCGTCCAGTTTTAAACAAGCGAAGTAACTTATTAAACTCATAAACCCACGATAGCCTGTAACACTAGCTAAAACGATCAAGTTTGTGTCTGCCGAAGCGAGGCAAGAGCTTTCGTTTCGGAAAGAATAAATGAAATTAAGAGATGCATCTTCGTTGTTAGTAACAATTTGCACGAAAGCAGATAGAAAGTATAAAATCTCGTAGAACAATATATAGTACAACCAGTGTCTGAGTGAAAAGCAAACATTCCATTTCGAGCAGAACGCGAGGATGGAAGTTAGGACGGAAATCGAGAATCACTACCAAAACATTACACACAGCAAGGAATCAGCTGAATAACACAGCTGATCTTGCTTGCACAGAAGGTTAAGTTAAAACTGCGTTGACTCTGGTTTAAGTCTGGTGTTACATTAGCTTACCTGATGATTTTCGAGCGATTTTGGAGCGTGAGAGTTCGTCTCCGAACACTGCCTCGAACGTTTCTTCTTCCGCTTGTTGGTTTTCTCGTCACAGCTCATAGCGACGGACAACTGAGCCAGAGAGGTTTTCTCGTTCAAAAATGTTTCACAGTTATTTGATTCACTCGAGAAACAAGGCTTCGTGTTAGCTGGCGGACAGCAAAACAAAACAGAAGTGCATCAATTCCCACACTTTTCTCAGAATTAACCACATCAAAATGGCGCCTGAAAAATTCCCGGCATGCCAGTGGATCGTAATCATGGGCACTGCGGGTCACTCGGTCACAGGCGGGCTAAAAAGAAGGAGAGGGGACCGGGGAGGGAGGGGCGAAGAAGAGGGGGAGGGACCGAGGGAGGCTGGTATTTCGGGGGTATTCTCCTGTGTGCTTGGCATTCACTTTTATGCCACAAATATAACTTGAAAACAAATTTATAAATACAATAAAAGGTACTTGGACTTTTGTAGTCTTCTGAAGGGAATGATAAAGAACTACTTCATGTCTCTGTGTCTCTCTATGTTTCAATTTTAGGCCTCATGAAACGGTATCCTCCCCCTTGGACCCCTGCCCCCCAATTATTTGAGACATGCGCAGAGTAGTTTATTATGGGAAACTGCTGTTCATAGGTATACGCGGGCTCAACTCGCTAATGTTGACATTTAAGCTCACTCAAGCAAATTATTTTAAAATTGCAACAAATTGTCGGGCAGATGGGACGAAAAAGAGTTCACGGCGGCCAGTTTTCCCGGTTAAATCAACCGTCAGTGAAGAAGAAGAAAGAAATTACAAATGAAAACGTGAAAAAAATAGCTCCAAGCAGTGTCCGAGAAGAATTGAAAAACCTGTTGAGCGAGGAAAAAATCGACAAACTCGAGCGAGACTGTAAAGGCCTACAGTGTGAAAATGCCGGCCTGAAGAGGACAATACGAACTCTACGACGAAGTATAGGTAAGTGTCTGCTCAAGTATTCATCAAGCCGTCTCTAGATCTCCTAAAACTGTTTCTTAAAATTCTGAGTTACCCGTAAAAGCCGCTTTCCCACAAGCACATAAAAAAATTCGTGGCGATGCCAATTAATTGCTATCGATGTTGTCACTAAATTTTTAAATTCAAACTTATTGAACGTGATAATATGTTACCACCACAAGAGCTCAAGAGATGCTTAAAAGGAGAATAGTACAAAACTTTGTAAAATAGAGCAAACTAAATGGTATGGTTTTATAGGACACGGCTTTGTGTCTTAATACCAAGCTTGAATCGGTGATTTTGGCGATCGAGTTGGACGCCGAGTTGCGAAGCAGACAAGAATTTAAAATAAACATACTGTGGACTGGATATCACCGCTTCGCGAAAAAAGGCTCCTTCATGGCTAGGTACACAGTAAACAAGATTTGAATCGGAGCTATATGTTCTTTTGAAAGACCCTGCTTGCTCGAACCATTGCAAAAAGTTCAAAATGAAATAGATATTTAGATTTTTAATTTTGTGGCCAGCCGGCTTTCGTATTTTACGCCAGTACTTCAGGTGCTTTCGTAGGTTCATGTAAAACAAAAACAGTAAAAAGAAAACCAGCCTCTTAACCAAAAGCAACCGGCAAATTTTAGTCAAGACTTAATGTTGTGAGAATGCATTTTTTCTCAAAGGGTTTGTCTGCCTTTGGCCGGACTTGATATAAGCGGACCACTGAGGAAACAGCAACTTTTAGAAATCCCCACAAGTGCACTGTATACTTCAGTTTTTGTTTGATTAATTAAAAAAAAATAAAATAAAATACAAGTTCGTACTCTCGTAAAACTTATAAGGCCTAATTTATCATAGTAAGGAACAGTTTTTGATAGTGACATTTTCATATTCACAGTATTTTTGAGAAGAATTAACAATGACCTAAGGAAAGATGTCTTGAAGTTACAAACTGAAGCAAAGAAGCATGAAAGAACTTTGAAATCTACTGGATTGAAAACAAAGGAAGTCAGTAACAAACTACGAGGGACAAAATCTGCTTCCACAAAGCTGAAAAGAAAATTAAAGGAAAATGATGAAAATGTAAAGAAACCTAGGTATTCCCTTGTGGACACATTTTCTCATGGCAAAAATGGAACAAATCACAGAACAGTCATGTTTATGGCCGGAATGAGATATTTGCAACATGCATGTTTGCTTTCCAGCCAAAAGGCACCCATTGCATTACATTTAAGTTTCAGTATTTTATTCAACTGTAGCCCCCCAACAAATGTTATTGTGTCACCATCCACAATGGCAGACTGGAACATTCTATTAGGAGAGGCCGATAAACTAATATTACGTAAAAGATTTGCAAGTAGCCAATATGATTTCCATGTATGGAGTGATGACTCCAACAAGGGTGGTGAAGAGCGACACATTGTAGGTGTCCATACCTGGTGCCCAGAGATCAATAAGCCCAGGGCATATGTCCTTGCTAACAGTTTGACAGCAAGTGGGTCAGGAAAACACCAGTCTGATGTAGAATGTCATGTTGTTCGTGATGAATATGGCATAACTAATGTTTCAGGGTTGGTTGGGGATAATGCCTCAACCCAGAAGGGGAAGGCTAATGGTTTAATAGCAAATAATTCAAGGGTTTTTGGAAAGGACATGTTCTTTGTTGGATGTTACCCCCATGTCCTTAACATTATGTTAAGAAGGATGTGCCAAGCTGGGTTTGGGGCCAAGGGTGACATGAATAACAACCATGTTTTGCAACTACTTTATAAGGTATCTTGGCTTCATCATGAACGCCCAAGTCAGTACAAATCAATGTATGTATCACTAGGAATCTTAAGTAAAGAGCCACCCCTTCCCCAGTCTTTTATTGACACGAGGTGGACATACTACTATGAGACACTTCAATGGCACTTGAAGTATGGTAAAGCCTGTCTACAACTTGGAGAGAGTGTCCTGGAAAGAATGCCAAAGTCAGACAGCCACTATACAGTGTGGCAAAATGTTATCAAGTTGAGTTCCTGTCCAATGATTCAAATGGAAATTAAGTTTTTGTACGAGTTTCTTGACAAGTTTCTTATTCCATCTCTCAATGCATCACAAGAAACAGATCAAGAACTTGGCTTCTCCAGTGGATACCTGGCACGATTATGGCCAGCAACTGTCCTTAAACATCATGAAACATTAAGTAAAATGTTGATGTCTCCATCAGCATATTTTCCTTTAACTGAACAGCAGGTGAAGATGTCACTGAAGGATCCTGCAGCCATCAACCACTTTCGTCAAGAGGTGCAGAGGCCAATGCTGCAAGAGGCGCTTAAAGTTGTAAAGGACCATGGATCAGAGTGGCTGTCCTTCCCCAAGTTATTTGGAATTGGAGCTGATCCAAGGTACCAAAGTTCTTTCTGGTATTCTGTTTTGAAGGCTCTTGAAATTCCTGTCATGCTGCCAACTGAAAGAGAGAATGACACCAGGTCAGTGCAAAATTGCCATGTCCATGGACAAAACCTTCACACATTGGTTTGTAAGGACAGAGCTGGTTTACTTAAATGGGCAGAAATCTGGAACATAAAGGAACCAAAACTACTAAGTGATATCAAAAGAGCTGCAACATCACTACAGAGTAGTCTAATCAGCAAAGAAGCTAATCCCCACCTTTTTGAGTTTTATGCCAAACACATTTTCAGTATTCCTGTGAACAATGTAATTGCTGAAAGGCAGTTTAACCTTTCACAACTTTATCTTCAAAACAACATGTCAGAGCTGTCAAAACAAGCCTCCATAACATTTGTTGAGAACATACTTCACAGTGGAAAAACCAACAACCGCACTACTGAAGCAGCAAGAGAAGTGCATGAAGAGAGAATGAAGAGATATGCAAACATGCTGACCTCAGACCTTCTGCAAGAGGCAAGAAAAAAGTTAAATTCAATCCGAAAATGTGAAAACCATGGGCCACTGACAGCAAAAGATGTATATCCCAAAGCTTGGGAAGCAAGAAAACTAAATAGCAACACGCCAAGCATGATCCAGTCCCTTAAAGCCGAAGGCCGCAAACTTGAACTTCAGTGGAAAGCTTCCACTAAAGGCACATCACAATTGGAAAACCAGAGGTCATTCAGGCCAACTGTCATTACAGAATTCAGAACAGCTGGAAAGGTTCCATCTCTTATGCAACTTGCAGCTACTGAGGTATGGGGTTATGGACAGGAACTTTCAATACATGACTTACCAAGAGAATGCCAGTTTTTTGTGCAAAACCTGCCAAACATTGTGCAGTCTTTGAACATGGATCTTCCATCTACTTTGGACATGCACACCACCCACTTACCCCTGCAAGAAGAATGAAAGTCAAATAAAGGGGTGGCTCTTTGTAAAAAGATACTTTCGTAAAACAATAATTTTCAATAATTATTGTATTTATAAATTCCATACTCAATTAAATGTGCTTCAATTTTATTCTATCTGAGATTCAGATAAAGTAATTAGTTTTTGGGGAGTCTTAATCATTTGTAAACTACACATTGGTGCACTTGTAAATAACATTGATAATTTGTAAATATCAAAATACATGTGAGTAAGTTTTACAGTCAGCAGTTTACAGTGAATGTGAATATAATTGATTTTAAATATCGAAATACTTCTAAGTGATTATAATGCACGATTTCTGTAAAGTTGTACAGTCAGCAGCTTACAGTGAATTTGACCATCCATAATCAGTTTCATTATCATTCATATGGCAGTTGTATGCAACTAGCATGATAAGTAAGCCTCATAATTTTCACAGTAAAAATGTCAGTATTGGTAATTTCTAACGAGAACTTTGCTCAAAATGACACAAACGTGTAGCTTGTATAAAGACAAAATATTATAAAGCAGTTGTACAAATGTACATGACGTACCGTGTTCCACGAGAGAATAAAAGGTTGAATGGAATCGAGAGCAGTGTTTATTAAAACCTGATGTAACTGTACAACGCACAATACACTAAATAGTCTTATTCCCTCCCAAAATATCATGAAAATATTATCAACAGCGGGATGTCTAAACAAGACCACCTTTATTCGGATCATTAAAAATGAAAGTGTCTATTATGTTGGAAAAAATCATCACTAGAAATCCAAACAGTTGTTGATGCTTACTTTTATCAATGCTAGCCAGAGAGTAACTATTTCCATTTTAATTTACCAGTGAAAGAATCGAACGTCAACTCACCTCTCGTAAGCTTAAACATCTCCAAAGCTGTCTCTGCTAAGTGCATTCGATATTATTCCACTGCAATATCTTGAGCGCGCGACGAAAAAGTTGAAATAACATCAAGAGCAATCAGTCTGGGCCTCTACACCTTCATTAGCCAGGAAACTAGATGGCACAATTCAAATTTCACCGTTTCCGCTTTTCGATATCACCGCCTCTACACGCTTAGGACAGCCAGAAAGTAAAGAAATACGTATTTATGCCACTTCCCCGACGGAAGATAAAAATTTAACACGGTAGAACTTTCAAATGTGTCCCATTCTTCCTTCTTTGCATGGTTATGGGCCAAATACTTCGCGTTTAAAAACGATATTCAACCAAAAAGTTTACAATAATTTGACTGGAGGAAGTGTTTCCGAGCAACGGCCCGATTGCGCATGTCAAAACGTTTTTCCTGCTGATGTACTGCATACCATTCCATGAGGCCTAAATTTTTTTCACAAGCTTTCCAACCACAACCCCCCGTCCCAACCCCCGACAAAAAATAATAAAAGCAATAAACAGAAAAGCGAAACACAAACAATTTAGTTTTATTATCTTTGGACAAGCAAATATTTTGGTTTAAGAGCAAAATTTAAATGGTGACTGAATTAAACTGTGGTCATGGTGACTCTTTACGTTTTGGGGAAAACTCAAGCTGAGATAAAAATTAAAAGTGTTTACTCTTTTTTAATTCGTCAAGAACAGGGCTGGTGATCTAACTTTTTAACCTTCAGTATAACACAGAATAATTTTAGGACAAAATTCCTCCCTATAACTTCAATAACTTTGAATGTGGTTTGGCGTCATGTATCGTCACGTGACCTATTAAGGCTATTTTTAGCTCAAAATTCTATTTGATGAAATGGCATCACTTTCAACTGCTTTTTGGAGACTGCAATTAGTATTATAGCGTTCACACTAGCAGATATTGTGTCGGAACCAATTAGATATAAAACGGGAAAACCACAACCAGTAACATGGATCACTTTTGTGGTTAGTTAGGAACAATTTATCATCTCAACTCTACAATTAACAAAGTCTTAAAGATAATGTAACCAAAGAATAACTTAATAATAAATTTATACAACTATCACACATCTCAGATAAAAACATATCCTAAACTTCTCTTTAAAATTGGTTATTTTAACAATAATTTATTTTAACAATCATTAGAAATTAGTCCTCCTTGTACGTAGTACTCCGCTGTTTTAATACATATTCATTCAATTAAAATATAAGGGGTTTGCAAATAAAAAACTAGCAAATACTTCATTTCTGTGGCGGGGCCTTTTAAGTTTTCTAAAATAGCATGAAATGTGAAACTGGTTTAAGAAGGGTACCATACTGGGTAGTAGTGAAAATGCCGTTCATTTACACTGTCAATAAAATATTCACAAATCCCGGACACAAAGTTTTTTCTTTGACTCAGGGACAAAATTTTGGCAATGTTATTAAATGCAGTTAGTTTTAAACTGGTGCCATTTCTCATTAAAGTTTCTTTTCACGTTGAGAGGCCGTAATAGGTCACGTGACATTATTTGCATATCATTGTTTCAATGATTTACATAGGATTTTTAAGATTATTATTTTGCTCAAGTTATACGGTCATTATGTCTTAATCCTCAAAATTTAGACCACCCCCATTTTTTTTAGAGGAATTTGAAGGATGGCCCATGAATGTCTTAATTTTCTTCAGTTTTTCTAGCTTCTCGCACTTGAACTGCTCCTACCATCATATCATATCATGCTAATTTTTCTTGGAATGTCCAAGGAGGAAAGGCGTAATGAGGTTATCCCTACGTGAAGCAGCAACCCAAGGTCAGCACTAGGGTTGGTCACTCAGGCAGGGTTCGTTACGTCTCCAGTGGTTCTTTAACGTCCCACAGAATTAATTGTGAAGAGTTGTGAGACGGGACCTCCGGTTTATCGTCCTTATCCGAGTAGACTAGAAAGTCTAATCATTTGTAGAAGTCATTGCAAAGGAAGCACGTTCTCCTCAGTTATTTAAAGACCCTGAGTGTTGGTCCGGCCG
>OX419336.1:8008670-8061170 GCA_948470475.1 Galaxea fascicularis | reverse complement strand
ATGAGATGATACTGTATTTGCAATATATATACAATATATTCTGATGAAATACATATGCAAATTTAAGAACCTATTTAAGAACCTGTTTAGGCTAAATTTCCTTTAAGTACCATTTATATAAGAACCTATTTAGGCTAAATCGAAAAATTCAGGTTCTTATACGCGGGTTATTACTGTATTCAAACTCTCCGAAATCAAACCATTATCTCGGAAAAAGATTCCTAGTAGGAGTTTTTTTACAGCAACAAATTGCAACAATGACATGTACACTATGTATAAACGGAAAGCGGGCTTTCATTTTGAAAACATAATAGAGTTCGGATAAAACTAATCCAAGGGCAAGTCTGGGCAAGCCTATTGTTTAGAATGTGGAAAAGAGGTGCTCATCAGGAAACGTCTTCACTTATTGGTTCGCAGTAACGTGATGGTACACGCGTCGGTTTATGGTTTTTAGTAATGATGTGACGTCATCTCCTCGACCTTAAAGCTCTATTACTGTAATTGTTATTATGTTATTTTTAATTCGATTGAATTTGCTTCACATCCTTGAAGTGCACTTAATCCCAAAATATTTTTTAAGCTGAAATAAATCTTTGCACCTGTCTGAAACGCGTTACGGCATAGATTGCGACGTCAAATTAGAAATAGACCCATGCCCCTTCTGACTCGGCCGTGAAACAAATGATTCTCAGTTTTGAAGCCTGTCATGATAAAAAGTCAAGATTTGGTAAAATAGGAAAAAAAAGCCACAATGCGTTTCGAACAGAAGCAAAGATTTATTTTAGCGAAAAAATATTTTGGGATTACATGCACTTTAATTTGAAATCGGCTTTTTCCTTTTTGCTTTAAATTCTGTCAGAATGAGGTCAGAGGTTGGTGTGCAAACAGTACCCCCCAACGGATGCTCTTTCAGTCTCTCAACATGTTTGCTTGGATAGAACTCAAAACAAATATCCTTGCTTTATTCTTATCACTTGAATGACGCAGTCAAAATCTATATTGATTCTGTAAGGAGAACAAATGGATGGGTGTTAACACGCGGCTGTCGCGTTGGTCATGTCAGTTATTGATATTAGTCCCTTCAAAACAGGCCTAGAATTTCACTGGCGTTTAGTCAGTCAGTTTCTGCCATGATAGGTTCAATAAGTTCATACAATGATAAGAGCGCAGTTTTTTCCCAGTCAGGACCTCAGTTTATTGCTGTATTGTCAGGAAGTTAAAACAATCTCTTACAAAATGAATCTTACCATATTTTCCTTAGTTTTAGCCTTATTCGAATGTGCAGTTACAAAATAGAAAAGTTCCGTTTCTAAGTTTTTCCCTACACTAAACTGAAAATCTCTCCGCTTAGTGCTTCCCAAAAGTTACGTTACATTCAGTTTACTTTATTCAGCAAACCTTTTTAAAAAAGCTGAAAAAAACTTTTGGATCAGGCATAAAGAGCGTAAACATCGCAGCATACTCTTCCGCCATTATTACTCTCCCACAGATTCATCAAATCTTCACCGTACCACAGGCGTAACTGTTGGTGTGAGGTCACACTGATTGGATGGGAAACAACAGACAGAAACAGCTCAGAGGAGAGGGAGTCATATCCGGGAATCACAGACCACTTTGCTGATGCAATGCGTATGAACTGGGTTGGCGGTAAAAGGATGTGATTGCTGGATGTGGTCACGACAACGTTGACCATCTTTGGGACATTAGGGTGATTGTGACATCCCCAGTAAGCCCAAGATGAAACGCGTTTAGTTTCACAGGAAATATAACCGTACAGATGAACCAGCTTAATGGCTGCTAACTTGCCCATCCTTGGAGCATAGAACCTTCCAAATTGGGTATTTTTCGCGCCAAAACACACAGGTAAATAATTCGCCTTCTGCCAATGACCTCCAACTATAAAGAAAATAAAGATTATATTTGCAGGCTGCCTTTCTTCTATTGAAATACTCTCTGAATTGATGCAATGATAGATTTTTCAAGAAAAAGTGAAAGGTATAACTTTGACAGCTCCACTTAATTCACTCAAGGCCATGCTTTTCGTCACGAAACTTTCAAAAAATGCTTGCGAAAGAAATTTGGCGCGCACGGTTTCATTTCGCGCATATGGCTTGTACCAGTGCTGTTCCTGTTTTTTTGACTAGTTTTGCCGTTCAGAAAAAGGAAGTATACGGTTTAGTAAATGAAAATATACAATTGCATTGCATTTACAAATTTTTACCACAGTAACTGTATACTTTTCAAAATCTCAGCTTCGGGTTTATTCTTAACATATTCGTTAAATTTCGTAAATTTCAGCCTCGATATTCTTATAAAATATATTCTTATTAAAAAACAAAACAAAACAAAAAAAGAGTGTAATCCGCTCTGAGAGGCTTTTCTCCGCCGGTTCTCCAGTTTTCCCCTCTCTACAAAAACCGACATTTGATTCGATTTGATTGAGTAGTTTAAAGACAATAAAAAATTTGATTTGATTTGATTTGAGAATTTTAAAGAATTTAGATTTGTAAAAATTTAGAATTGTAAGGCGCATTTGAAAACTTACGCTGAATTTGCGTTGAATAATTAATATTCTTATTACTCCATTATTATTAGACCTTTTCATCAGTTTATATACGCCTAGCTTTAAGTTTTGAAGCTTGCCGGGTCGCGTTCATCGGTCCGTTCACTGTTTACAAAACATAAAGGAGCTAAATCAGCGATGCTTTTGAAGAGGAATCTGCAAGTGATCATGGACACAGAGGAGAGAAAAGAAGGAGAAAGGAAGATTTGGACCCGCGAGTAAATCCAGCGCTCTATTTAATATAACCCACGCTTGTATCCCTTAATATATAAGATATTTTGGCAGCTTTGTATTTGACTATTTGAACATAAAACATATAAGTAACTGGGTTCACTTACCAAAGGAGCGTTTGTTAACGCCTCTCATGGTAACTCGCGATCGGCGAGTTTCCGCGGGATCATTGTTGAGTGCAGCATCACCAATCGCTTCGTGTAGAGTTTTCTCAGCCAACAGAGTCAGAATACCGAGAGAAAACACAAAGATGAAAATCAAACTTGTCTTCATCATGATGTGGACGACGTTCCTTGGGCACCAGAGGTTACTACGATTGCTGCACAGCTTATTACACGAGCTTAGCCGTAGGCGGCGAGTCTTAATCTGCAATCCGTTTTTTTTTCGTGTTTGGTCGCCAAAAGGGGGATCATGGCTCCAGGCGTTCCCACTGGGTAGACCGAGGAAACAAGGGAAGTAAAAAAATCTGTTTGGGAAAGGTAAATGTGTCAGCAAATGCTGTCATCTTTTCTACGCGCAAACATGTAGATGTATACGTCGTTCGCGGTAGATCCACTTTAAAAGATGGCATTAATGAGCGCACAATTCGAAACGGATCGTTCCGCGACTGAACTCAAAGTACTTCAAGGGAATCAATTGATTTAGCGAAGGCCTTGCCAGAATAAGACTAGAAATCACATGAATTATCAATAACAAGACGCCAAAAGGCGTTCACGCGCGATGTGTTGGTCGAAAATATAGTAATACTTGAAATTTGAATGACTACACCCGGCATCAGTTCAGAAACTTTTCATACGTCCAAATAAATCGGAAATGCAAATGTAAACACTAAGTATAGTATTACAAACATGCTTCGATAAGTTGACAAGGGACTACGTTGGTTCGATAGTGAACTCAACGGCACAGCTTATAAGTTAACAAGGAACACACTGAGGTTCGACTAATGTGAACTCATTGGTTCGCCATCGAACGATGGCAAACACCTGCAAACACACTGGCTGAATTAAAGCACATACTAGTTATCCAATTATATACGGTTCAATACACAAAACCAAAGCTAATAGTATAATGCAAGCAACTCAGACAGAACAATTGCCGAGCTTGTTGGTTCGACCGGTGGCAAATTAAACACACAAGTTTGAGGCAGAGTCTGTACAATCACTCACGCTTCAATACACAAAAACAAAACAGGCAACTGCAGATTATAAATTTTCATATAATGTTTTTCTAAATAAAAACTTTATTAAGATATTAAAGCCCTCATTTACGGCTAAACAGCAACGGCGTCCAATTTTCGCCTCAAGTCGAAACTACGTGATAAATAAATAAATAAATAAATAAATAAATAATAACTTTATTTCAGTGTCAATCTTCTAGCTAGCCTATAATGTAGGCCTACTAATCGGGAACACCATCCTACTTAAAACGAACAATAATCTTAGCGTTTACAATAATAAAATCCTTGGACTACAATGACTATATACAATAATGCAGAACATATCTAGCAATTAAAACCTACTTACTTAAAATCTATAATTTGAAATAACGTGAAAGCAATGCAAGCGAATTGCGAGTCAGTTTGAAGCACAAGTTAGCCGGCAATTCTGGGTTACCTCGGTGTAAAAACCTGACGAAGGTTTCTTTGTGATCCATTGTTTGCTTTACGCTGCTGTTTCGAACCTTTTGTTGTCTTCCAGTTTTAAGGCCCTGGAAAAAGAGGACACATTGTTGCTGACATATTGTTGCCGACACAAATGTTTTCCTGTTTGCCCGCGCGTACAACATTTGTTGCGGACACAAAAAATGTTTCTGATTCTGTTCAGATACATTCTGTGTCCGCAACAAATGTTTCCCAGTTTGCGCGCCCAAAAAACGTCATGAGCAACAATGTGCCCTCGTTTCAATGCCAAGGCCTTACGTTATTCGCGAACTTCACAGGCTTTTACATCGAGGTAGAGATTTACAGAATGTATTGACTCGAACTGATGAGCACGTTTTTGACAAACCTCACTAGTAAAAGATGTTTAGAAATAAACGCACGGTAAAAATTCACATTCAAACCACAGACAGCGCAGGCTCTCGCTGTGTGATGATCGTCTTGCGTGATGGCATTGAGGGCAAAATTATAGGAGCTTGTATGGAAATATTTACGATCGGTCTGATACGGTGGCTCATATCAGCATATACTTTTTCGAATTTACATTTACAACTCGGATTTTCAACGCAAAAATTCGAGTTGTTCAGTTTCAAAATGTTTCAAGGTGTAGACAGGCCAAACACGACTCCTATTGGTCAGTGTTTCGGTTTTTTGATTTTAATTTGATTGTTAATTGCGCTTTACATGCATATTGTCACTTTGTTGGTGTTCACATTCCGCACGCTTTGTCATTTCTCACTTTATGTTAATTTCGTCAGTTATATTAGTTCTCGTAGCTTTCCGAATTCATTCACGTTGTGTTTCCCGTCCTGTCAGCATTGGTAAGCCTTTTCGTTGCCTTTCATTTTCCTTTCGCGTCTTTTTTCCTATTTTGTACGCTCTCCTTACGTTTGTTCTCACTTGTATTCACTTGTATATTTTGTTCTAGATATTTACAACTAAAGAATAAAATGTTAAATACAATGCTGACGAAGTTTTGTTTCGGTCGCCCTCGCGCCGGAACAGTCAGGATAGGAAATTCAAAGACCTCAGAGCTTTGCTCTGACGAGTACATCTTTCATAGACCTCCCTATAAAAATACCTGACCTTACTTCCATACTGTATTACTTGATGTCTGTCCGCTTACTTTGCTGGCTAGAGGCCTTTGCAGCGAATTATCTCTTTCTGGGTTTCCACTCCTGAGAGAAGGACAAGGCCGGCATCACACTGGAAAAACGAACGCCTGATCCCAGAAGCGAAAAATCCTAGCTCAAAATGGTCGGGCGGCCCCAAATCCAACTCGGAATCCAAGCACACATTTTCTAGTTTCATTTCAATTAACTAGCAACTCAATCCTTCTCCAAAAACCGACGCCAAGCGGCAGTTTGCTTGCAATAATTAGTGCTCACAAGATTGTAGAGAACCGCGCACATGTTCACCGTGACACACGACCGTTGAAAACTCGCTTGCTAACCCTGCCTCATTTTCAAACTGAGCCTCACCGGGGACCACGCCGTCACTTTTTGTTTTCGAACCACGGGTCCACTCAGGTCGAATGGACCAATAGGCCATTGTCTCGATTGCCCAATAGAATTCGCGCCCGAAGCTGTTTACAGGTATTCAAGATCTGGGATTTTCGCAAAAGCAGAGGAAAACCTCTCGAGGATTTAGGTCTGTATTACACTGTGAGAAGTGACACTCAAGAATGTGAATTTCAAGATAACAAATTAAATCGCTCAGCCATGTAAGTATTGTCCTTATACTCTGTTGCGAGCTTCGATATAATTCTGTTGGGCGATCGAGACCCGGCCTAAGAATAAAATTACTTACTCACCCGGTGGCATGAGCAATCACACAATTGACTGTTGGCCACCGGGTCAGTAAGTAATTTTATTCTTAGGCCGAGTCGCTAAGCCTAATTTGAAACTCCGGGTTGGAGCACGAATCACTCGAATCAAGCCTCTTTTATTACTCCAGACGGAAAATGTGGAATTAATTCCCACTCCACGTTAATGGTCCTCGAAAGCCTACAATGAATGTGTTCTGTTACTATCTACCGTCGTCCACGTGGAATTTCGAGGCGATTGGAACCTTTGGAACGAATTTATGGCCGTTTTCCGTCTGCGGATCCGGTCGCTTCTCTGTTGGAGTACCCAACCTTGGAAAGATAGACATGTATAGAGAGAAAACGTTGGGACTGAAACTCCACCAAATCCCTTCAGATCGGCCCAAGAACCACACAGGACACAAAGAGTACCACAAAGGAATTAAGGTGGGAAGTTTTTATTGAAAATCGTTTCCAATTTTTCCTTCAAATCCGATACGTTTTTCCCCCCATACAAAACCTTATAATTTCACTTTTACGTACCATGGTGTTTACATTACAAAGGTCAACACAGACCTTAGAACTTGGCCTACCTGTGAGGGCACAACGAGAAAACCACGAGAGGTATTCTTTCACTATGAACAAACGCATTTCCACCTTTTAAGTGTGTTTCTTACAACTTATTCTTTTGAGTTACAGTCTTCAAAAGCGGTCTTAGTTTCCCTTCGAGACCGGTGAACTGCTATCCATACGCGTGATAGACAAGGAAGCCATTTTCAATTGAAATAATATCTCCGTACGGGTGACGAAAACCTTACTCTCTAGCACCTGGGCTCCTGCTAGCACCCCGTAAGTGCGCAGTTAGTGGATTCTGATTGATGTTGATTTATGGCTAAGCTTTTTCTCGTACCGCGTGAAAGGCATGCGAAACGTTGGTCAGTTGAAAGGAAGCAGTGAGGGAAACCCCATGGTCACCCATTATCCAGCTTCAAAGATTTACATCATATCAGCCAAGGCGGACAATAGAGACTTTAAGATCCAACACGCGACGGCTTTTAGGACGAGGTGATCCAGCAAAGGCCTGGACCTAGAACGGCGTAGTGACGCACGACAAAATCTACGAAGCGACGAAGGATAATAGCTCGCGTTTGGAACAAAACACACTGCGAGCTCTTTCAAAGAAGTTCAGGAAATTCTAAGAGGGAATTATTGATGACGAAGAATTTGTGGACTTCACATTTGAAAAGAGAGACATCTCACTCTTGCTGGCTGATGCTTTGCAAAATAAATGTCTGATATTCAGACACATGTCGGAGTGGTGCAACAGAAAGGCTTTAACTGAAAATAAAAAAAAACAAACAGATTTAACGTTCAGTGTTCTTCATGATTGTATCATGCAGGAATAAAGTAATAACTCGAGGAAATGAGATTTTGCACACTTTTTCAAAGATAATTAGCTGATTTCCTTTGAAGATCTGCTCGAAACGGCGCCGCTATCACTTCAGCTTGGGATTGTTGACCTGGTAGGAACAAAACGTTTATAGTATTCAGCTGCGATTCTTTTGGCTTCAAAAATGATGCCTTGCCATCAAAAAGGGAATAGATTTCAAATATCAGTTGGCAACATGGTGCAAACTGAAAAGGCTGTTCTACTTTATAAAATAAAGCTAAATACTCACGTTTTGTGCACAACGCCAAATCCACTTAGTTCGCGTTCTCGAGAGAACTCGTGACCATTTTCGTCCCCAGAGCCTCCCTTTCTTTGGTCACGTGGTCAGAGAAATGGAGGATTCTGGTAACAGCAATTACCGGATGTCCGTAAATCACGAACATCCGGTAGCGCATGTGTAAGTTTTGCCAACTAATCTGCTCATGCTCAGAAACTAATCCTTAGGGTGGGGGAGAGACGGCAAACTACACAATGGCTCAAGTTTTCTTCTTGAGCTTCCCTTGAAGTCACACATAAATCGTTGAAACCAACTGCTGACTCTAACTTAATTTTACAGGGAAGACAGATCCTCTTTGGGTACGGATCGTCAGCGTTTAAAGTGATTCTTGTTAAATTCTCGAAATTCAAAGATATTTTTTCAGCATTTCGGCTGCTATCAAACAATACAGGAGGATGGTTTCGGTCATGAATGATATCATTGGCGGAAACTGGTCGCCATTGTTTCGGGAGTTTTTATATTTATTTTTTTGAAAAGCGTGACAAAGAGGGCTCGCCTGCACAAAGTTGCTCGCCCGCGGCATGCGGGCCGGAAGAAAAATGGAATGCGTAGTGCTTTGTGATTTTTATTTCTGCTGCGCATTCATTTTTTGTCAGCCAATGAAAAAATTTTTGACGCGTCCAGGGCCCCTCGTCGAGGACATTTTAAGACGAGTGGCTTTGGGGACAAGAATGACTCGAGACAGGGAGAGAACACCGCGCATAATGCGCCCTTCATCCTTATTTTGAAACTTTTTTTCCAGCCACGTCCCTGAGCCACCGCGTCCTCGAATCTTAAAGTTCTTAATAAGATGCAACCAGATAGCTATTTCAAGCCATGGCCATGGCCATGACGCGTATCTTTGAAGCTGGATCATGAGTGACCATGGGGTTTCCCTCACTGCTTCCTTAGAACTGACCAACGTCTCGCATCCCTTTGAATCAGCAGATAAATTTGATCAATATCAAAAATCTTTTATTCAAAATGTATAAATTTGAAGATCGTGAGAACTATCTGCTACGTAAACAGTAAAACAGAGTTACGGGAGTCACGCGAATCACACGAAATGTTTGAAAGCCTGCTCGACGTCAAATATCTGATCAGAGATTTGTATATTAAGTAGAAGTTTCGCTTACTATGCACAACACTTACTGGTATCTGTTTTCTAATCCAAAGAACAAATCAGGGTTGTAGAGGACCTCGTAAATCATGGGGAAATTCACACCCTTAGTCGAATTTAACAGCGGAGCTCCGCGCGCGGAGCACCATTGATAAGAAAAAATGGTAACCCATCGATCCGAGAAATTTTGGTTATGACGTCATCGTGCGACCGTACGTACGACCGGCCGTACGTCCACCCCGCTATATAAGCCAAAGTAAAATATGATACTCTAGTTTGTGCTGCAACCCGCGTATTTGTGACGGTAAAATAAAATAAACGCTGAAGAAAACAAGAGAATTGGCCGTCCCGAAATTCAAAAGGGAACTGGGGCGAGTTTCGAATTTTGAAGTAATCGATGAAGTGACACCATCACATGAAAGATAACATTGAGATTGGTCGTTTGACCAAGTTTCATTCTTTTAGGTTGAACAGAGACCAAGTTATGGACGTTGAAACATAGCTCAAAATCCATACAAATGTCTCTAATTTTGTGACAGTGTCCGGCCCCCAAAACCATGGTTTTGGGGGACGCTGCAACTTGGTCTCTAAAAGAATCAAACTTGGTCAAACGATCAATCTCAATGTTATCTTTCATGTGATGGTGTCAATTTATCGATTACTTCAAAATTTGAAACTAGCCCCAGTTCCCTTTTGAATTTCGGAACGGCCAATAAACTTATGATCTTTTATCGGACGGTAGCATTGTTGGTTTGAGCCTTTAAACATTTTATTGGAGGCAGAAACTCATACTCGAAGAAAAAGGACCATCAAGTGCATGCGCATGTCTCAAGACCTCTCAAAGTATGACCCCAGAGTATGACAGAAAGTTGTTTCAAAGCCGTTAGGAAAACATCACGCTTCATTGAATAGAAGTTTGAGATCTTCGTCCAAAGACTGTAAACAACGTTCGCCGCTTAATACCTTAACTACTTCCCAGTTTTGTTTTGTTTGAACCGGTGAGAATCAGCGCTTGGATGTCAAGAGCAGCAAAATTGATTGGCTGGCTTTGCTTTTTTATGGTTTACCGGTCTGCAAGAGAAACGATCGTGTGGTTTGGCGAGGTTTTAATCATACAGGCGCTGTCCTCGGACGTTGCTGTGTATTAAACTTGACGGTTTTTGCCGGTGAAAAAAATTCTTAATTGAAGAAGCTTCCTTGGTAGGCATGGAAAGTAACACAGAGTCGCAGTGAGTAACGGCCCAGTGATTTTTCAATCCGTTTACATTTTGAAATAAAATTGCTAGAGAATCATCGATCCAAGAACGAGTGTAAATAGAAACAAGAATTTGAATGCCATTATTGCGCTGGCGAAAATCTAATCGTCTGTTCAAGAACAAACTTATCGACAAACTGCCTCATCCGGCCATGTTTGTACGAGAAAATCCTCAAAAAACTAAATTGCATCGAAATGGACAAATCAGTAAAAGGCAGCGTTTCCTAAGAGGTCCATATATTTGACATAAAATAATGTAAAGTCCCTTTTTTGTAAAAGACAGACCTGGTTTACTGAAGTAAAAGAAATAGTGATTTCATACGCCAAAAAATAGGAGCCCCACCCCCTGCTCGGTTCCTGGATTATAATCATAGAGTGAAGGATAGAGGCCTCAGAGCTGAAAGAGCTAAAACAGAGAGTCAAAGCAAAAGCTGCAAAGATAAAGAGGTATGAAGAAAAAATAAAACAGTTTTTGGAGAACCATCTCGATTTGAGACTGATTAGAAGCGCTTGCTTGAAGAGCTGGATGGAAAGAATACAGGACAGGATGAAAAGGAACCTTATTAAACTGGCTAAAAGACGAAATGGCGCGGCGGAGATTGCCTACTGGAGATGACATCAGAATCACACCATAGAATTTGCATCCCGAGTTGTGTAAAGCTTCATACTGGAAAACAGTATTCCACCATACATGACCAGGGAAGGACCAACACAAAGACGAAGAGAAAGACCCAATAGTATCGGCAAACTATGACCAATAACCTGCCTCTCATATGGGAAGTCTTTATGAGGGTATTAGCTGATAAGATACACAAGCACTTGGCAGGATCCAGCCTGTTGCTTCCGGGACAGAAAGGATGTCATAGGAAATGAGGGGGAACAAAAAGACCAGCTGCTTATTGATAGACAATTATAAAATTTGAGTATGGCCTGGATTGACTACAAGGAAGCTTTGAAATGAAGAATGATCGTCGCGGTTGTGATCGCAATTTTTACAATAAAAAAAAGCCTGAAAAAAATCAGGACTTCAACGTTGATGGTCTTCTCTTCTTGCTTCTTTTCTCTGTTCTCCGTCCATGGGCAGCTTATTTCTACCGCCAGAAATTTCTTCTTCTCATGATCTATAAATCACGCATCCACTCTGTTCTCTCTAAATTTCGTGTTTCTGTTGCAGTTTTACTACAGAGACTTATTTTCCGCAACGCAATTGTAATGAACAAGCTAGTAATTGCTGGATTGCATGTGACTTCATGGCGGCCATGTTGGTCGAGAACAATAGCCTGTCTCTCCGTTGGGAACTGAACTTGATTTTAATGCAAATAGTCCATTTTATAGTTGTGCGTTCAGTGGCCTGGGGCCCATTTCTCGAAACTCCTGAAACTTTTCGGGCGCATTTCGGGTGCCACAATTTCCACTCCACAATTTGGCACTCACTGTTGTCGCCTGACTGGCTTGAGCCCAGTCTCGTTCTTATTGAGTTTGTCATTTTCAAAATATCCACCCTCCTTACCGCCGTTTGGTGCTTTGCCACAATATCGACCCATTAAATGTCCCAGATACCCCCTGGCTCCAACTCTTCGTCCTGTGCTCAAATTACACAAACATTTGCAGAGATACTTTTTTCCATGCCTTTTGCCTGTTTCAAAAATGTAAAATCACTAAGGAAAAAGTGTTATTAAACAGGAAAGAAATTTTGAGATGGCTACCAGAGTCATTAAGATTTTTTTCCTTTTACTCTTGAATGAAAGATATTTTAAACTGTCAGTAATTATCTTTTCTTTGGTTTTTCGTTCAGTTCTTATAAAATAAGGGAATGATCAGTTAGCAGAAATCTGAAAGTGCCGTTGCGAATTCATAGGTAATCAGTACAGCTAATTGTGGGAAATGCTAATATAGGAAGTCTATGGAAGTCTAGTGTCTAGGAATTCTGTGTCTCTCGCTCGAAAGCAAGAGCGACAACTGGAGAGTCTTTTTCTCACACTGTGCTAACCAGTTACGTCACTACGTTAATTCCAGAATCAAGTGGACGAGAAAAGAAATCTTGGGTACTAGGCTAGAACCAGAGTCCATTGTTGGTGGCACACGCTGGAACTTGAAGTTTTGCAGAAGCCTTAAAATATGTTTCACAACTTCTGGATGGCAAGTGACAATGTGCGTAACGTTACGTAGTACATGAAATTTTTATTTCCTCCTTAAGCAAACAGTTTTAAAGGGGCAGTCATGCTATTTCGTTCCGCTGTAAGATGATTGTCTTCAAACCAGGAAAAATCACTGAAAAAATTACTATAAGCTAGCCATTTATTTACTCAGGACTTTGTTACTACACTGAGACTGAATACAGTCTTCTGTTACGGATGGCAAGGATGGAAAAAAAAAAGCCTAACTTTTTTCCGAAATTTTTTCCGTCATCTTGAAGGCATGGCCAAAAATATACTATGGATGGCTTTTCCTGCAGAAACTTTAATTGATTGATATCTTTCTCCTACATTTCAAGGAATGTTTTGGCAAGAATAAAGGTCATAAGTAGTGATTTCTGTGAAGTTTGCGTCAGAAAGCAGCAAAAACCTCATGACAGTGCCTCTTTAAGACTGCAAACTATCTTTGCATTATAGTGCAATACTGATACTTTCGCCAGCGACGTTTGTTTTGATGTTGCCTCTCGTACGGTACACCTCGCTGATTTCGCATAAAAGTGAAAACTAGAAGAATTGAGACAAGAAAACGCTTCCAATCGCGCCATGCTTTGTGTTTTTTAGTTCATATGTTCTCGTTTATGGAACCGCCAAAATTCATTTGCTACGGCCAACCTTGATTTTTTTCAACTGCGGATGAGTATCAATAACAATCGTTACACCGTTCAAGCTGAGAGGCCATCGAAGTGATCAACAGTTTCAAACAAAAATAACGTACTGAAATATTTCGTGTTTTTAATACATTGCAAGCAAGTTCAAGAGCAATAATTGGCGTTTTTACAGTCTTGATAAATACAAACGTAAACAATAACAATCTGATAGAACCTCTCAACATGGCGCCATGCTCATATCGGTGTGTTCATTGGTAACCTCCTTGAAATTTTGTAATGAGCATTTTTCTTCGGCATCTGATTCTGCTCTCACCGAAACCTTCGAGCATGAAATTGATCATACGTCAAGTTTTTGACAACTCGTTACGCCGTTTTCCCACAGTTTTGTCAACAAGCTGAGTCAAATTAAAGACTGATCGAAAGAAACACTTCAAATCAACATTCTACTTTTGTTTTCGTACTATAGCATACCAACTTGGAACTTTAACTTTTTGCTTGTGTAAACGCCTGAGGTCTGAACTTTTAAGGCATGAGTCGGCAGTTTTGCTGGATATTTGCTACAACTAATGACCATAACACTAAAAACAGATGATAAACAAACAAACTCAATATCCGCATCTCAAAATGACGTTAACCGTATCTGTTTCAATGAGTCCAATTTTAAAGCGCTGCTCAATTTTATGCTCAATTTGCTGCTTAATTTGTTTCAAAACTGTTTGTGATACGCCTATGAATATATTGTCAAGTCATACCATTAATTAACTTCAATGAATAACAATTTGCTGTTTTTGTAGAGCATGACAATGCAACAAAATTACCCCTTATTTAGCAGCCATTATTTCAGCGACTTGAAGTTTCAAAATGCGGATAGATTAATAGCTGAGTCATCATGCTTCTCCAAAGCTTAAGAAAAGAAAAGCTTAATCAAACAGCTGTTTTAGCAAATTATTTGAATTGGTTAATTAAAACCTCTGCAGGTATGGACTAAGGAGCCGGGGCAAGTTTGCTTCCGGAGAAAGTTCGAAAGGCCTATGACTAGCACCATATAGATCCAACTACAAGAACGGCCGTGCAACACAGAGGGTGAAAATGTTTTTCAAAAGTAGCAAATCACTCTTCTCCCAACATTTTAACAGGCCGTTCTTTTAAAAACTGTATTGTTGTTACAGACAGGCGACATTCTGCGTCAAATGAGTCGTATATGGGCAGTGTGTTACTGTGATGGCCGTTCACTGCTTCCTGTGATCGTGCCGGGGCGATATTTATGTAAATCAGTCTTGATTTTCGAATGGATATTATTTCGGCCTCTCTGAAAGTTTGTATGGAAACAATCTCTTCAAAAGACACTACGATATAAAAGTTCGATTGAATATTGCATAATTAAGAAAATTCGAGAATTCTGTATAGTAACAGTCGGCCGGCCATAAAAATATATTTCACAGATAGACAATTTTTTTTTCACAGCCGAGCTAAAAATGTTCCATACAGGGAAATCAACTTCAGTGACAATTAAATTTATTGAAAAGAAGAATAAAACTGAATTAATATTGCAATATGGCAATGAAGCTGTGAGGGTTTTTCCAGCTTTTCTCAATACTACAGTAATTTGACCACAAAGAAATACAAAGAATATTTATATTATCAACTAGTTTTACTGAATCAAAAGCCACTATCGACCACATCATGCCACATCATCTGAGAATGAAAGGAAAAATAATAGTAGCTTTCTGCTCGCTAAAAAGCAATTTAAAGCCTGAATTCTGACAGTGCAGAGATATGTCTGTCAAACACACTAAGGACATGCGATGCGCATGTACATGCAGATTGGGCCCGAATGGCCCGTCATCACTTCAACACTGCCGAGAGCTCGAGAATAATTTTACCAAAGAATTAAAGTAACCATTTCTATATTTTGGCTTGGTGTTTGCTCTAAATAAAATTGATTTTCTCGTCGAGTAGGCTATTTCCGCAAATTAAGCTGTACACTAGGCTGTGAGTACAAAAACAATCATAACCATAAGGCTACCGCTCCCTCGCGAACAGAGTACAAACGAAAGTTCTTTTAGTCGTAAATTAATAATATTTCGAATGACTTCAGTAGAGGAAGTAAAAATACACATTTTTGTGGGAAGCTTCAGGTATGCTTTTATTGTTTTGATTCTGGAGTTTGAAATTGTTTTTTTTTCCGATTTAACCATACATTCAGCCGATAAACTGTTGAATGGTCTCTGGTACGTACCTGTAAAACCTCGAACCTAATTTGCAAATAAAACCTTCAAGTTAAAGAAAAAGACCTGTTTTACCCTTTATTAAACATAGTGGCCAGGAGAATTAAAGACAAGACCATACAAGATGAATTTGCTTGATACTTATTACCTTTACAGGATATCTTTAGGGGCAACAAATGAGAATTTAAATTTTCATCTTAGGGTTTAAAGGATTTGGTAATTAGAACGTAGCTATATAGGCTGAGTGACCAACCAAATTTACATCTTCTGACTAAAGCAGATTGTTTATAATATTTATTGCCCTCTCTTCCAAAGGATTTTGGAATCCTATTCAAACAGCGTTGTTGTAATAGCCGGCCGCGGTATCACTGTTCCTTAAAAACCTCAGTTAATAACGAGCATAATATACGGATTCTTTTTGCACGTCTTTGTTCGTGTCTAAAAACACGTTGCAGCACCAATGTTTTTTTCTTAAATAATGAACCACGCAACATTGGAGATTTGAGATAACTCATTCAAACAGTTATCGTCCATTTAGTGTCGAACTCATATAGTCAGATCGAAAGGGAAAAGCTCGTGGTAATCTCTGTTTTCTTTTAACGAACATTCCAAAAATAACAAACTAAAGCATATTGTTTGTTTATTGAGCGGGATTTATTCTACTCAACGTTGTTCTGTACAGAGCTCACAATCGTTTCAAGTTTCTTTCAGGCAACGTTTCCAGCACGTTTTGGTCACTTTTGAATTTTGTTTCTTTTTTGATAGCTAAATTAAAATTAGACAAGCCGAGCGGCTAAAAAATTCTGGTTTTTAGCAGGGGACAACGTTGACCTGATGATTTTTATTCCAATGATTGTTTTGCCAGTGATATTCGCTGGTAGAGTCCTAGTCTAAAAATACCAATAAGCGGTGTTATTTTAATCGTTTACGGCTGCTGCCTTCACATGTACAAGGTCAACAGTTTGCGTGCTTCAGTCCTGAAGCGAGTAATTCGTTCCCGACCATTATTTGACTGGCTGCGTTACAAACTATTCTCGCTGTTCATCAAGCCACTGAGTATACACCGTTTGAATTGTTCCCCAATATTTTGTCTCGGTCGGTTACCAAAATAACTTTTTAACGAGAGAAGTTTGTTTTAGCCTTTTATGATCAATATAAAACCGAGGAATTGAAAACAAAAACGGTTAGGTCTCTTTTGCTATGCTATTAAACAATTGAGATAGACCGTAACGAAGGAAAACATATTTCTGTGTCTCGCTTTATATTATATCCGAATGCTTTGTCACGCACTGATAACTGATGCAAGTTTGTTTTTTCTGTTACTCATCTTTCTTCTCAGATAGGTTTCAGTTGTTAGAATTGCCAAGAACATTTTGGCATTTTAAAAAAAAATTCGGCAGGGTTCAAAGGGAAAGTTAATTCTGCTCGTTCTGAAAAACTGACTGTCTTTGATTGATTCTATACTCTTTTTGAAGAGGAGTCATGTGTTAAAAAAAATTACCAGCGTATGATTGTGTTGCCTCAAACTGCAGGCATAAAGGGGGCAAGTTTCTCGCCTTAAATAGTGATTCTGAACTAAGTGCTCCGGGCGTAACAAGCTTTGCCAAGAAACCCTGCTTTAGCATAGTTACTGCTGTTTTGATTAGCTTGAGTAGACGAACATGGCAAGATGTCGGATTGAATACAGTCTGCTCAAGGGCATTTTACAAGGCCACTTCTATTCCTTCATCTGTTTGGTTTATGCGTTTTTTTAGCTCGTCTGTTGACAGTTAACCTTGGAAGGGCAGATGACACCATCAAATCACGTTTGGCAGATCAGTATCTTGAAAGCCAGGGAAGTCTTAGCTAGCCAGGCTTTGTAGCGTGTGTTTCCCAATCACTGTTACCCTGAAAGCTTGGAAAAAGAGGATATAGCCCGCAGTTCCAGTTTATAATTTGTTTGCCTTATCAACCTTACTGTGCTTTTCAGGTAAATCTTAACCAGACTTCTCAGGAATGTCCAGTTAAAGGAGACTTTACAGACTTTTTAGAAGGCCTTAGTTGCAAAAGACCCCCGAGTACAACCGAGGTGTACATCTGTGTAGTGACTTAGCTCAGTGTATAGACCGAGAAAAGAAAATATCCAATCTCATACATTGTCACATTTTCTCTACTCTCGTTTTCAGAGTGACGGTCTGATTTTCATTTGGAGTGACCAAATTACCATGATGTTGCTAAGAAGGATGCGGTTGCTCGAAACACAGTTCGAGTGCACTAAAACCTTTCGAGGGTCGCTGATTCCCCGGTTGAAAAACATACCCCAGCAAATTTAAATTTAAATTTTGGAACTTAAAGGATTTAAAGTAAAAAATATTCAATGGACGAAGACAATAGTCGGAAGAGAACGTTTACTTGTCGATCAGTTTCTTTCAGATTTAACAATTAGAAAGTTCATATTCCTTTTACGCTGGTCAAGTTTGGGCAGTCAAATATTATGCGTTGTTAACAGCGGTTACGATTTTATGTGTGGCTCTTAACTCTTGACAGATGCAAAGTGCTGGAGGGTGTTCTTGGAAATCAAAAGCAAATTTATTTGCGAGGAGATGCGAGATGACTCCGACACTGCCAGTAGAAACAAATCGCGGCTAAAGGGAAGTGATGTCCCTCACGTTCCAGTCAGCATATTCGATACACAGAAAGCTTAAATTGCGAATTATGTATATGAAATATATCATATATAATAAAAATAGTAACATGTATTAAAATTTTGTAAACGACACAATCTTGAACAATCTTTGAAATCTCTGACTGTTAGCCTGATAGAAGGATAGAAATAAATGGCTCCGGAATGAAAGCCCCATTCCATTGGGATGACAAAAAACAACGCTGTGAAAAGAAGAAATCCAAAATAACGCGGTACTTAAATCAAGGTGAATTTCATTGTGAGTTCTACATTAAGTTGATACCATTACTTCGTTAGTTCGCCTCTCTTCAAAGTGCTGTACAATCATTATTTTGTGCCTTCATAAATCAGTTAAGGTTTCTTTGCATCTTCCCTTGGATGCCATCGAGGGCTCAGTCTAAATATTTGCAATCCAGGACGAGTTCCTTAAGACAGAGATTCTTGCACTGTCATACTAGGGAATTTGCTTGAGACTGGTGATCAAGGACGATCTATAACTGATTCAACCACGCCGATCAGAATCCTTTGAATTGTTAGAAGTTCCTTGGATTGGTACAAGGAGCATCCTCGTGCGTTTTGTATGGTTGTGCTCTAACAGCAAGAAAGACTGACGGAAAGAAAAACGCACGGCTCAAGGGATGGTCAGTATCGGCATACAAATCCCTAAGATCAACACTTAAATTTTCATTTGTTGCTTCTACACATTTCCTAAAGAAGAGGTAGAGAGGAATCATTCAACTATCAAGCAAATTCATATTGTGTGATCCTGTTCTTAATTCTCGCGACCACTGTGTCTTACAAAGCATTGATATTACAAGGAGAAATTTGATGCTGATCACTCCTAAGATTTAAAGGGTCAATACCGCTAACCAGTTTAAAGTTGTATAACCATAGTTATATATGCATGTGATTCAGTTTGCCTGATAACTACTTTTTTAGGCCTTAAGTGTCGATCAATTAAGCAGAAGAACTGCAAAAAGACTCTAATATACCGGACTAATGGCATCCCCAGGGCCGTGTGAACAAATTTAAGTTTTTATCCTTGAGCTCTGAGAGGGCCAAAGTACAATTTTGATAAAATATCCACTTTGAAAAATCGAACTCAAATATCACCCATGCGATCATGAACTCCCTCTTTGACGTTCTTTTGCTTAATAGTCGCAATCAAGAGTTTAGCTTTAAGCTTAATGACGCGTAAGGGCAAATCAGTACACTGTCAGGTTGTCATTAGGAGGAACAAGCTTCCGAATTCATCTTAATCTTTTTCACACTCGCGTTTTGGTCATTGGTGAGGTAAACTGATTTTTCGTGACCTTGGAGTAATTTACTTAAGATATGCCACCCTTTTAATGAACACCCAATGCTTAGAGGTGTGCAGTAGAGAGGCCACATCTACTTCATTCCTACCCTACTCACGTACTCACGCGGTTCTTTTGAAACTCGCCACCTGCGGAGACTACACCCCACCTAATATAACCGACCTTTCAAGGAGGGATTATGCAACGGTTCGCAATATATCACGGTAAACACAATCCGATATATTAAGCTAAGCCGGGGTCGGGAAGAAGGTTCCAGCTTTCATGGCAAAACACGCGAGTTCGATTGAAATTTCCTGCCTTTCATAATGCCTTTTAAAAGTTTCTGATTTTTTATATTGTTACTGAAGACTGCCATCGTTACTATACATATACCTGGGTCGAAATTGTTCAATTGAAAAACCGTGGTTGAAAGGTGTTAATGAGGTTGGAATTTATGCTGTAATACGAACATTGGAATCAGAGTTTGCAAATTAGCGATTTGGTTTATCTCCCCAAACGAAACCTCGATGTGCAGAAAACTTGGATATATTTTTGCTTTGTAAACGCCTGAAAATCATCTATATAACAAGGTGTGAAAATAATAGCGTTTAATGCCTCCTTGAGGTCGACTGATATTGCTCAGTCTACATTTATTTGTTAATCAAAGGTATACCCGGGGTATCCATGGGAGGTTCTACTGCACGGTTACGACTATCAAATACAAATTTAAACCGAGTGATTAAAAGCCTCCCCTGACACGGTTTTCAGATTTAAAAGCGTGTGCTCGGTTGCACACGAAGAAAATCACTAAAAACGGTGTTTCTATATTTTGCTTCCATGTTTACGTTCCAATCCAAGACCGTTTTAAGGCCTTGAAAAGAATTGCATGTGTAAACTAACCAATTGGTGTCCGTAGAGGTCTTTTTAGTTGAAAATTTGATTTGAAAAAATGGGAGCAGTGAATCAAATCCAGCATTATTTCTAATAAATACTGTTGATCTGCTGGAAACACCAAACACCAGTCGTTCTTGCTCCCAGGTTTTTTCTGCTCCAAGAAAAAATTAACATCTTCACCTTTCGAACCTATACATTAAACATAAATATAGAATAAAAATAATTAATGTCTAGATAGTTTAGGTACTGACTCCCAGAAATAAGTAGAGTCAGTTTTTAAGAATTTAAAAGAACATATTATATGAGGATGTACAGTTTTTATGTTACCATACAAAAAAGTAATATTTAGCCGACGAGAACTATAGATTTCGGCAAGCTGTTGGAGGACGGCCAGGATTCCACAGAAAGAAAATAAATCATTTTATACTCCTCAGTGCTGGGTGTTTACAAATCGAACTTGAAGACAGTTTTTGTTTCCAAGACATTCCTCTTTCATTTAACTCAAACTGTTGTTATCCGGGAAACACTTTGCCCGATAAAAAACGCACTTTAAGAGGTAGGAAAGAATTTCAGTTACCAAGTAAAGGTTGTGAGAAATATCGGTTGTTTCGATACTGTTCGATACATTTACTAAACATTTGCCCACTTGGTGGCCACTAGGGGACGTGTGTATCAACTTGTAGACGACGTCGATGCTTACTTCGACTTAGTTCAGTGAAATCGTTCAACGCATTCAAATTTATTTCTTGCTGATCTATCTGCTGCTGGGACTTTGTACTGTCGCAATTTGGAACCCTATGCACATTCGACTTTTGTACTTTGAATATCTGGAATGATGCTGGCCATGATGTTAATATCCTGAAAAATAGCGAAAAGTATCGACAAATATCGCAGTCATATCGAATCAGTTTAGCTGGTATCGACCCTGAGCCTTGATCGCAATTGCAAAGTACTGATGACATGTCAGCGAAATGGTATCCACGTGATAAGCACTAGCACACTTCCAGTTCAATTTCAAATGGCCGACGTACGACGAGACTCACACCTGTGACCTCTCGAAACATGCATGTGGCACTTATGCGCCTTATTTTAACTCATCGAGGAGTCTTATAAGCCAAATTAAAAAGCTTCATATGTTTTATTTTAATAGTCATTTTTTTTTGTGCTGAAACATTTTTTGCATTGCGTTGACAGAGCTGTATTTTGAGACTGTTGTTTATTTAACTAGTGTTCTATTTGAATATTTATCGCGAAGTTTTGTTTGATATTTTTTTTCTCTAACAAATGTGCCTCGACAACAGTTCAGGGAATAATATAAGAACTGCCTATTAAAGTTTTCAACCTTTAAAAGTCTATGCCAGAGACGAAGGCCCGATTTATAGTTCACTTTCAGAAGTTTTTTAATGTAACCGACACTCCTCGAAGCTAGCATAAATTACAGTAAATTCATTCGACCACCACAAGCAAGAAACAGCGAACTGAACTAAGACTGACTGAAGTGTACCTTTAGAAGTTGAACAGTGTATATAGTTGAAAAACAACCCCTAACTCGGTTTGTGATTCTGTTGCGAAAGAAAGGCAACACATGAATTTGTATATTTTTTAAAGTTTGCTTCTCCAAGTCGAAACAGGTATATTTAGAAACTTTTGTTAGCTTTCGCACTTCAAGTGCCTGAAAGTGCCTTAACCGTCCATGATCCACGCGCCAAATTTTAGCTTGCGGAAACTACGCGCTGGCAACTTTGTAGGATCTCTCAAGGGAATTGCGGCTCTAGCTTGAAGTACATAGCATGTGTTCTACAGTTTGGTTGAACAATTTGTTTTGTTCACAAACCGATTTTTGTCTAAAACCAGGCTGAAAGCTAAGTTTACTTACTGTAGAATTATCGTATACCTTTCTTAAGGCCGCGAAAGTTAATGGCTTGCAATTTTATCTTTTCAGGTCTCTCAGACTAATGTTTATTTGACGTATCTGAGCGAACTGCGCGCTTTCAGTTGAATAGTTATTTTTAGTACAGGAATATTCTAAGGCTCTCTTTGCAACGTGTCAACGGTTGCGCCCTTAAAGTAACCAGATCATGCCAAAGTGATTTAAGTTTAGCAGAACCAATGTTTTACATTTTTTAGACTAACTATGAATCTGTCTTTTTAATGTTTATCGTATGCGTGTTTTATTTGAATAGTTATTTTAAGTGTTCCAATACTTTTCACTCAAAAGTGTCAGGGCTGCTTTGTACGTCAAACAACGCGCGCCAAAAACGAGAGACTTCACGCTTCAAAAAGTAAAGTTGAAAGTTTACATGTCACTGAACAGAATAAGTGCATGTGCGAGAAAAATTCCCCATAGCAGCGTGGCATTATTTTTCACTGATTTGGTACAGTGAGAGGCAAAATCTTACTGAAGTCGAATTATTTCTGCATTAGTATTGATATTGAACTCAGAAAACACAAACAAGATCTTATAGGATGTATACTTTATTTTTGTTTCCCCTAGATTTTCCAATATAGTTCACCCATTTTTGAAGGTGACATCAGACATGATGCTCACACTTTTTATTCTTTTATTACAAATGATGATTTATAGCCTTAGACCGAAATAAAATACAATATGCACGATCATTAAACTTAACATAAACAAATGCAATTTGTGGTTTTGGAGTTTGTGTTCATGAATTAATATCATTCGTCCGCACGCAACACAAAATCGCGTCGTTTAATCACGAGTTCACATTAAAAGAATGAATTCTTGTTTTCCTAGTGCTCTTAGACAGCTTCCTCATTCAGCAGAGATTAGAAAGAAAGTCACCCTTACCTTTTTCTAAGAACACTATAATCTGATTACAGCTAAAAAAGATCTTGAATACGTAAAATTAAATTATCGTAATCTCGTTGTTATATATAAATTATGTTCTAGTCCCTAATTCAAGTCTTTGTTCTAACGTCTATAGTCTATCAATGTTGTGCGGAAAGCAAACTCTGAACATCAAAGCCGCTTCGTCTTCTCCCTGGATCATGTTCGGGTGAAGATGGTTCGATCGTTACACAGTCGACTTCTCCGATCCTGACTTCTTCACGATCGCATTCTTCGTACCTCGGAGGCGTCGTAACGGTTTCGCGTTGGGGGGGAGCACTGGGTTTCGTATCGCCACTGAAGAAGGCGAAATAGCGATGTGAATCACTGAGGAGGCGCTCGGCTGGTTTCAAGTCCAATTTGATAACCTTGCCTGCCCTTCTTCGACGGTAGTCCCCGTGCAAGAAATCGTCGTAGTACATAGGACATATCGTCCAGAAATGTCCCTTGCCGTTTGGACTCCGACCAGCCTTGATAAAGCAATCATTGAGCGATAGATTGTGGCGGATGCTGTTTCTCCATCCACTGCCTTTGGTCCTGAAGTAAGGGTAACGCGTCAGAATATAGCTGTAAATGTCACTTAACACAAGCTTCTTCTCCGGGGAACTGAGGATTGCTTCCGCGATCAACCCGATGTACGATTGACTTGGTTTTTCATACGACCTAGCCAAGGAGCTTCCAGAGGGCAGGAAGAAACCGCAGCTTCCTAGAGAAGGAACAGTGGGCCAGAAGCTTGCGTAATCCAGTGGAGAGACAGGAGAAGGCGCTGGAGGACCGTGACAGCTCAGTTTCGCCGAGTGCAGTCCCAGAGAATACCACGGTGACAAATCATAACCTGAAGGAACAGCACTTGGCCATGTTACTGCACTAACAGCCGGAACTGTTGGATAGTAATCAGGCGCTTTCTCGTAGCAGGAAACAGGACTAAACGCTGACATTCTCGCAGTATACTTCGTAAGACCTCGATCAAGTCACAACTCAAAACCTTTGTTTTCTCAGACAGGTGTGCTCGCTAGTTGCTGTCACTGAGGCGCTATAACGTTCGTCTCTATGGACTGCTAGTTATAAATGCTTAGCTGTAGTGTCACGTGACCGAGCCAATACAGTCTTTTGTTCTAGAGTCGAGTAGGATAATCGTGGGAACTGTAACATTGCGACCACATGCGAAGAATATTTATAGCGTTTATATTTGAAGAGGGGGAAAGAATGTGATCCCCAGAGCTGCACGCATGGATAACAATCGGTGTTCCCCCTTCATTACAAGAAGTAGTTTAAAGAAAAACAGTTTCTCAGCTTGAATTTATTTCTCAGCTTTAGAGAAGAAAGCAGATTATCTTCAGGTAAGTTTTCTTTGAATTGTTTAAGCTGGCTTGCGTGTTTGTAGTCTTGGTCCGATTTTCCTTTAATCCCCCTCGTTGGTGATCTATTTATCACCAGTAAGCAACATCACTAAGCTGCATGCGATAAGTGCTTTAAAAAGTGTGTATATTTTGATCTTTTAGAGTTGGTTTTATCCGTTTAATTAGCCCATTGTCTGGTAAATTACAAGTCTGTCAATTAAATCCCCGAAAACAAAGCATGGACTTTCGCACGTTTTCGCGGGTTTGGACACGTTGTTGGAAATATGACAAACATTAATTTTTATCGACATCACGATGTACGCTGTTGAACAATAGTTGGAAATTGCTTAATCACTTTTTCCTCATTTCGTGCCCAGGCTTAAGGAGATAAGCCCTATTTAATATTCAACGACAAAAATATTTTTGGCAGAAGAAATTACCTCATAGATAAATTGTATCTTTTGATGTCACACTCTGATGGAATATTGTAGTCAAATTTTGCAAGAAATAAGTTTAGACTCGACAGTGGAGTATTTTCACTTTTTAAGAAATCGCTTGATTCATTAACCCATGTCTTGTGCACCTTTCTATCGACTATACCAAGTTGACGAAAATTTTGTTTTCAATTATCGGCTTCAAATTCACTCAGTTTTGTAATCTTCGAAAACTGCTTAATCACGTTTCAGTATTTTGTTCAAGGCCCTGCGGGGATACGAACATTTAATATTCAGTACTGACTGAAGGAAATCTTTAGGCAGGAAAAAGATTTACCTGCTGAATAAGTTGTATATTACAGGACCACAATCAAATGGAAATATCCCATCACAGCTAAGCCAGAACATTAGAAATGCCTTTGCATTGTGCGATATCGTTGCACGTAAAATGGGTGATCGCAGTGTTTCGTAAAACATATACAGCTGATTTAAAGTGTCACTGAATAAAAATGAGTAAATCAAGGGAAAAAATAGGGTTAGTGCCTTTTATTCTAGCCAAAAAATTGAACAAAACAAAGGGATACGAGTTTGAAAGGAAGACTTAAGATGTTCGTGTGCGGAAAAAGAAAACCCACGATTTCGATAAAGCTCGATATTGGCGAATAATTCGAAGCTCTGATACTTAGTTGGTATCACAACACCATAAATTCAAAATATGTCACGGAAGTTTACACAAACTAAACAAAGCGATAGCATTATCGCAAGTGTAATAGCAGACTTGACACTAAATAAACAGGGAGTCAAAACTAGAAATTTTTAATCAAGAAAATGGGCGCGACGTGTAGATGGAGACAATCCGCGTTTGAAAGCAGGGTTGTTAAATCAAAGATGTGAAGTTGTCCTGTTATGGATATATTGGACGCGAATGTGGTGTGGTTGGGAATAGGAGTATTTTAAATTCCGGAAACCTCTGGCAAATATTGCTCACTTAAAGTGCAAATGGAGGTATTTCTTAAAAGCTACCGGATATCATCAGAACTAATCCTGACTGCTAGCAGTTAAAATTTGACAGGAACAGTGAAATTCCATCGCTACAATACTCTTCTTGCGCGCCACTGAAAACCGAAGATTACAGCCTTTCTTTTAGATCGTTTGTTTTATAATCCATTAGCAACTCAAAGGTGATCATTATTCAATTTCTCCTAATACGATCAATACATTACCATGAAATCAGGTCACGAGAAGTTGGCTGACAACTCAAGAAAGCCAACTAAGACGTGCTCAGACACCCTGAACAATTTTTCCACCTTTCCTTGGTGAGAAAGCGAATCCGGAGTGCAAAGCATTGAACAACTTTCATCTACTGTTTAGGATTTTAGAACTTTAACTGAATGGAAATAAATATTTAAAGCTGCGTTTTTTGTACAGCTGTCCAAGGCATCCTCCAGCTGATAAGCGTGATTTTCTCAAGAGCAAGCTAAGGAGGTCGTTGCTGCATCAGTGCTGTTAGTTCCTGCAATATCTTCAATAAAATAACATAACACTAAGTTCGCACTTCAGGACTCCAGTAATATTGATTTGTATTGAAGTTAAAACGCTTGGATTTCTCTCACGAAAAAGACGATATTACTTAAGTCAGGTAAAAACAACGTTATAATACAACTAAACTTCGTTGATTCGATCCGTGTGAGCGAGGTTTGCCACTGAGATGGCGAGTTCTAATCACACTGTCACCTGGACTGATTTCTTGTCAAGAATACCTTTGCACTTAAAAAGTTTTAATTTTAAGCAGCCCTCTTTTAAAATAGAAAGCAAATTGAACTTAATGAAAGGATTGAAGTTTTCTTCACTTAGCTATATAGAGCAAAAGGCCTGAGATTAAGTGATCATACAGTATTAAACCACAGGACAGCCAGGAATTCCACTGATACAAGTAGAACATGGGCCGGTGATAAACTCTGAGTTGGAATTCAAAGTTAAGTATCGCAAATTTCATCCAAAGTTAAACTATGAAATAAAGACAAGCTTAAGTTCTGTTTTTATTTTAAGATTAACAGGCCTGGGCGTAATTAACAGCGATGTAACGTTTAAAAGGCCAAGTAACACCATGTGTACATTCTGGGCAGCACTGATTTGGCACGTACATGAAAGTTCGATGATTCTTGCTTTCCAGCAAGAGCTATGAAGGCTTTCAAAAGGTTAAGGGAAAACTTTAAGGTTTTCTCATTGCACTTTACGGCCTCAACGACAATTATTTTCGGGGTTTTTTGCAGCTAAGGGATTAATCGTCAGCTCTTTATGGAGATGGATGCGATTTAAACGCCAAAGAAGCGCTAAAACACTTTGCCGCGATAGCCAAACATATCGATCAGTGTTCAAAAACCGTCAATAAATTGAAGTCGACGAGTTCAGAACAAAGCAAATGAAGTGCCCCCGCTTCTTGTCCATCGACTCATCTAAACAGTCGTTTCAGAAACTATCTTCCAATCGAAGTTTTTCAGTAGAGGTTTATCAGCTTTTTGAATGGGCTACGTTGTTCAAAGCAAAGCAAACGATGTTTAGGGTTTTGCAACCGAGTTCAGTGCTCTGGGACAGCTTTTCCGATCCTTGTTTGGGGCTCACTCTGCCTTCGCATGAACAATATGTTAACTGCAGAAGCTAAGGCATGCTACTGGAAGATATTTTTTTGACAAAACAAAGTGAAATCTTACGTTGCTAACCAAAGCTGGTTTAAATTGGGGTAACTTGTATCACGATCAAGGGCTTGGCTCGACTCTGTTCGCTAAATTCCCTCAAAAAATGTATCATTGATTCCAGAAACAATTGACAGATATTTTGTAGTCAGCTACGCGGAAAAGGGATATGGAGTCGCCGAGATTGCCTAATTTGGATAATTATGTAATTTAAATCTAAGGGAATTGTTTTGGAATGTCACATCACGAAAATTCACTAGTAACTGCTTAAAGTTGAACACGTAGAAAACACTGATGCTTTAATATCAAATAAATGTACGTAGTTTTTTATTTCAAGTGTTAAAGCGCGTCCATTTTGCTGAAAAGTCTGAAACACGCTAATCACCGATAATCACTTTAAATATAGCAAATGAAAAGTAGAGGTCTGAAAAAAAAGGAAGGAAATAAGATTAAAAGTAATATCACAAGTATCGATGAGATACCCACACGGTTTTGTCGTCTTTCTTGAATGCTTCATTGAAAAGCATCTTGTAACAAGAAAACTGGGTAAATACTTTAGCTCACTGAAATGAGGCGGCGCATATGTCTTGTGATGTGTTTGAAATACTGAGAGTTTGCAAGAATATCATTGAAAATATGTTATTCTAATGTTATGTACAGCTCAAGTGAGAGGTTTTGGATTCGAAAGTAGGAAATTTTATCTTCAGAAATGATTGTTACCTAAAAACGATCTAACAATAAAATTGGAAAGAAGGCAAGGCTACAGTACTCTTATAAACGGATTGCTCGACGTCAATGTTACATGCTATGGATGGGAAATCGTCGTATTTTTTTTTCAGAGACATTTCATCGATTACGGGGGAGAACGATGTTGTAAAATACCTTTTCTTTGGGCACCAATATTGAGTTGCATTGTAATAAAGTACCACCATAATATAGAGAGCATAACTGGCTACGGGTCATTAAATACTTTAAAGGTATCACTCCTTTTCGTCATCAGGGGATCCGAGATCTCTGCCTCACATTTTTTTCATCTCCAACTGAAAATGTGTCGAAGCTACTGATTAAAACCGAAGCTTTACGTAAATTTCTGCTAATTTGGCAACAATTATTTCTGGACTATTCACCATGGAGATACTTGAAGTAGCTAGCACACTGTTTCTCTTGCGAAATCTTCGGTCGAGTTTCAAAGCAGTTATTTAAGAATTTCCTAACTTAGTCTCGGCTCGGCGGCTTTCCACACTGTTTACATGACACCAGTCGCAAAACTAAACACCAAAACTGAATAGTTTGCATGCAGTGATATAATAAGTTAAGTATGTTATCAACGTCTCGGCAGTGAGAAATGAGGTTCACGGAAGTTATGATGATAATGTCTGAGTATATATACAGAACTGTCGCATTGTCTGAGGTAATAATTCGCCTTAAATTTGACTACTCGATTCTTTGCCTCTGTTGTATTTTCTTTTTCCTTTTTGGATAAATAAAATCGTTTTCAAAAGACGCACCCTTCAATTGCTTGGACTGTTTTCAAAATGACTGATTTAACGAGAACTCAGTTAGGGCTATTTTAGAACAGTTCAAACATCCTTAGCCTAATCATTATATCTAAAGATATTTTTTGTCACCTACAAATAAACTTTCGAGAGCCGGAAAACCAATAAAAATTTCTCCAGACGACTCATGATAACGATGATGTAGAAATTGTTTTCAAGCTCAAACATAATATGAATTTTTGAAAAAAGTATGTGAAGTACAGCCAACAACTTTTGTGTATAAGAATATGAAATTCCAACAACTTGCCCCTTTTTTAATTTTGAGGAATAATTATTAAAAATATTAAGCCTCATCATTCCTACAATGTGGTCATTTTAAGTTACATTCCGTGCTACACGCCTGAATTTTTCACTTGACGCTTTTATTATTTCATAGAAATGAGCTAAAGCGTTTGACGTAAAAGACGTTTCATTTATATTGACCTTTGTTACAAAGAGTTTTTTGCTCAAACAAACATCACCTCCCTCAAATAAATTGTTAGAAGTGACGTCAAAAATAAATCAAGTATCAAACAGGAGTGCCTTGCTCACTGATTCATAGCTGCAAAACATTGTTGAGCATAAAAAAATATTTGCGCGATTACATCAGGGTCTAGTTGTTCAAACTTCAGTAAAAGCTTGAAATTTGGTCGTGACATAATGCTAATCAAATGCAGAACGTTTTTAAAACTTATTTAGTTTTTCTGTTTTGACTTAAACTTTGTTTTAACCTAGCTCTCGCATGCATTACACGAGTCTTTACAAACATTATTAGGGGTGAGATAAACTTTCTTCAATTTTTAATCGCAAACTGTGGTGTTCATTCATCAACATTCCAACAACCAGGCCGTCAAGGAAAAGGAACTTCAATTAGGAAGGGTGAACTTTGTTCTTAATTTAGGATAACCTGAACAATAAGTGGATAACCTAAAACTCCGCCACGTAAATCTCGAGTATATTCTTGTGAAATTTGACAGCTAGGATCAGGGTTGATAGAAAGTTTGAAGGGTCGAGACTTAAAGTAAGTATTGTTAGCCTTATTTTTGTTTGTTAGCTTTTGTTCTGTTCAGTCAAAATAACGAATGATGATTTTACTATACTTCGCCTAAACTGACGACAATTTCAACCGCTACCTTTGCAAATTGCTGAACAAGTGGGTTTTTGTCATGCAATCAACCTTTTGGCGACACCGTTCCCAGCCATTGACTCCGTTATAAATTAACCTTAGTTGAAGTTCAAAAGTCCACTGAGGTCAGCAAATCACGAGATCGATCACGAGTGACGTCTCGCGAAACAAACAGCTAGACTACGACAAAAGAAGCTTTCAACTTTTAAAACGAGTCACATTATTTGATCAAAACAACATCTATTTTTACTCAACACGCGAAAATTCTTCAGTTGTGTTTATGGTCATTTTCAATATTGTCCGGCGATTTCTCAAACGTTTTGATAGTTTAGACCAGTAGGAGGAGTCATTGCTCGGTTGTTTTGTTAACGATAAATTCTCCTTAATCAGTTTATTTTTTACACATAAACTTCTTGGAAAGAGGTTTTAATAAAGAGCCAAAATATGGAATTAAACATTACGTGACATGGTCGACTCTCAGCTTGAGGATAGAAGTCTTTCTGGTAGTCTTTGACCGCGCATTATATTTAAAACGCGAAGTAAACTGTACAAGTATGTTCCCTCGTTACATTTTTTAACTGAACTGCATGTTTTGAATTGCATTTGCCACTCTCATTCGTACTCTCTATCTACCAAACTTGGAAAGTAACTCATGGCTTGAAGTTAATCTTTCCTTGCTTTATTTTATTTTCCTTCTTTTTTGAACCGAAGCGTGATTAAAGGGATACTGGCTTTTGAAAAGAAAAATAACGCTATTGTGTGTAATAAAATAATTATTTCTGATTGTTTTATTCCATTACTTAATATAATCGATAGCTAAGTGTATGACGTCCATTAATCGAACCTTTTCAATTTGGAGGCTGCTGTGTTTGTAATGTATTGGCATTCCGTTTATCGTCACCCCAAAGTAGTTAAGGAAAACAATGAAGTACAAAAGGGGACTGAGACGACTGCGGAAGTTAATTTATGTCCAAGATTAGAAACAAAGATAATGGGTACTTTTACACCTCATCACAAGAAAAGAACCTTAGCGAGATGCTGATTTGAACATTGTAACGGTGTGCGTGATCGTATTCAGTATATCATTGGACGTCTAACCATTCTTATGCCTTTAAGTAATTACGTCAATTCGAAAGTTATGAGCTAATGACACGTTACGGCCTTTTACAATGTGAGGATTATATTACCAAAAGGTCTTAACAGTGCGAAAGTCGCAAGACGTTTTGGTACAAAACGATTTCAATTTTACTGAAGTGTTTCGGCAGAAACCTCTGCTTTCTTCTTTTGTCTATTATTTGTACACATATTCATTAATACTTATTAGTTATTTTTATATTTTATTTGCATCGGCATGTAACCGGTTCGGCACTAAATACTGATGTCTGCAAAACTGAAAATCGTTGCATTGTATTTAGAACTTCTTGCGGAAAATGTCATTGTGGATTGTGGTTGTCAAGCAAGCGAACTAACCCTTTTCTATGATTTCTAAGAATTCGTAAAAGCAATAAGGAAACAACTAGGAATCGAATATATGCAGTTTCAGTCAGCATGCCCCGCACGCGATTTCCTTTATTCATACTCCGCATAAGCAGCACGCCAGGCGTATCCTTATAGTCATATAGGGACCTTAAGCAACGACGACGGCGACGTCAACGAAAATATGACTTCTGGTTTTCGTAACTTTTTTGCGATTATTCCAATTTGTTTAACATGCAAAATGCTGGCGAGCAGTCCAGGGCCTAAATTACTGTGAACGGTGTAAAAGCAAAGGAAACTAAAGAAAAACTTGCCGTCTTGCGCGAACGTTCTCGGTCTCGGTTCTTGGTCATTTTACGTCGGTTGTTTTGCAGAGGACGGCAAAGAAATGTACTAAAATGTAAAACGCATGTGCAGAGATTGTTTTTGCTCATTAAGCCCATTGTTTTGTGGCGTTCTCGTTGCCGTTCCCTCCTCGTTGCTCTCTTGTATCTTCAGAAATGTAAATTAGTTATCCACGATAAAGATCAAAACCTTAAAAAGTAAGGATATCGATTTTTTTTTTAGCGTCTCTCCACTGAGTGAGTAAATTGAAGTGGATTTGTACGAATTGTTCGTATATTAGGGAATTCGTACATGAAGTCTAACCCTTGACAGGCCGTAATAATGAAACAATTTCAGAAATCAAATGAAGGATAAGAAAGCTATCATCCGTGCACTCCAGTTACAGTCCTCAGTAACTTTAACTGAATTTCGCGTGTTTGTCACATGACTCCTTTGAAGTGTGACTGAACGTTGCCCTATTTATGATATTTGTACTCAACTGGCGGAAAAATGACAAGAATTCTTTTTAACGATCAGTCTATAACGGCAGTGATTAAAATGGGCATGAACTTATTAGCCCTCTATTGGATCGTTTAATGCCTTCGAACAAAATTCTGCAGTCTTTGCCATCTTATTTGGCCAGGGAGACACTCAAGTCTACGCAGGAAACTGCGGCCTGATAAGCAGATTGAGGGTTTCAGTTCAGCCAGAATTTGCTGATTCATCGAACAATATCTTCATTGTTTTCTTGTATTTTGTTTAATTGCACGCTCGAGTTTTAGGGATTGTTTTATTGGCGTCTTAGAGACTGTGACTTTTGTCAGGTACTTGAGTTTATGTTTTTCTTTCTTGTTCATGACCGCTGTTTTGTCACGCCAGATCTTTTGCTACTCTGTTTAAATCCAATTAGCAAAAGGCCTGTTGAAGTAGTTTCTATCTTTTAATCAAACAAAACAAAGTACTTTGAACTCAAGAACGTGAACGAACGAACGTGAACGAACGTGAACGAAAACTGTATACCCAATATGTACCCTTTGGGTACCTATTTTCTTGTTGTGTAGCGAACCGAGTTTAAGGGAGAATAATTACAGACATGAAATACACACAGACGTTTCTCCTGCTACATTTAACACTACCTGTACCAGTCAGATATCGGTCGAGTGCTTTTCTTGTCCTTTGATGAGATTATCCATGAAAGGAAGCAATATACAAGAGTGATAAACTGAGATACGACAACAGATACTTGATCACAAATAGAAGTAAACCGTTAGTGGTTAAACTATAGAAGGCGAAGTATGCCAAAAGAATGAAGAGTAACCACAAAGGAGATGATTTGCGTATTTAATGAGCATACTTCTCTTCAGTTAAATTGTAATACAAAGTACCTAATGCATAGACGTATATATAAATAGTCTGATTGCTTAAAAATACCAAATCTCGACTTTTCACTGCGCCTATTTTTAAGGCTTGTTCAGGTTTTAAATAAATTATCATAGTTTAATTTCCTGCTTGGAAACAATTCACGGAGACGTCTCGTTGGCCGTTCATCATTAGATTGCCTGCGGCGTTTTCTTAATCAGCAGTATTTTGGAACAAAAACCGATTAAACAGTAACATAGTCCTTATGACAGTTTTCAACGTCATCTTGACAGGTAGGCAAGCGTGTCGAAATAACGGTGTTTGTATGAGAGTCCGATTTCAAATAATTTTAGAAAACCTTGAATGCAAAAAAAGTTATGAATTCTAAACTTTAGTGGCTAACCAAAGAATTTTACTGTTACAATTTGAGGGACCTACATGCATTACAATTTGAAAGGGGGAACTTAAGTTTTCCATGTATTTGTTTGTACTTTACATACACTTCAGACGAAGTCTGCAAACACCGTGCAAATTCTAGTGCGGGAAGAACCCTCAAATTATACACAAAAAGGTAAATATACGGAAGGAAAAACCAAAAAGGTGATTGAACGGCGATACGCAGTAAAACTAAATACTGAACATGACGTAAATAACATAATTGAAATAACAACTAACTGTTGTTTTCTGGCGCGCAAAAACGTCCGTCCGGATGCAACAGTACATCCGCGGAGCCTCTGAAAATATTAATCTTAATTAGTTTGGGTGGCTCAGAAGGAATTTTCGCTCTACAATTACTGGCCCAGTTTTTTAAACGTTCATTAGGGAATATTTGATGTCATTTTAGCCTTATGATATTGGAGTCAAATTTTATGGTTTGTTTGCGTGTTGTTTAAAAAAATTCCTGTTTAAGGTGATGATTGTTGATCATCTCCGAGAGCCAGTTTGTGTTCATGATTCATGTGATTCGTTTCCTTAAAAAATTCGACTGATGACGGACATATTTACAGTTTGGATTGGCTGCGTATTTTTGAGTATTTTGCCAAGTCATGTTCCGCAAAAGGAACAGAAAAAATGAAGCATGCTTCAAGTCATAAATAAGGGTAAGTTCATCTTTTTAGTCTGAGTTTAATTAACTGTAAAGACTGAATGACTAAGCATAAAGAATACTGATCGAAGCATTCGCACAAATTAACATGACCAAGCATAAGTTAACAGGGTGGCCGGTTCATGTCAAGTAAAGGCAACACATAAAACTAATAAAAAAGAATTTAACATATCAGCATATAGTTTAAAACGACTACCACGTCTACATTCGAGCAGTATCTGACAGTTATTCGTGTACCATTCCTTTTAGCAGGGGCCGCTCTCGTGACTAGGGAGTCAAGCGAAGATGCTATTGTTTTCTTATTTATAAATGTCTTGCCTCGACCATAAAGCATTTGATGTCGAATTTTCCATAATCATCAGCTCTTCAAGGAAATGACATAAGTTCAGTAAACACCGCACGATTACTGCTTTTTGCGATCGCTAAACATCGGACAGCGTTCAACCACCTAAGTTTCTACAGACAGGGGCACCCAGCGACAACTTTCGATCGATATCTGCATGTCGGTAGTTCGCATTAGGCTTTGGGCGTCGATAAAACACTGATGCACTCGGCTTTTCGTAACTCTAAAAAGTGGCCTCCAGGATTTTCAGTGGGGAAATAATGGCACCTGACGTTTTCGGAAAGGTGATATTCACTGTTGGCAGTCAAAAACGTCAACCAGCATTGTCCAAAAGGAAATAGTTCCCTAGAACGGTTCGTGGAAAGTTCACTTTAGCTTTTAAACTTTTCGGAGAATTAAGATGATATCAGCTAAGGAATCCAAACAGTCTCTTAATGGAAACATCGCTTTAAACGGGCTTCAAACACATCAGGGGATTAAAAAAGGTCTTTTCTCAGCTTTTGGTTGTTTTGGCTCGTCGGGTGCCCCTGTAATTCTAGTAGTTTGTCAGTTTGCCGAACTGGTAACATTGCTTGCGGGAAGCAGGAGCAGAGCTCGAAGAGTGGCAGTCCTAAGAGTGATCGGCATCAAATTTCTCCTTGTAAAATCAACGCTTTATAAAAAAGAGTGGTAACAAGAATTAAGGAAAGGAGCACACAAGATGAATTTATTTGATATTTTAACGATTCCTCCCTTACTTCTTCTATAGGAAATGTGTAGAAGCAACAAATGAGAATTTAAATATTGATATTAGGGTTTAAAGGCGGAAGAAGACGAAGTTGTTTCTGACAGCTTTTGCGCTCCTTGTTTGGGGCTCAGTCTTCGCGTGAAATACGTACGTTAACCACTGAACACGCTAATTCGTGACTGATTTGTTACAGTCGAAGCTCTCTTAACGGACACTCTGGCGTGAAGCGGACAGCTCTACTTACGGCCGCCTTGCTTGAAACCCCGTTTTAACTCCCATACAAACTCTGTATTTTTACATTCTCCTAAGCGGACATTCCCGTAAGCGGCCGCGGACACTTTCAGGGATTACGACTTAGACTTTTTCTTTGTTTTTAAGTTCCCGTAAGCGGACACCCGAAAGAAAATCAACAACCTCTGTAGAGTATCTTGTTTTTATCAATCAACCATTTTACATTGTCGTTCGTCACAATGATTTTACAGTAATGACAGTACCGTATTTCAGTGTTTGTTTTGTCGTCATCCACGTCAAGCCCCCGCAAAGCGGCCATCTATCGCCCACACCTCTAGTTACTCAGTCACGAACATTTTTAACGCGTCCCGCGGATGTCCGCTTAATTACGAGAGCTTCGACTGTGCTGGATGAAATTTTTTGGCATAATTAAGAAATTAGGCGAGATCTTACGATACTCAGCAGCCAGAGCCGTTTCAGTAGCCATCTACTGTGTTGTTTTGGAGTGGCTTTTTGTGAAGGTGTTGGCTTGACACTGTTCGCTAACTCAAACAGTCAAATAACGCTGTATCATTGATTCGAGAAACTACAGATATTTCGTAGACAGCTACGCGGAAAAGGGATATGGAGTCACTGATTTTTACCTATTTTGGATACTGAATTATACTGAATTGGGATGAAAGGGAACTGGTTTGGAAATTGTTGCTATGTCATCACGAGAAGTCATTTGTAAGTTTAATATTTAGCGTACGCCTGTTCAAGCGCGTTCATCTGTTTTGCTAAAAGACCTGTTGGAAGCCAATTGCCGATAAATGCTTTAAATTATCAAATGAAGAAAAGATGGCCTTCATTCATTGGAAAAGAAGAAATAAATTAAGTTAATATCCAGCGCATAATTCCAGTTCTGCAGAGACATATACCCGCATAGGTTTGCCTTCTTTCTCGAATGTTTCATTTACGATGATCACTAACAACTGAACAAAAACATATGAGAATTCTCTAATCCGAAGTAGAGTTGGAGTGAACACTAATTTTGTAGATTTTGCTTTAAGCAAGACTGTACGAGTATCGTTGAGAACATGTCAGTTTGAAATGTAAAGTAACGCTCTTGAAAGTGCAATTTTTTTTTAAAATTTGAATTATAGAGAAATTCATGTTTCTTGGTGATTGTCTTCTCCGGCTCGAGCACCTGAACTTCAAAAGAAAGCAGAGACTTTTTGCAAAGATAAATGTTCATAGATAAAGTTAAATACAGACACGAAATAGAGAAGAGCACGATCGATGTTGTAAAATGTATTTATTTGGTCACCAATATTGAATTGCATGCAAAGTAATGAATGATATGTATCACCTAACGTGGAAAGCATAATTAGCTGCAGGGAGGAGCTCATTACAGGTTGCGTCAATTTTTTCGTTATCAGATGATCGAGCTCTTTTAGCGATAGGTTTTTCATCCCCAAAACAATATGCTCTGAAACTATTCAGGCAACTATTTGGTAAAATTTTTTTGGAATATTCACCTTTAGAGGCGGATCCTGACCATGAAATGAGGGGCAGGGGGACGCGCCCCATACAGTGTTTTATCGCGGTTTTTTGGCGCCTCGGCCCTGCAGGCCACGGCTTTGTTCCAAAACGTATGGGGCCCCCGCGCCCCCCGGGTCCCCCGGACCCCTTCCTTAAATCCGCCACTGACCTTGGAGAGCCTTGTGATGAGAAGTTGCCGTCGTAGACTTTTAAGTGGAGTTTGAGACGATCATTTATGTGTACATCTTTCCCAACCAAGTGTCGGCTCGGACAGCCAAGTTGACATGCCTTGAATGTGTCTCAGCGAGAAACAAAGGGTTCACATAAGTTAGGCAGCGGGTTTCGGAACAGAATACAAAACTACAAGGACGTCTGAAAGAACGTTTAATTGGACCGCATTTCCTTGATATTTCGTAGACACACACCTCTCTTCCAAATCAAGTGTAAAGAGAAAAAAATTACCCTGAATATGAAGCAGGTGTTTCAATTAATTAAGATTACCGTTTACCTTCTGGGGTGCCTCGCGTGATACCTAAACCCCTATATCAAATTATAGCTTATAGAGCTGGCTATCAAGTATAAGCTTACTAATAATTTTGAATTAAAATGAATTGTCAAAGTTTTCGCGACCTCTCAACGCGAGCGTCCGAATCACCTTTTCAAAGCTACAAGTCAAAGCGAATTTTGTCTTCGCTAATTTAATTTGTTCCTCAGTTGCCGGACCCAAAGCCGCTACAAAAGCATGTCCGCGTTTTGCCATACTCAGTTAGTGGCGAAAAGTTATAGAACGTTTTCGAAATAGTATTATAAAAATGGGAAGTGTTCGTACAAAATCGCTCTCAGAGGAAAATTATTTCGAAATAAAAATTTCGCACACACAATTTTGTTGTTTATATGTTATTCTAACCACTGCCCAAATTTGAAGGCAATCGGACAAATTCCCTCCGAGTTTTAGGTCTTTAAAGTGTCCGCTTCAAATGAAAAAAAAAAAAAAGATTCGAGAAAACAGCGCAAATATGTCAGTCAAACGGATAATTTTTACTTCCGGCCAAAACGTGAAACCGCCATTTCCCCGCCAATATTTAATCTTTTTCAAATTTTTTTTTTACATTAGGAATCCCATTTCGATCATAACTTTAACCGAAAAATCCAAATTTGAAGAAAATTGCCGATCTGAAGGTATACGCGCGGTAACTTTAGTAAAAGCCCCTTCCATTTCCAGCCATACTTGGACTGTTATCAATATAACGGATTTAATGAAAACCTTCGGGCTTATTTAAGGATATTTCAGATGCCCTCCCCAAGGTCAATCATGAAATCTAAAGATAATATGTTTTGGCTAACAGAAATAGAGAGCTGGAAAATGATAAATTTCTCTTGATGATGAGACTTGATGATTTTATTTATAATTTTCTACGTAAAATAATAATCTTAAATAAGAGATGAAATTATTAAAAAAATTATTAAAACTTTTGAATAACATATTTAACGCAAGGGAAAAAAGCGACACTAAACAACTTTTGGTGGATAATAATTCATTTTTTTTTGAAATTTCAATCATTCACAAGTTTTTTTTTATTTGGAGCAATGTATATTAAAAGACTCATTTTTATTCCCAGTTGACTTTGGTGAGTGGTATTCTATGCGTAAAACTGCACCCCTGAATTTTATCATGGTTTTATTATATTATAGAAAGGATTTAAAGCGTTTGACGTAAGGACGTTCTTTCATTTATATTGACCTTTGTCACAAAGAAGTTATTGCTCAAGCAAACATCACCTTCCTTAAATAAAATTTTAAGTAGTGACGTCAAAAATATATCAAGAATCCGAACAGGAGTGCCGTGTTTGCTAATTCATAACTGGCAAATATTTCAAACCAAAAATTATTTTCGTGTTTTTACCAGGACCCAATTGTTCAGTTACCTCCGTCGGTTAAGATAAGTGAATTCATGCTAACATAATTACTAATGATGAAAAATAATTTTCAAGAACGTATGTTTTGCCTTCTTTTTTTGTTTCAAACTTTGTTGTACCTTTCGCAACTGCAGTCAACTTTCAATCCAAGTGAACAACTAAGAAGGAAATCGGGTAGAGTGAACTTTGTTCTCAGTTTAATGGGCAGTCTGAAAAGTATCACGAAAAAGTCATGTATTAATTTAAGTCTAACAGTAGAAATGAATAGAACGAACACTTTTGTATCTTATCGTAAACCACGGACCAAAAACGCGCATGACCATCTTCAGTTAGCGTATCTATAAACCGCACTCGTCAATTCAAACTTTATAACTTTATGACACCAAACGGTCTTCACGCTCTCAAGCAAGCCATATATATATACATTCCTTTTCCATGATTTTAACGAAACAATAACGAAACACCTAATGACTGAATATATGCAGTTCGAAAGAATACTGAAGATTCCTTTCTTCTGAGCTTTGATCAATTCAAACGCAGCAAGTTAATCCCCCATAAAATAGGTCCGAACCTACACACTGAACTTAATTCATTGATTTGTTTTTGTTTGAAAGATTTCAATACTGAGCCAATCGAAGTACCATGTGTTCTTGTCTGTTTGTAAAATATTGTTGAAACACTGTGGCGGAACGTTTATTTGTGAAATGCATGAATTTAATCATGAAGTAATATGGAAACAATTTCAGAAGGCAAATGAAAAAAAAGAAAGTTTTCGTCCGTGCCTTAGTCACAGACAACTCAATCTGCAATAGCTTTTATAAAATTTTGCGTGTTGTTTCCTTTAAGCAAGATCATATAATAGATATGGGCCTTTCGTGGTGCGACATAATTCGCTTAAATGATATTTCTGTCCTTAACGGTGGGAAAATGAACATAATTCATTTGAATGGTCCTACAAAGGCAATAACTAAAATAAATATGAATTTATTGGCCATCTCAATTATTATTATTTCATTCTTGGGATCGCACGCGTTTCCGTCAAACGAACTTGGCCAATCCACAGTCAACATATCAACAAATTCTCAGTAGCCGCATCTTCAAGATCTTGGAATAAAATTACCCAGATATTTTCAGTTGTTTTTTGTCTGTCCCTGAATTTTAGCGGGAGACTTGACTAGAGTTTGGAGACCACGAGATCATAAGCTGACTCCTCTGCTTGGATTCGATCCGTTTAGTGAGAATTTGCTGATTCATTGAACAAACTACAACATATTGCTCTTCCGTATTTTCCGGCTTTAATTATAAGGTTCAATTTTTAATATGCTTTATAGACTGTAAGTTTTGTCATGTACTTGTGTTTATGGTTTTTCATCGTTCATGAATTGTCATTTTGCTTTCTATACCAAGCAGAAAATACTTATCACTATTTAAATTAAGTTAAAATAGTGAAGTCAAAGGGCCGGGCGTGATTTGTTTATTTCGACTAGTTGATGATATCCAAAGAAGACGAACTGTTAATTATAAAGAACGTGGTTAGAGTCAAACTTTTCACATGTAGGAAAACGTACGACTGAGAAATAATGAAACGAAGTCATGGAAAACTTTGAAAGAAGAACTTTCGTCAAAGAAACAAATCAAACAAATTCAGTAAAGTAGCGGCTATGATGAAAACTAAATACTAATTAAAGGAAAAGAGAATGAAGGAAAGAGCGCCTTGAAGGAATTTCCGTGGCGAAATTAAACAAATAAATTTAAACTCAAGAATGTCAACATTTTTCCTTTTAAGTATAGTGAATAGTTCAAGCGGAAATAATTGCAGATATGAAATACATACATACTTTTCTCCTGCTAAATCTATCGGTCGAGTTTTCTTGTCCCGGATGAAATTACCCATAAAAAGAAGCGGCAATATTCGAAAGTGGTGATCTGAGCCAACGCGACTATACACACGCAAAAAGAAGGACCAGGGCTCTTCGGTTAAAACATTAATTGAACGAGAAATATGTCAAACGGAGGAGCGATTAGTATCAAACCACAATGGAATGTGAACTATATGTTCAATGACCATATGGCTCTTTGTAACATAACAAAGTGCTTAACATTTGGACGTTTATAAATATCTTTACCTATTACTCTGTCCATTTCATGGTCACAGATAAGCGAAATATCATATTATAATTTCCTGCTGAGAAAAAGACTATTTCCATTTCACGTATTGTAGGGGTTGACGCTGATGATAGCCATGTAGCGGCCATTAACAACCCACCGAGTCTGATTATACTTTTTACCTTTTCATTTGCTTATGAAAACGTTTGATCAAATCATACCTGCGAAGGTCTATAAGAAACCTAGCGTTTATTTTCCAATCAACTTACATTTGAAAACAAGATCTTTCAAAAGCGAAAACGTTTCAACTTCAGCCTGCAATGCACTGAACAAGAGTCGGAACTGCTATTTCCCCGCAAGATGGGCACCTTAAAGTTTATCCACCAACAGCTGATATTCAAACATTTTTAGCAGGCCTAACGTTTATTTACTTACAGTGTGTTTTCTCTTCTCAAAGGTGGACTGATTAGCCATAGAGGGAGTACATTCAAGTCTTCGTGACTGAATTGGTGCGTCAGTTTAAATGATGCAAAAGTTTAATTACCAAGTCATGCTAAAAAGGAACTGAGAATTAAAACGAAGCGTGGGTAGCAAGTCGTAAACGATGGCAAGCTCATCCATTTAGTTTGAGTTTAATTAACTGCAAAGAATGACAAAGCATAAGAAAAATGCAAGCATAAAAACAAGTGTGCGTGATCAAGCATAAGTTACAAGGGAGGTTCATCATGGTTAAAAAAAGCTTGGTTGTCAAATTAAAACAAAGTACCCTCGGTACGGTTTTCTGAGCGTACTATTGCCATAACCATAATGGCCCTAGAATACCCAAAAAATAATATATCAACTTATTTTTTTCAAAGGGGAAGCAAACTATAATCTGTATTTGGCATTTTTTTCCGCAGAACACACGGAGAAGTTGAAAAATTTGGCCCAGTTTATTGAACTGAGTTCCAATTAATTTCAATCCTTAACGCCCAAAGAGGCTTTTTCATAGATTTGCTGAATTGGCATTAAATCATTCTAAACAAAATTTAACCATTATTTTTCGGTTTTCTTAGTTTTCTTCCAAATTACCATTTAACCACGCGGAAGAGAGACATTACTTAGTTGTTCAAGCTTATTTTCGCTTAGGGACTGGTCAAAATGTATAGAGGGGGTGGGCCGGAGTAGAGAAGGGGTGGGTCATCAGACCAATTTTAAGGTACCCATGGGGGTGGGTCATCCTTTTTTTATGACTGGATGACTGGAATGGCATACTCGTTGTATGAAAATAAAAAAGTCTTTCAATAATTAAATGCTTAGTTTTGCTGTAATAGTTGGCCACACATTTAAGGCTGGGCAGCTTGTTTCTGCAATTTATTTTTCCATATATTATTAAAATACCGTGATCTAACCGAAAATTAGTTGTTGAAAATCCCGGCTTGTTCCTTTTTTCAGATAGAAAATGCAATTTTAATACAATGATATTTCACTTCGTAATAAAATGAAAGAAAAAGCCCAATCATGTATTTTATTAAATAAAATATATTACTACTACTACTACAGTCGAGGGTGTCGAAAATATATGATCGGGTATTTTCTTTCGGTTCATTGTTGTATTGTTTCACTACAGGACTATAAATATTAAAAAAATAATAGAGAAAAAAGTAGGAGAACAGCAAGTGCTTTTACATTGTTAAGAAATATATCTAAGCGTCATCCAACACAATCAAAAGTCTATAAAAATACTTTCTCCAGCCAGAAATAGGGGTCATTCAGGGGTGGGTCACTCCGTTTTGTGTCAGAAGATATGGGTGGGCCATGTGAACTTCATACCCCACAATTCCAAATCAGTTTCCTGTACATGCTATAAACAGTAGTGTACCGTCATTAAAACGCTACTTATCGGCCGATTTTCGTATTTAAGAAGCAATATCAGCAGTCCGCGTATAATTTGACGGAACAACATTCGGGAGGTGGGACAGGTTACGTGATAAATTGTGATTAACACATTGTCTCATGTTTCATTTTAGTTTGTGTGGTTTCCGTTTTGAAAGGTCGCCATGCTGAATATAATATCGTTAGTTATTGTAACTATGATGTTTTGTGATATTTTGGTGTGTTATGTTGCCTTGGAAGCAAATATTAAATAATGCTAGACTTGCCTGCATTCCTTTTGAAATTTTCGAACAACTATGACGGAAATCAAATATTGTTAGTGCCGTGCCCTCGCACAGCCAGAGAAAAGTAATTTTTTTTTGTTGAGTCTGTTGTCCGTAAGTCTAATTAAGGTATGTAGTTCCTGTTAACAGAATCCTCAAAGGTTTCAGTCGGGTACAAGGAGCAACGCAAAACTACATTGTACCAGTGCAACAAAGTTTGTTCCATCCTTTCAAACTGTTAAGCAACGTTGATTGCTGTAAACTAATTTATGGCACTAGTTGAGGAATTTTTTGTTATATTTTTCGTGCTTACTAAGTCTTGCGTTTCAAAACTTAAAATGTTTCAGTCTTTTTTACCTTGAGTACTAGTGTTGATGACAGATTCAGTCTTGTGACTTTCAGATGTGAGTCAACGCGCATCATAGTACTCATAGTCCTTTAGATATTTGATTTACTTTTTAACATCCGCTCTTATAATTAAGACGCATTTTAAGAACAACTAATGGAGTGTTTGTTTGAGCAGTAAATTATTTCTACTAAATGAAACAATCTTTTTGTGTAGAACGATGGTTAAATTTCTTTACATTTGTAAAAATACCTAAGCGCAAAATAGGTCATGCTTATAAGGTCTATATGATCGTCCCATGGCATCACACTATGAGTTTTGTTTCACAGTCAAGCAACCGCGTAGAGACCTGGGGTTATTTGCCGATTTGATATCAGTGAGATATTAGAGTATCTAGCCAAGTATGCCAAAAATAAAATAGGAATTATGCAGTTTTTCTTCGGTAATCGGTGGGACGGCTATATCCATAATATGTTTATAGGGACAATTACAATTCGACTAAAGTTAACTTTTGGTTATGCAAATAAAAAAAAACAGTAAAGACGTTTAATTGATGTCAATTTAAAATAATGATACTGGCTTCCCGTAACCTTAATGGTTTGTTTCTGTGCTATTGTAAACTGGAAATTTCATGATATATTGAATATGATAAATGATCATGATATCATAAATGAACGGACGGATGAGTTCATTCATGACACACAGTTTGTTAAGATGTTCTTTCGATGTACTTGTTTTTACGCTGCATGTGTATTTTCATTTTTTTAAAAAAAAATTCGCAAATGTTTGTTTGTCATATTCAATAGGAATAGAGAAAAAACGTGAAGATCCTTTCAACCATCAAGCTTGATCCGTTTTGAGGCGTAACTGATAGGAACACAAAGTATAAGCATATTTGCTACCATGACTAAGCATAAGTGAAAACAACAATTCGTCATGCTTAGAAAATTTTTCATCCCGTTAGTTTGCTTCAATTTCACCGGCTCGACGACCAAATGCCTTTGTTTCAATTTTGAAATGCTTTTTAAAGTTCTTATAATAAATGAGATACCTTAATCTTCAGCCGTAAACCTAGTACTTACATTTTCCTCAACTGCGAAGTGAAATCTATACAAAACACCCTTGGAGAAATTTTAGAAGTGACGCAAACAATGCTCTTGTTGGACAAGATAGCTTGTTTGCATGGAACGCTAAACGGTAGGGTTAATTTATCTACGAAGTGGAATCGCTTGTTTGTGCGGTACGGAAGATCGTGTTTAATAAAAAGCCGTTACTATCAGACTACACAGGGAAATTAACGCGAAGTTGAACGTTGTTTCCCTATGATTAGCTTGCTCAGCAAATACAATTCTGTTTAGCTGCTGGGGGTACCCAGCCAAGGTTTTCGCTGAAAATGGATTGAGTGGACATTATCTGAAGTTATATATATATATATATACATATAAAAAAATATATGTAGTGTTGTCAAGAATTTTCCGTCCCAAGCACGTGAACTACAATGACGTATCTATCTGTTGACACGGGCAAGAAAAATTTAACAAAAAAAATTCTGGAGAAATTTGATCGATGTTATTTTGAAATCATGACGTTGTTGTTTTTAATGGCTTATTTTGATTTTGCAAATTCACTATTTTATGCCTTGTCTCTAATTTCCACAATAGAGCATGATTTCGATCACGATTAATTAAAATGTATCCATTATGTATCTTTTTTATCTATCTTTTTTTTGCTTGAGGGCATTTTCATTATTTGTAACCGTTCAGTCTAGAAATGCAATTTGGCTGCGTCACGTCCAAATGCAAAAGCAAAAACTAGTTTTGTAAGTTATGAAAGGGATCCTATTTCAGTCGTGTACTCTACTGTAAGTACGAGTAAGTATAGTTTTTACGTTGACTTTGCCATTTTGTCAGCGCAAGGAAACCTGTCGCCTTTATTTTGTCATCGTTCAAGTTGCGGATGAAAATCCCAGAGCCGGTCTGCTTTCAGGTAGTTAACGCTTGAGTGTATCCTAGTTTCTTCCATCTCCTACTTTTGGAAATACTCTTGAAACCTCATAGTCTACTACGGCATCAATTGTCCGCCTTTCGCAACATTCGACTGCTATATGTATAAGGCTGAGGGCACGTTTACTGTCCTCTGTTGCGTGCATGACATATCAATCTTGGTTGATTCCTTCAAATTAATGTAACTACTATCGAAGTTGCCTTGTTTTATTTCAAAACAAACGGGAAATAACAAAAATAAATCAATATATGTTTTAACATATTTCCAGAATATATACCCGAGGAATGGATAAGTTAATGTATCAGAGCTCATAAACGTCCGGAATAACATGATGAGGAGTTACAAGTTGTAGGATTGAGTTGAGTCTTCTTTTAATGAAATCTTGTCTCCTATATGAATGATTTGCTCAACGCCCGCCCTTGTAAAAGCCGTTTTATTTGACAAATTTCCTAGGAAACTTGGTATAATTGTCTCATGGGATTAAATTTACTGAGTTTATGTACGTTTGTCGTTGAATTCAAAACACAGATTATTAAACCAACAACTCTACTTGGCTTCGTCTTACCTTTAGTAAAAAAGACCCTGGTAATGAAAGGGGTTTATGGATATTTTTGCTAGTTTTACGACCTGTCGTAGGAGGAAAACCTAGTTGCTGAACAGCTGACTTCTGTGAATGACCGCTTCACAACTCTGCCTCAGAAAATCATTGTGATTTAACTTTCTCTGGCAATAAGAAACTGAGAATGCCAACTATGCAAGTGTAGTTTAGCAAAATTTATTACTAAGGAATTTAAGTTGTTTGGGCACAATAGAGTGCCCAATATCGAAATTAAACGGCGGAAATTCAAAATATCAGTTGTGCCTTATATTGCTGCACTTCCTAAGCCACTGCTTTCTTCAGAGATAACAATAACCTGAAATATCAAGTATTTGTGTTTAACGGGTCACTAATACAAACAAAGCAAGCCTCGAGAGCTCTTAAAATTTTGAGAGTGGAACCTAATTTAGTTCAGTAGGGTTCTGATCTGCGGTGCTTTAATGTGAAACTCGCTTTTCAACGGGGAAGAAATTTGTTCAGGCAAATCGTTTTAGTCCCATTCGTCCAACATCCTCAGTGAACACATGGAGTCCTAAAAGGTCTTTCTCACAACCGAAAATATGACATTTGTAACCTGTCTTCAATTTGTGCCTTGCTGGTGTTCGGCCAACCTTCTTTTTCAGTTTATTAAAAAAATATTAAATGAGCTTTATTCACCCTCGGCAGTATGTTTAGCACAAAGGCTAGAGGGGCCAAACAAATAATTCAAATGTATTAAACATAACATGAAAAGAATCCCAACTGGCCGCAGGCAAATTAACCAGTTGGCTATTAACAAAGATGACCAAGGAGCTAGCTGAACAAGGCATCAGACCCAGAACCCCCGACACCGGGTTGTAGCTAGAGCGGGATTTGAACCGGCCTGGGTTGACCACTTTGAAACTCAGCAACCTAAACCACTAGACTGTTCCTCCTGGAGAACAATAAGCTGAACAATTACGAACGACAAGCTGAAGAGCTTCCATCACATAATTCTTCTTACTGAGCGATCTCTCTATTTAGCCATATTTTACTGCGGTGCCGAGTGTTCAAAGGAGCGAAAAATACAAGTCTAGCTGTAAAAAGGTTTAAAATGAAGAATTCAGTTGGTGACCCTTGGGACGCGTGTAGCAAAGTATAAAGTGAACAACGACCTTTAAAAACGTTTCTTGGCAGTAAAAATCAGCTGCCGACGAATATTTTTAGAAATGACGTTTCAGCTAAGAGGAATCAATATCGTAAAAAATTCCTTTGTGGAAAAGATTATTTGACCGATCGCAGAGGAATGAAAATGTATAATTCTGCCTTGACCCGATACTAGTTGAAAAAAAAAGCGTCAGTCCATTTACTGTTACTAATACCATCGAAATGTTTAATCATTAAGAGTACTAGAGTTTTTTTTTTTTTCACCAAGCCTGCAGGCGTGGTGGCAACTAGAAATACAATAATGAAAACTCATAAACAAACAACCGCCTGAAACTATTCGGCAGACGAACGTTTAGTGAGCTAGAAATAACATGGTCTCGCACTTGTTTTGAAATAGACTCGCTATTGCGCCTTTTGGAGGCTCTTTATACCCTTTCCTTCAAAATGAAACTTAATAAGAAGAAACCCAACCATCATGCAACTCGTTTCCATGAATGATAACAAACACAATCTGATGTTCGAGTCTCTTGTTGCTATCGAAACCTAGCTTGCTTTTGTAAGGTCTCTTAAATAGTGTTTTCTTTGTAAACCTAACTGAGCAAAAACACTTAATCACTAAGGCAAGAAACAATTTTTACAGATTATTTTTATAGCGATCTAGGTAGTGAACCAAAACTGGTGGACTGACTTTGATTATTTGCAAAAAAAAGTTGTTTTTGTGCCTATACCTACCATCAATGTTTTGCATGCTATGCAAGAACAATTCAACAGATTAGCTTTATTTTGGTTCATGACCTAGAAGACTTTATTAGCCTCGAATTTAAGCCCCAGAAAGCTGGTAAATGTAAAATCATGTAAAGAGAAGAATGTCTGTCATTTACAAATTCCATGAAAGTTTCAACGTTCAAAACTGTATAGGGTCAAGAAAAAAACTGCTAGAGTCAGGTTTTGCCATCTTTTCCAGAAATTCTAGTGCAACGGCTGAGTCTGTCACGCATTGAAACAAGTGAAAAAACTAATGCATTTCTCCTCCAAAGTAACAGGATAGAAATTGTACTGGAAAACAACATATACCTCCAAAACAAACGAGCAAACGAGCGGTCTGGAAAGTTTAGAAAAAAAAAAGGAAAACAAGAGCTCAATTAGCTCCCTTTTTATCAGCAACCTCAACCAAGCAGCCAAGCAGCAAGAATCTGACCCCGTTGTACCTGGTAACTTTGACATATCTTCCCTCATAAGTCTCTGGCCAGGCTTGAATCCTGCACCAACAGTTGTCCAGGCACTTTCAACTTTCTTGAAACTTCCACAAAGGCAAATTGAAGCCTGGTGAGACAAGGTTCATTTGCTTTATGGCCCCTTGTCCATGAACAGCAAACTGCCAGTAGCTCGAAACGGTCATTTGAACAAAGTCTGTCACATTCACAATGCCAATAAGCAGTTCTTTAAAACTAGCGAGGTTTAATCTTTCTCAGCCCTTGATGATGAGCTCCGGCACCAGCAAATGAGCCAAAACACGGCACTTTAGGGAAATTTTGACAAATTTTCAAGGTAATTCTGCAAACGATTCTGCCCATCAAAAAGTGAATTCAAATCTGCCGAGTACAATCACGTGACCAGCTGCCATGTGACAATGTACATGCCTGCTTTACCCACTCCCTTCATCAAACTCTTTGGAGAAAGCAGAGTTTTAAGACACCTCCTTCCCTTTAGCGAAAAACCTATTGTAAGATTTCCTGATACATTCTGTAGTGAATCACACCACTCATTAGACACGCGTTTTAAGATCATTTTAGCATTCCTCGATCGATTTTAGTCCCTTTTTAAAATTTTGTTCAACTTAGTTGCTTGTCACAGTTTTTTTTTGTTCTCAAACAGTTGGACCTCCACTAACGGCCACCTCTCTACAATGGCCACTTCTGTATAATGGCCATTTATTTTTGTCCCGGCGGACGGTCCGTAGATTCGCTCTTATTTTAACCTCTCTACAACGGCCACCTCTCCACAACGCCGGGCAACGGCCACTAAATTAAAGCGCGTCCCAACTGCCAAAATAACATCTCGACAACGGCCAGTTGATAAATGACAGTGTATACATTGTATCGTAAAAGGTCACATTGCCTGGAGGAACGAAGTCAGAAATGAGCTACTCGAGGTACTTAATATTAGCGACGAAGACGTCACTGATGCAAACTGGTGTACTTACTTTCACCTCGTTTTGTCTTATTATTATTTTTCTTCTGAACGTTAAGTTTTGGTTTCTGTTTCATTTGTATGTATTTTGATTGTGTTACGTATTTATATGCTATAGGTAGGGGTGTCATATTACACCCCTTACCTCCCCCTAACGGCCACTTTTCTCTGTCACCAGGGTGGCCGTTATGGAGAGGTTCGTCTGTAGTTCGGTTTTACCTTACTTCACTTGATGATTGGTTGTCAAAACTGGCCCCACTTCCTCAACCAATGAAAACTGAACACCAAAAGTGACTTGCGCGCACGCACTTTCCCGCGCTTGGCGCCAGTTTCACGTAATGCCTTTCGACATATTTGAACGAAAGAGACTAGTGACGAAAATCCGACATTAAAACGAGGCTCTCGGGAATAAACAATATTTTCCTGGGAGTTGACACTCTTTTGTCTTAATATTTACCTGAATTTTCAGGATTTTTTTCACTACTGTTCAGGTAGTGTTCACAACTCCGATAATGACTTCAATCTTCGTTCTTTAATCCTCAGTTCAAATGTATAACATTTATATATTGACACTCAAAAAGAGACTTATATTTTTCATTTGTTTTGACCGAGATTGCAACCTTGGACAGAATAAAATGAGAAATAAAACCCCCTTCCCCCCCATATTAATGTTGAGTTCGCGCGCAAACCAAACTGCACCTTTTTTCATTATTGAAATGGGGGGGATGGGGGGGGGGGGCTTAAATTTTTCATTTGTTTTGACCGAGATTGTAGCTATAACGCTTTTGTAATATCGGGCAATAGACATGCTATGTTCTAGTATGCTATTATTTTTATTATCTATTCACGAGATAGCGCGATTGTAATCGAGCATTCAGTTTTGGTATATCGGTAATGTGCAAGCAATATAGTTTACTCCTTTACTTTACTCATGACAATACTGATTCAAAAAAATAAAATGAAGGATGATCCTCGCAGTTGTGATCCCATTTTATGCAATTGCGTAAAGAAGCCTGAAAAAAAAATTCAGGGCTTCGTGACCTCGTGATAACGGTGTGATGCACTAACCAACTGAGCTATGAAGCCACTGTCGTTGTGAGCTGGTCTATTGTGGGTTCATATGTTCCCGGGTTCAAACCCCGTTGAAGTCCTGAAGTTTTCTCAGGTTTCTTTAAGCAATTGCGAGGATCATCCGTCATTTGATTTCATCTCCGCAGTTCACATATGATTTATTTCATATACATCATTTCAATTCACCTCTTTCAAAAAAATAGCGCGAGGTCACGGGTTCAAACCCCGTTAAAGTTCTGAATTTTTTTTCAGGCTTCTTTACGCAATTTCATAGCCCACTGCAGAAACGTGAGGGGAGTGGGATAGAGTGTGGTTGTTTTTAGTTTGTTTGAAAAACTAAGATATTCAGATGAAAGATCAACTAACTTTGAGAGTTTTAAGTAAGAATAGAAGTATTATTTAGTGGAGGAAAATGGCAAAATGATAGCACTTCAAATATCACCTAAAATAGAGAGTTTGTGTGGATTAGGTAGACAGGCCAAAAAATTGTAAGGGTTTGTATGAAATCTTGCAACTTTTGCAAGACGCTCATTTGGACAATTTTCAACTGAAAATTCTCAAACTTGACTGGGCAGCTTTTCATTCAGTAACATTTCAGTTGAAATGTTTAGATTTTCAATCTAATCAATATAAGAAACTCGTCCCAGTCCTCTCACGTTTCTGCAATGGGCTATAAATTGCGATCACACTGCGAGGATCATCTTTGCTTTCATTTCATTTCCGCAGTTCACATATGATTTATTTCATATACATCATTTACAATACTGATTCAAGAAGACAAACCAGACCATACAGATGATATTCAAACAACTAGTCTAACGTGTTTAGTGCTGCAAAGCGGATCTGTAATGACGATAGTGGACAAAATTACATAACGAGATTATTTCTCAACTGGGACGAAGGGGATTTGTTTACTCAAGTCGTGACCGAACGGGCTTTGGTCTCACCGCATTAGATTAATTAGCACCACTAATCCTCTAGAGCTTCAACTTTCTCATTTCTTTTACTTTGACTTTTTCAATCGCAGTAAATATTCGTGACCTACAATTTCCAATCAAAAGCGTTAAAGGCGGGGCGTGTAAGTACCCGTGACCAACTTGCCACACCTGATACTATGTATAGCTACCGGAAGTGATCTGGAACCAGAACGAAGCTGTGGAACAAGCAGAGTTTTATTACACCTGGTTCACACTTGCGACATAACGACATAACGGGAAGGTCACGCAAACGAAAAAAGTACCTCGTGTTATGTCGCCAGTTTGAACAACACATCATAACGACATAGTGGGAACATAATAACATGAACATATCGACATAAGGATAAAACTGATCTTTTCTTTATGTCATTATGACTATGTTGTTATGTCGTTTTGTCACTAGTGGGAACCAGGCTTAGTCAGGTATATTGTACGTGACATAGACAAAACGTGCAAACATGATCTGGAGCACGCATGTTGAGTATATAAATGACCCAGCCCTGTATTTTGAGGGTTAGTATCGAGGAATCTCCCAACTCCAGCAACTTCCCTTCCGGTCAAAAACGTTTTGTTGGGGTTTTGCTTGTTGGATGCCCTCTTGGAACAAATCCGATCTTATCGGAAGCGATCTAGAACCGTGGCGAAGTGGGAAAAGCTGATTTTACTGATAGTCAGGTATTTTGTACGTGATAAAGAGTATGTCAAAGGCGATAGTACCGGATACTGCAACTGAGAGATAA
>OX419336.1:7993670-8006170 GCA_948470475.1 Galaxea fascicularis | reverse complement strand
AGGTATTTCGAATAGTGTGGACTTACCACACCACAGTTCACCCAATGCGCTCACGCAGACCCTCTTTTAGTTCGTCACGCAATGGAGAGGAGAGATTGCGTGATGAGCCAAAAGGTCTACGTGCGTAGGAGGCTGTTCAAGTAATGTCATGCCTGAGAAGTGACTGAAGTGAATATGTTCTCTTTTCAGTACTTGACCTACGAGGACTGTTTAAAAGAAGCATATATGGAAGCCGAGAAATGCAGGGCTTCAAATAATGACACACTGCTCAAAGTCGACATTTATGAGATCTGTGATGGTTATCTTGACAAGCTGAAAAGACTCTGTTTAGCTCATTGTGCCAAAGGTTTGTTGTCATAAAACGTGGTAACGCCGGATTGCGTGACATGCTGAAAAATAGTATGTTTCTTACATACCTTCACATTTCTGCTGTCCGTTAACCGTTCTTTTAATTTTTTTTCTATCATTCAGACGCAAAAATATTCCAAGGAAAAAACGGTTCTCCTGGTTTAGCTATATAAAAAATATTCCAAGGAAAAAATTATAAACGGTTCTCCTGTTTTAGCTATGTAGAAAGTATGCCAAGGAAAGCGGTTCTCCTGGTCCAGCAAAAGAGCTTATTCAAGGGGACTTCTTTTCGTTCCAAAATGTTACTGGTGAACTTTTTGTTCTATAAATTTCCCGGTTCTCGATCGTTTGTCTCGAAGAGAGGCGTAGACGGCCTCTGTTCTCGCCTAACTGGCCTTTTCTGAGGGTCTCACATTTGACCCCATTCCAGCCTTCCCATTGCTAAAATCTCTGATCACGCCTCCTCCCCCAGGATATAATATCTAGTAGTTCATGGATGTCAGACAAGAAGAATAAAAGTTACCAAAATATACAAATATTCTTCACTGTACTAGTGCGAAGTAACGTTAGGGATACCGGAAAACCTTTGTGGGATCTGGCCAGATTATCTGAGCCCTCCAAGTTTTATTCTTCCACGCACCTGTTCATTTTTTCCTACCAGTGGACGTTTGTTAAGAAACACGAATTGGAATACATCTTAAGTTAGTACGAGGGCTTTGGTAATCTGGCCACTTTCCTTCCCCACCCCTCCCACACAAACCCGGCTAATTTTTCTTTACATTCCTGTTTTCACCCTTAGCGTCTTGCCTGGATTGTTTTAACAAACTGGAAACGATTACCAAAGGCTGTGCAATGTTTACTGAGAAGATCAATTGTAAGCTTAATACTACAGCCCAGGAATGCAAAGAAACCAAGGTGGCCCTCACCAAGTACTGTAGCCACAAAGAATGTGCAGGTTATAAAAAAATTCAAGCAAAATTGTTTTCTTATTATGTTTACTGTCAATCACATCTCACAACATCTGACCAATCACAGCATATGTAAGCAGCGTTAGAGACCAATAAGAATTCTAAGTCAAACACCCGAATTGCATTCACTGCCAAGCTATTAAGAGCGGGAAAAACATTTAATAGCCCATCAAACGCGGGGGAACGTGAGAAATCGGCGTCAATAGCGAGTAAAAAATGCGAAATCGAAACCAAGCGCGGGAAAAACGTGCACCATAACCAGGTAAACGTGCAGAAGCGAAGACAGGATTAGTCATATGTTGCTCTTCGTTTGTGGCATCCAGACGCCAGCGTACCTACCTACCACGATCTCATGTCCCTTTCTTATTTTCAGGTATTATTTACCATGGACACAAAACGCTACCAACCGTACTACCTTAGCACACAAGGGATTGTATTGTTTTGCGCAGGCAAACTTTCAAAATACTAGATTAAAGTTTTTATCGCCAAATAAAAAAGTGCAAACTTCTATTTTTCAGTCTGCAAAGAACTTTACTGTCGCAACGGAGGAAAATGCGCGGGGCCAACTGCTTCTTGGTGCGCATGTCCAGCAGGATACGGAGGAGCTTTTTGTCAAAAAAGTGAGTGCAACTGACGTTAAAATAACGGTTTTCCCACTTATTGACTTGTTGTTGGTTTGCTTTCGGTCTACGATCCTGAATTTTAATAAGAGCGTTCCCCTGTCTTTCTTTATACCAATAAGTTCGTCTCTCCATACTACAGTGATCAGTTGTCCAAGCTTACAAATGAGCGTCATTCTCATACAGTAGAAGCAAAAAACCTTGCTCATACTTGCCCGCGGATTGTTTTATTCCAAAACTGCACTTTCTTCCATCTCAATAACATGTCTAAATCTCTGTGCTATCTGACCTCTATGCAGCTTTTTCCTGTAAGACGAGAGAGAATAAATTCTTAATATAGTTAAAGCTTCTTGTTTTCCGCTCTGTTATGCAGTGACCACCCATTATGCAAACCTGCAGAAAGCTGATCTTAACCCTATGTCTGCATACAATCTCCACAGGTCGTAAAAGCCCATGTGACACCCTTTAAATCTTTCATTGCCCTTTATTAGCTAACAAGGAAATATATATATAAAAACAGTAAATTTGAAAGGAATAAAATTCAGTCATCTTATTGAAATTCTTTTTGAAACGAAGGATAAAACGCCCATTTTAACGTCTTGGCGTTTTTGCGCACGATCACTCCAGATCCTGATATCGAACCGTATCTTTCATGTCAGGGCTCATTTCCATTATTTTCCCCCTTATTTCTCCTTCCTATTCCTCCTTATTTCTTTCTTTTTTTTTTTGCTCTCCTCCTCCTTCTTCTCCTCTTTAATCAGAGAATCACAAGCGAACGCAGAAACGCGGTTAATTTTAACGGAGGTATACTTCTACAGTCATGCGCCGTTCTTCTTTCTCAGTCATAACAAGGCACTAAACTGCAAATATTGGTCTCACTGTTTTTTAGGTAAATGTGCTGGAAATCCATGCAGAAACGGTGGCTCGTGCGTCGGTGAAAACCTTTGTAAATGTCCACCTCTTTACGTTGGAGCACAGTGTCAAAGAAAAAGACTGGGTACGAAAACAAACCCTGCACCAAACGCACAGGCGATACTCAACGCTGGTGATAGTGTGGGCAGCGGTATGTACTGGATCCAGCCCTCTGGAGAAACAGCCCCAGCCGAGACATACTGCGATATGACGTACGCCGGCGGAGCTTGGATGCTAGCCAGTTATGGCTATGTTCACACGACGGGGCTTAATGCCAACAACAAAGCCATACCCAACATGAATAATCCTTTAGGTTACGCATGGCTTCCCACACAACGTAGCTCTTCTAATGGTCTGATAAATCTCCGACACGGTGCAGTTCAAATGGCCAACAACGCTCATTTTATGCTCATGGCTGCGGGCAACAACCCATCCACTGGGGGGATCGATGCATATGCATATGTGTATCGAATTAATCTACAAAACAATCCTTACAACATTACCTTTGCGAATCATAACCTCTATAATGGCGGTCAGTCGGGTCGTATGCATGTCCAAGAGTTTATCGTTGAGGCGTTGAAAGGGGAGAGTGGGAAATATGTAAGATATGCGCTAGCAGAATCCCTGGGGGTGACATGGACCGATTCCTACCCAACTGGGTACGGCTTTAGTGACAAGAATGCGCCAAATGCGGTCTTTAACAACGGTCCTTTTTTCCCGAGTGTTCATTCAGGGTCAGGACGTAACCCCTGCAGTGGATGCACCTCTACCAATTACGACCCCGATGTACCAGGTGGATCACCTCACTACACTCATCGGGGATGGTACACTGCTACTAACTATGGAAAAACAGGACAAACCTCCATTTGGTTCAAATAAAGGAGACCTTCACTAAAGGTCTATGAATAATTAACCATTAAATCAAAATTACATACATTAAAAGGCTTACAATTTTCATTAAGATAATAATACTGAGGAAAAAAGAACTTATACCCAATAGTTTTGTGTGCTAAATGATTTTTGTTGATACAGGTACTGACAGTGTTAAGGTTCCAAAAATCTCTTCACGTTTTTGTTCGCATTGTACATGTTTAATTTAATGAATAGAAGGGGAATTTAAATGCACAACTTTATCTAAACGTAATCAAAGAAATATCTAAATACTTTAATTTTTAAAGACATTTGTGCTAAAGTCATGAAGCCGAGGAGGGACTAGCGCTTTTTTGTACTCGGAGACGTTTCGAAGCGCAAGTATCTCAACGGTTTTCTCGAGACAGACTAGACTACTTCATCTTATATACAATGCTTTTATCGAAGAGCAACGACCAGAATAAACAATCAATTTTTTATTCATAAAGTAACGTTATTTGTACTTTCGTGCAATTGAACGAGAAAATGAGGTCATGAGCCAGGCTACACTGTGTCCGAAACTATAACTATATACTATATACTATATACTATATACTATATACTAAAAACAATGAAAAACGAAAATCTTCTTTTACTTTGCTTTTGCGCTACGCGTTTCACCGTTGTTGCGGCTCTTCGGCATAGCAATGTGTGTTTATTGACTTATTGCGCGACAGTTGTAATTGGAATTACAATTGTAATGGCTATTGTAAATCTGAGCGCGCGCGAGCAATTAGCGTAATTTCAAATCATTAATTAAGAACGGGTTTATACTTGAAAATAAAAACCACCTCTCTTTGTCCTTTCTCGTGTCTTCTGAGGGACTGAGAATCTTGTAAAACAGAAAGATAGTGAACTGAGGTGTCAATCCCGCAGCACATTTTTTATTATCAATATGTTTGCTGACTCCTAGCATACGTGTATGCGGGTCTCTAATTTGCTGTTTATGAACTGTCACTATTTCTCAGGACATCATCCGTTTCTCGTATATAATTATGTCCACGTCCTGCACATGTTATTACGTAAATCAAGTTCGTTTAGGTGCAGTTCATCGAGTGCTCTATCCGAAATGTTTCATTCGTAGCGGAGAAGGTCAATTCTCTATCCTGTTTTAAATAGAGGCATGTTCCGCAATGTTTTGTTTCACTATATGCTATATACTTGCTTTAACCAATGTTATTTTTTCTGGAACAAAACTGGATTCTATAAAGAATTTAAATTTGCTTGTGTGGATCAGGCTCCTGCAGACTCCAATTTTAGATGATGGTGATATTGAAACAAGCCGGAAGAGAATGCCAAACTTTATTAACCCTTTTACCAAGCGGTCATATATAGCCAGAAAAATACACCATTCTTGCTTTGATTTCCTAATCAGAAAGTCATGAAAACAGGTAGATTGCACCAAAGAAAATTAAGTTCAGAAACCTGCAAATAGCCGTGGAAAGGCCTTCTTTCAGCAGAGGGCGGTAGCTTTTCTTGTCACACTGTAATTCCAAGGCCAATTTTAGACATGAACACCGCTCGAAGCGTTCAAGCCACGTGAGAAATAAACCGATCAACAATCGACATTTCAAATGAAGTCACACTCGGGCCGCAGTTGCATGATTACAATATTCAAATCAACTTCGAGAATTTGAAACGAATACTGCAGCCCGTTCGCAGTTAATCAAAACTATTCTCGAACAAGAATTGAAAGCGGCACGTGCTGAGTATTTTGACTGTCGATGGCGAGTGATGTATTCTTATCGGTAGTACAAAACGGCTCTTTTTGGTGTATTCCTAATTATTTTTAACAGCCTGAATAACTTTATGTAAAAGGTCTGGTTATTTTGTGACAGCGTCCCCCAAAGCCATGGTTTTGGGGGACGCAGCCTCAAAATTAGAGACGTTTGTATGGATTTTGAGCTGTGTAACAAGGTCCATAACTTGGTCTCTGTTCAACCTAAAAGAATCAAACTTGGTCAAACGACCAATCTCAAAGTTATCTTTCATGTGATGGTGTCGATTTATCGATTACTTCAAAATTTGAAAGTCGCCTCAGTTCCCTTTTGAATTTCGGAACGGCCAATGGCGAGGGGCCCGGAGGGGCTCTGGGAAAGGGAATACCGTTTTTTCTTCAAAATCCAGAGCTCCTATAATAATGCCCTCTATTCATCAACAAAGAGCAAACAGACATGCTCAATTTACAGTATAATCAAAGTGCAACCTGGCACTTTCAAATTTACGCGGTCACGATGCAAAACTTGTCCTGTCATTCTTAACACTAGCAAAATATCGGGACCTAAGCGATCTGTTAAGTCACCGATCGTTTCACATGTTCCTCCGCAAATGTCATTTATTGTATAACTTGTACGTCATGCAACATGCTACACAATGGCGAGACCGGAAGACGACTAGGCAACCGATTCCGCGAACACCTTCGCGATGTTGAGAAGAATAACAAGGATACATCTAAGCCAGTCACTCGTCATCTCCATAACTGTAGCATATAATATTGCAATTCAATTTGGCTAAGAATAACCACGAGGCACACACACAACATGGCCGCTTCAACACAACTTTATTACAGCAATGCACTCTGGATACTAACACAATATGTACTATAGGCAACATAATGTATTACAATAACCACTCCAAACAACACATGGCTATCTGCGGCCTTCCCCTACATCAAGATATGACGGAAAGCCGCAAGAATCTAGAACAAAAATTCATCTTCCAAATCGGCACCCCTAATCCCCACGGTATTAACGAACGCTTCTCATTTAACTAATGCATTCCTATTTTTCACATTGCCTTGTTACCACCAATAGCGTAGCTCCTCTTCCACAATAAAAACTACACACAACCCATAATTCCTCGATTCGCTCTTACGAGGGGCTAACGCTCGAAACGTCAGCTTTTAGAATCCCTGTACGGTGGTCAATTTACACTATCAACTCTATTGATAATACCAAATCGGTATCATATTAGTCTTGAAGCAACGAGTAAATCGTCCGAGATAAAAAATAATAATTTCAACATGGCGACTTCCTTCATTGTCTTGATATTCACGGAGGGCAACCTAGGTAAGTAAGCATACTGTACTGCAGCGACAAACTGAAAAAGCTAACAATTTCTGCAAAAAATTTGATAGGCAAGTGCTCTGCAGTTGAATTTCAACCAGTTTTTGAGTTCTGATCAGATTATAGGAAAATATATAGGCATTATCGTTTGTCCTTACCCTTTCCCATTTTCCGAAGAGGGCAGCTTTCTTTTCATCTTTTGGAACAGATAAAATCGTATCGGTGATCTTCCGCCATCTTGCTGTTTACCGCGCCAAAATTTATCAGTCGGGCGCTTGCGTCAGGGATTCACACGCTGACCAGACATCCTCTGCAAGGGTATCAAAGGGTTCTACAGTGGCTCAACGGAAGGGACGGACTAAGAACAGTTGAGAAAAGGAAATGAATCAGTAAAATTCGCTCATGTTTTAACATTATTGATCACTCCTCGATTTATAACGCTTACTGCAGGCAATTGTATTACAGACAACCGCCGACCGGTTGGCTCAATTGGTAGAGCTGCGAACTAACGGTAGTGGGTCCCAACCCTCCGGACGATAATCCGGCCGTAGGCCCCGCCTCTCAACTCTTCATAATTGATTCAGTGGGACGTTAAAGAGCCACTAATGAACTCTGGCTGTGACCGCCCCTAGTGCTGCCCTTGGGTTTCTGCTTCACAAAGGGATAACCTCATTGCGCCTTTCCCCTGTTTATATGACAATACAAAACGTCTTACGAAGTTGTATTAGCTGGTTTGCATGGTTAAAGTTCCGCACAAGTAATGCAATTGCAGACCATTACGTCATTGCCTGATCTCTGATTATGAACAAGGATCTATAACTGTAATAGCAGTGATAGGATGAGGGATAAGGGTGACGGGTAACGAGTAGGGGGTGAGGGGTGGATACATGGTTTAGGGTTTTGCATGCAGCTTTTAATAAACATTTGAATCCGGACAGTATGACAAAGTGAAAGGGGTTTTTAAGCTGTCATAGAACCGAATTTTTATTTGGCAAAGTTAAGTTTAAAGTGAGAACGTATCTTTCGTGCATCGCATTACACATAACGACAGATTTGAATTAAATTCGACTTCTTCAGCCACATATTCGACAGATCAAGTTTGCAAATAGAGACTTTAAGCACTGGCACCGGCAACGGGAACGGCAACATGGATACCGAGGAAAAGACTGGGGAGACAACGCGGTTGAAAGGCGAAATTGAAAACATTAAGCACTTGCCAAAACCACAGCGTTGTCGATTAGCTTCCATTTCATCATTGTCTTCTTTAAAGGCCGCCAGAAATCACCTTTTCATTAGTCATTACGAAGGCGGGTGATAGATAACGAAGAATTTTTACTGTTATGACATAACTAAGTGATCAAATCCTGACAACAATTTTTATCAGTGTTTTGGCTTCGATGAACAAGAAAACGAATGTCTGTCGGAATTTCGTTTCCATAACCAAAATATGCCATTCCTTGCTGAGGTATATCAGTTTATTAATTTTTAAGTTAGAATACATGAAGAGAAAGATCAGAATAAAATGAAATAAAGTCCCAATTTGACGCTGTTGTTGCTTCGGAACTCGGCCCAAACAGCGAACATATACATTAAAGAGTACTGAATTTTCTTGTCAAATTATCAGTTCCGATGAAGTGATAACTGCGTACTTTATCTGCGTACTGAATAAAACTTAAGCTGTGAAAATAAGATCAGACGTCCTTTACCTTTAGAAACGGATGAAGGCGACAGGGAATTTCATACAAAGCAGCCCGATCATTTCGCTTCAGCCTTGATTTATATATTTACATAAATATTTATATATTTTTCTACAGCAGGCAAAATAATTCCTAAATGTCTGCAAACAAGAATAACTGTAAGCAATGTTTAGGCTCTAATTAAAGTTAATGCGTTATCAAATACAAAGATTTTCGAAAAAAGCCGAGGAAAATGGGATTTTCAGACTCACGTTTTCACAAGACGGCAAAATCCTACTTCTCACGTTGCGACGTGACGGCAACGTCAAGATAGACATGCGCATTAGATGAATTGGGTTTTCCCAGTGACCTTTCCCGTCGCCGTCGCCGTTCCCGTTGTCGGTGCTTAAAGTCTCTAATATCAAATGAAAACGTGCTTTCAGTAACGATACCTAAGATAAAGTTACCATACAATGAAAACCCTATCGTGAAGCAAAAAAAGTACTTCTTAAGACTGTTAGGCCCGCTTCAGACGCCGTACTGTTCATGAGTCGAACCTAATTCGAATTTGGACCGACCCAAGTTAACAAAAGTACGGCTGTTGATTCAGAATTAATTAGCCGTTCCTAATACAGTTGCAGGAAAACTTATCAATATTGTCGGTGGTTTTGAAAATATATACCAAATAATAATTTATGCATTAAGTTCGGCACATGAAAAGTTCGGCGTCTCAATCAAAGCCGTTCCAAAGTCGAAATTCCCGGCTAAGTCAGGCGAGAGGAACACCTGAGCCATTCCAAATTAAAATAGCCGTTCCTAATTGATTCAGACGCCTAACTTTTCATGTACTTTATTCTATGAATTAGGCTCGGCTTATGAAAAGTACGGCGTCTGAATCGGACCTTAGTCTAAAAAAAGGCCAATCACCAAAATGCATTTTGGTGATTGATACTTGCCGAAGGTTAATTGGAACTCGTGAGCAACAAGTCTCAACGAAATAGAAATACACCCTATCACTCGTTACAGTTCTGTTTAAACAAGCTTACTATGCAAATTAAAGAGTCAAACTAATCTATATTCATGAGAAACTGAATCAAGCTTAATTATCATTCCTTAACCCTTTAACTCCGAGAAGTAATTAGCTTATAACTTCTCCTTATTGTATCAATATATTGTCAGCAAACATGGTGGCAAACTTATCAACCAGAAAGTGTATCTTGATATAACCACAAATTCTCTTAACTAATGTGCAAGGAACTGTACAGCACCTAGGAAGGAGAATTGATATGGAGATTTTGGGATTTAAGAGTTAAGCTCCCCCATCTACTATCCAACTGCACTTCGATCGAGATGCAGATCGATCCAGTTGGATTATCCAATCGCAAAAGACTATTCACGACTGGTTTTGGTTACGGTTAACCTCGGCTGAAGTCTGGCACCACAACGTATTCATTCGTTACTTCGTATCGCGGATGAATAGAATCAAGATGAGAGCGGCGACTCGTCCTGGATTTCTTCTTTTGCCAGCAATACCAAGCGGGAAATGATATCAAGATGATAAGGGCGGTCACCAACACTCCTATGACAGCGCCGGGGTAACGGATTCTGCTGATCCAACTTTGTTCATTTTGGTGATCTTCGAGATCATTTCCTGCTGTTTCATTTTGGCGTTCCTCACTGCCACTACCAGTGACATTTTGTTCTTGTAAATCTGTACAAGAGTTAGAACAGTCAAGGCCTGAGAATTAGGGAACGTCAGATTTAAGTACGAGTACGAGATCGAGTACGAGTACGAGTACGAGTTACATGTTAGTTCTGCTAACACTGATCTATATGCTGACGACACGACATTAACTTGTTCCGTCAATTGGATGGATATGGATCGTCTACAAATTTCTTTAAACGCAGCAGTTTCTGAAACGGTTCATTGGGCCACAGCCAACAAGCTTCCACTTAATGAGAAGAAAACTAAAGTTCTTACCATCTGTGGTAAACGTCTTTCCAACAGAATTCCGAATGACATTAATGTTTCTGTTAATGGATCGCAACTTGAAAACGTACAATCTGCAAAGCTCCTAGGTTTGGAAATTGATAAGGAATTGGCATTTCATTCGCATGTTGATAAGTTATGCAAGAAACTATCTCAGCGTATCGGAATTTTAAAAAAGATTAAGCATTGTCTGCAAATTAAGCATAGAGTTCTCTTTTATAATGCTATTATTAGACCAGTAATGGATTACGTAAGTGTTATCTGGTCAAACTGTGATAAACATTGTCTAGATCGTGTTTTGAAGCTGCAAAAGAGAGCAGCGAGAATTGTCATTGGTGCTGACAGTTATGCACCCTCTGTTCAGTTATTTAACACACTCAAATGGATACCTTTCTTCGAGAATGCTAAATTAGCCAAGTGTTGTATCATATACAAGCGTTTGCAAGGTCGCGTGCCTAGTTATCTTACTAACTTATTAGTACTTACCGGTGAGACCCATTCACGGCAAACTAGATATGCTAAATTTAATATTGCCTGCCCTCGAGTAAATCGAAATACAGAAAGTGGTAGAACGTTTACTGTGACTGCTTCTCGGGAATGGAATAAGCTACCTCTTCATATGTTGACTGGTAAATAGAAAAAATGCTTAGTTTATTCTGGCTGGACCAAATTGTAAAACCTGCCAGACTTTAGCTGTTAGAATGCTAACAAATGGCAAAAATGATGAAAAGTTATATTTCCCAGGTCAAGTACTACCCTTTCTTTTATTCTGCTTGCACAACTTATTTGATCCATCCATCGCTTTCACAAGTTGGGGCATGGAGACCTTTTGCTTCACCTTCTACAGAATCTCGATCTATCGGGGACGTCAGATTTTAGAGAAAGGCATCCGCCTAAATGGTTTTTCTTATCATTGTCATTTTCATTTCCACTTTCATCAGTGGTTTTACTTAACCCATGAAACAATTCTTATTAGACAACACGTAATAAAGCGTAATAGTCAAATGCACACAAAAGAATCTGACAAAGGAAATAGTGTGTAATAGTCGCTAGTACTTACTATTTCACTGTATCGTTATCATTTCCAGTATCATTTTCTCTTTTCGTTATATTATCGTTATCACTTATCGTTTATCGTGGCTCTTCCTAAGATGTTTCGCAATTGGTATAGAATTTAATGGAGCCGAAACCAGTTGTGGAATTGCACACATTTTAGGTGTCCTACTGATGAACAGTTATTATATTCAGTTATTTTTAGAGGCAACATTTATTTGCGGTCTGTCACCTTTGAATCGTTATCGTTATTGCTTTCGTCGTTTTTGTCTTCGTTCTCGTTATTGCTATTGGTGTTACCTGATCCTCCTTCCCTTTCCCAACAAGCGTATGTCGGACCTGTTTAAGATATGGTGTTACAGCCAGTTTTGGTGCTGAAAGGCTATGGGTCTTTTAATTAATGTACGGTTAGGGACGGACCATTATTTTCCTGGAGGAGGAGGGGGAGTATGAAATATTTTCCTCTGCAAATATTTTTTTCGAACAAACGGCCTCCTGCAAACAATTTTTTTCTCGATTTTTTTAAACCACGTTCTGGCACAAAAAGGAGGTTCCCTTTCTGCTGCCGTCAATCATTATTTAATTTAATATTTTACGGCGGCGACCAACGAATTGGAAAAAGAGAAATCTACAAAGCGGATCGAGAGGCACCAATCACTGCCCGCGAACGTTACCTTTTAACATCTCTGATCTCATCGTTTTTGTTTTCTGAGACGTCCATTATGATGATTGGCGGCAGTGAAAAGTGAAACCGTTGTTTGAATTTTAAATGCCCAGTCCTTGTGTTATTGAAAAGCGTAATATTTTAAACTATTTTTTGAAGAAAATTTCAGAAACGCTATAGCCAATGAAATGAAATGTAAAATAATGTTGATATTTAATTGCTGCAATAAGTTACTGTTTTTAAGAAAAGAATCAGCTATTTACTGATTTATTATTTGATTTTATCGCCAACATGA
>OX419336.1:7973670-7988670 GCA_948470475.1 Galaxea fascicularis | reverse complement strand
AAAGGTCAGCATAGACAGTGGAGCTTGGGCTACCTCAGTATTTTTAATCCTAACAAGAGTGGCTTTGTAACTGGCAAGCAGCTTGTATATCCTAGCCATACAGCCCACAACAGGCGATGGGCCTTATTTGTGAACATCAACTGATGTGATGCTTGTAGTAAGAAAGGCTGAAAAGGATTTCTGCTCTAAAGCCACGAGTATGAATCACCATACCTCATACATTAGCTCGCTACGGAAATGTTGACGTTGCTTTTTGATGGGATGATCCGCCTAAAACTCGAAAAAAGGACCCAGACGTCTTCCTCCGTACGTCACATACAAACTGTGATCACTTGGACAACCATAATTACAAAGATACATCTCGAATAATACTCCCCAAAGACAACACCCAACGAACGGAGCCAGCGCAAAACAGCTTGCTTGTATTTCGTGGTACGTGGACTTACAAAAATGTGCCAATCAAAAATAGTCAAAGCCAACGAATTCGCGCAATAAAGGCAGAACGTCCCAAGGTGATTTAATTATAAATTATCTTACTTTCTTTTAGTTAGTTAGTTATTCTAGCTGATATCGTCCCTGCCAGCAGAGGTCTCTGAAACAAATGAGATGAGATAGACTTCTGGCGGTCCCCGAGCAGTTCCTGTCATGTACGCCGCAGACCACATGCATGGATGAAACCATTTGGTTTTACACAAGAATGCGCATGCTCTGTTCCTACTCATTGCTGAAAACTATTTCACTACGTCACAATGTCAGTGGTGTTTCTGACTGGAAAGCAAACACACTTCGAACAAGCTATAAAAATCAGGTTTATCCTCTCTTAACGATCACACTTTCAAGGAAATGTCGCCAATATAGAAGAAAGTCATTAGTGCGCTTGCATAGTCGTGTTGCTGTCTCGTTAAAAACCAGCTTTGTCTCCAATATTAAGTGGCAAACTTCAAAGAACACAAAAGAAAATTGTTGCCATTTCCTGTGATTGATGGCTTTACTGGTGTTCTAGGAAAGAATTTACGACGTATTTGCGATGTTGAGGAGTTCCTGCATTTCCCGATACCGCTCAATAATAATCCTCACTTTTACCTCAGACATATTTATTTCAAACACATCGCTGGTTTGCCGAGTCAATTCACATGTGAGCAAAACGTCATTTGTTGCTATGGGAACATCGACGCCTGCACGACAGAGAACTCCTGGAGGACCGGCAGGTCTCTCTCCTACTCACCGTGAGAGTCCTCTGTTAGCAGGGAAGCTGATATCCAAACCTTTATTGTAACCAGACCGTTACCTCCCTTTGGAGAGCAAGACGCTGTCACTGTCACTGTCACTGTCACTCACTCACTCACTCACTCACTCACTCACTCACTCACTTATTTCTTAAGTATTAACTTTCATTTTCTTACCTAATCTATCGCGGACGAAAATGTAGGCCTGCTGCACCGCGTAACCTACAGCATTCCCCACAATGCAAGTGTACTTTCCTTCACTGTTTTTGGTAACATTGACGAGAGTCAACTTATGTCCAAGGAATTGGAACTTGCTTTGTTTTGTTGGTACAACTAAATGCTGGTTGTCGCTCTGCTCGTTCTGTTTTATTATTTCGTAGCTGTGGTGGGGATGTTGTATCTGAGACCCGTTAGCAGGGCTATTGGATGGAGATGAAAACCATCGCAGCCACTGGAAACGGGGCATGGAGTCACTGAATGCTTTGCACAATAAAGTCGCATTTTGGCCTTGGTATACTGTGACGTTTTTCATCTCCAAGACCACCGGCCTGGCACGTATTAGTTCTGAAATGAGAAAGAGACAGTAACGTTAGTACCCGTCGTTAGTAACCCTAGTTTGCGGTGACTTGAAATCACAACGCGAACCGGGACAGCAGATGCGCGTCATAATACCTTTCTGCCCGGATAGCTTCATGTGAACTCCTTGGAAAAGTCCGGTAATCGGATTATAACTCCACCTAAACCTAAAGTCCTCAGAACTCTGACTAAACGGTTATCTTTTCGTTATCGTTTTTGTAAGGAAATTTCATCTGCTTAGAAAATTTACCAAATTATTGAGTCCAAAGGAATTAGCCGTGTTCCTCGGTAACGCTGGTTTACTTTCAAAACGAGCTTAGCTGCTTTCTTTGTTTTTCTTTTATTTTACTTTTCCTTGGCCTTCTTTCCCTTTCTTTACTGACTCGGCTTTAACTGTAACTGGTATTGCGAGTGATTGCACCATATCTGTGTTTTTCCCTTACCGTGGACATCAACACTGTATGAATGGTTGATCCAGCCGTAACGGTTGCTGACATTACAAGTGTATATCCCAGAATCAGAAGGTACCACGTCCCTCATAACCAATTTCGTCGAAACTTTATTCAAGTAAATGCTGGAGCCATCTTTTCTTTCCTGAAATAAGGCTCCGTCCTTATACCAGATTACTGTAGGACGGGGATATCCTTCAGCAGAACAGTCCAGCTTTACAGAGTTTCCAACCGGCACAGCGATAAGATTACGTATTCTCCTGGCCAATGATACCGTGAATTTCGGAGCAGCTAAAAGAAACGAAACACAACTGGTGAGTGCAATGAATCTGACTGGTTTTAATGCGGTGTTTTGGGACTGTTCTGCTCTGAGCTGTCCAGTGTACTACTTGGAAAACTGTAAGCTTACCTGGCGTTGTATTCCGGTTGGGATCCCGCGTCGGACCTTGAAACATAAAGCAAAAGAAATCATAAATCGTCATGAAATTCAGCTACTTTCTCCCCTCAAGAAATTACCGAGGAAAAGAAGGTTATTTGCATGTCACAGCTGGGCAGGTTCAGTACTGATATTTCCTTTTTTTTTCAAGATGTAAAATCGCCCGCTTACAGAATAAAGTATCATCCCTGATTCCCCTAACACACAAACTGTTTACCTACTTTCAACAAAAAGCTGCACATCAAGAGCATTCTTTCCACCGCAAGAGTTTTGAGCAATACACGTGTAGTGGCCTGCGTCTTCCTTTTGGGTCCTTTTTATTTTCAAGTATTTATTAGGCTTGATCCTCATGCGGATGTGTTGGGTTGGTTGGAGTGTTACATTGTCCTTTTTCCAGTAAACATTTAATCCGTACCTGGAGTCTGTACCTTGGGCTTTTATCGGGCAAGGAAGTTTTGCGTCTGCTCCTTCCACAACAGCAACAACCTCTTTTTCGCCCACCATATTAAGGAATTCTGGGACTGGAAAAAAGGGGGGTATTTTTATTAAGTAAACAACATGCTACTAAATGCCAAATAATGCAATCATTACAATAATTATTAAATAAAGGGCTGTCCGCAAAGAAAGGATATGATTTTTCTTTTGACGTCATGTTGTCATATTTATGTTTACATGTAATCATCTTTTTATACATAAATGTTTTATCATAGTTATTTCGTTACTTGCAATTTTCTTTGTGAGGACCCTTCTGCAAAGAACTTTTAGGTGAAGTTGGTATTCCGGCCCTCTCCTCCCAGACCGCAACCTCAAAGGAGCACTGGGAGTGGGGCACTTTCATAACATGAAAAGTAGAGAGCTTAAGCAGCGACGACGGCAACGGCAAAGAGAACGTCATTTCAAATTGTGACTTCTCGTTTTCGTAACTTTTTCATGATTATTCCAGTTTGTTTAACATGAAAAATGCTGGCAAGCCGTTCAGGGTCTAAATTACTGTGAACGTTGTAAAAGGGAAGAAGAAGAAAGAAAAACTTGTTGTCCTGCGCTCACGTTCTCGAGAAAACCTAAAATCTGGTCATTTCACGTTGTTGTTTTGCAGAGGACGGCAAAGAAATGTACCAAAATGTAAAACGCACGTGCAGAGTATTGTTTTTGCTCATTAAGCCTATTGTTTTGTGGCGTTCTCGTTGCCGTTGCCGTCCTCGTTGCTTAAGCTCTCTAGTGAGACAGCGCGGAAGTCATCAGCAAATTTACTGTATGTGACTGTGCAGAGAATAAACAAAACACTTTCCGACTTCATTAGAAACTTAAAATCGACCCCATAGTCAGCAGATGCCTAAAACTGTGCCCGAAAATCCTTCTGCTTTTCTCGACGACGAGTCGCTAAGTTTGGCGATTTTTGTTCGTCGAACACAAGCGCGCGCGAGAGAGTCATCTTACGTGAGGGGAAAGAAATCCCCAAAATTGTCGACTTTACTCGCACTTTCATCAATTTGTTTGCATGTTTGTTTGATCTTTTTAGTGTGTTGTTTTTCGAGTTGTTGGGAACTGCGGCCGGAGAAACATCTTGTCTGCTGCATCAGAACAAGTCGCGCAAGCAAAGCAACTTGATATCACATCACAGCTAACAATGGTGGGATACAAGTTGAACGGACGATACCTTTGGCCAGCAAACATTCCAAAGGATGCGTCACACGTTCGCGGGAAATACTAATCTGTTTTTGTTTTGGTTAAAAAATGTCAGCAAACTTAGATTTCATTTAAATTGAGAAGTTTAAGAATGCCGTTTTGTCAACAGTGATCATATTTTGAATTATGTTCGCCAACAAAGTGTTGCTTCGGAAGAAATTTTGACCTTACACATCGGATACGATTCTCTGTGAAGTTTATATGAGCAAGAATGCCTATTACAACAGATAGGCTGCAGCTGTGTCGAATTGCTCAATATCTTATAGAGCACGTAGTATTGTGTAAAACCAAACCACCGAAGGAAAAGAATTTAGCTGTGCGTAATCCACTGGCCGTACACTCTTTATCCGCCATCCTGTTTACACTTTTCTACTGTTGAGAACGAAATCACGTTCCACTGCGCGTGTCCGGAATTTCTGGCCATGATTTTCTTGGCTAACCGTTTGTCAGTAAGAAGCATAGATTTTGTTTTAAGACCCATGACGGACCAATATGCTGTGCGCGTTAAGTCAAGTCGCCATATTTTTTGTGAGTCGAAAAGTCAAGTGAAGACCGTTGAATTCACAGCAATCCGCTTCCATCCGGCGTTTATGGAGCTTGATTTTACGTTTCGTTGCCCAAAGGATTTCACTATTTCACTTGTGTGTTGATTTTGATGATTTTTTTGGAATTGCAATATCTGTAGAGTGAATACGATGAACTCCTAGAAAGCTCTGATCGTTTGACATTTTGATGGCCGTACCTTCGCGTAAGTGGAGGCCACTTTATCTGGTTGTGCCCGTTATATCATGGTACGATCATCTGTGTTTGAACTATGGCATGAGAGGAAAATTACTCTTGGGTTCTCGGAAGCAATGAACTGCCTTTGCCGAGTATCTACTGCATCAAACAGACCACAGAGCATCAAGTTTAGGACCTTGCCAGAATTCGATGGTTTGTTTATTTGTTATAGCTTTGTTACAATGCTTATGTATCACAGCTTTGTTCATTTTAACAGCCCGTGTGAACGAGATGGAAGGCAGGGAACATTTGGAGTTACCGAAGATTTTTCTCAAACCTCTTCAATCTCGACGGCTTCGTCTTCCTCCTTCTCGTTATCCGCTACTATTGAGCCATCTTTCGCCTAAATTTCTCTCCTCCAGAGAGTTTTCCAATAAAGATAGTGATGAACTCATATTGTGCTCTGATCAACCGACAAGCATGCGAAATATTCAAACTTCGGCGACCGCATCACACAATGGCGCCTCCTCCTTGTGTTTGTCAAAACAATAATAGACGCGCGCAAAGCATATTGGTCCGTCATGGGTCTTTAAGTTTCATTCAGTATCATTTTGTTGTCAGCTGACCAATTCAAGATTTCATCGTCTGAAGGCCACCCGAGATATCATTCGGCGGCACCGTATAATGGGTGGAGTAGCTAATAGTTGTGTCGTCGGCATAAATATCAGCCACGGACTGCTGCAGTGTTGCTGGTAGATTATTCATAAATACAAGGAATAGAATTGGTCCTAAGATGCGTCCCTTTGGGACTCCAGTTGTTATGGCCCTTTTAGTAGAATGGTACCCGTCTATGTTCACGTACTGGCATCTGCCATTCAAATAGTCACGGAACAGGGGTAACCTGCTCTCAAACACTCCAAGGGCCCTTAATTTTAGGAGTAGTAGTTTATGCTCGATCAGATTAAAAGCCTTCTTTTAATCAATAAAAACAAGTCCAGTGACTTTGTCATTGTCAAGGTTGAACAGTAACTGGCCTACCATATCGGATAAGCGCAGTTTCAGTGGAATGAGATTTCCTAAACCCGGACTGGAGAGGATGGAACAAATCATTCTCCTTCAATAAATTACACAGATGATCGCAAATGTGTTTCTCCAGCACTTTCGAAAGAATGGGGAGCACAGAAATCGGTCTATAGTTCTTCTTATCATTCCTACTGCCGTTACCTTTAAAAACAGGGGTAACTTTAGCGATCCTCCAGATAGCAGGGAAAGTCTGTACAGATAGGCAATACTTCAATAACTTCGTCAGCGATGGTGCAGTTGCGGGAGCAGCAATTCTAAGTATTTTGGCACTGATGCCGTCGTCTCCGGTGGCCTTATGAGTTGGAATAGATAACAGCAGCTCTACAACCCTCTTCTGAGTTATTCTTGGGAGGTCAAATGCGCCAATGCCTTGTCTGATAGTAGTCGTCGTTGAGATAATGTTCAGCGAAATAGGCCCAAGTACTGCAACCAGTTTCTTCGGTTGATCAACAAAAAACGAGTTTAGTACTTCAGCAATGCTTTGCTTATCCGAGATATTTGTCTCGTTTTCAACAAGTTCCTTTACTCCACTTTCAGCCTCTTTGTCATCTTTCGATAGACACTTGATTAGATTCCAGAGTTTCCTGTAATTGTTCCTGTTTTCAGCGACTTTATCTTTGAAGTAGGATTGTTTTGCACTCCTTATAAGTTGGGACACTGTGTCCTTCGCTCGCTTAAATGCGTCCCAGTCCCTTGTAGCTTGGCTTTTTCTAGCTTTGCTGAGAAGTTTGTCCCGAGCCTTCATCTTTTTCAGGATTTCAGTGTTAAACCATTTAGGCTGAACATTGCGCTTTACTCTCTTTTGTTTGAGAGGGAGGTGTTCATCGATAGTGTCATTAAACACGTTATACAGAGTGTCAACAATATCATTGATATCCTCGAACACAAAGGCACAGTCCCAGGGGGCCCCATGCAGCGATGAAACAAATTTCTCTTTGTTAAGGCCTTTTATATCCCGATAAGTTATCATCGTATGTTGATCTTTATTGTGAACCCTTCCTCGGTTGAGATTGTAAACCCTTTCGCGTCACTTGCTCTTGCGTCGAACGTCGATATAAATTTTTTTCCTGGTCGGAATTCAGGTCTACATCGCCGCCCACGTGCTCACGATGTGCTGCCATTGAATAAACTTCAGGCTGGCTTAAAGCTACTAAACATCTCACTCGCCGCTTCGTTCCTAGTGGTTCTTGCTGGTGATGTAAGCCTAAATCCTGGCCCAGAAACAGATCAATGTGCTCTGTGTGCTAAAGGTTGCCGGAAAAATCAAAGAGCCGTGCAATGTGATGAATGTGATCGCTGGTTTCGTGCGACTAAAAATGCATAAACATGAATTATCGTGAATATCTTGATGTTAGTGACTTAGCCTCAAATTGGATGGTCTTGTACGGACTGTTTATTTCAGTCCCGGACCCTTTTCTGCTACAAATGTTTTTTACGACCCAAAAACTACAGCACCAAACGATTCCATCCAGGGTTTCGAAAAGACCGCACTGGATCGACAAAATTAAACGGAGGTGGAGTTTTGCTTTATATACGAGATAATATTCCTTTCACTGTCAAGAATGAACTAGCAGCAGATAAGGAGGAGTTGCTATGGGTTGAAATCAACAGGCCAAAGTGTAAACCACTTCTGATTGCTGCTGCATATAAACCCCCAAGCGTGAAAGAAGCCAACTTCTTGGAAACTCTAAGCAATTCCTTTGCAAAGATTGACCTTGATAGGGAACGGTTTAGTACTAATGGGTGACTTTAACATAGACCAACTCGGGAAAAGTTCCGCAAGCAGATTGCTGAAGTCGTTTGCCGTTGTAAATGACATGAAACAGCTTATAAATGAACCAACAAGAATTACAGAATACTCAAAGACCCTTATTGATCTGTTTTTTACAAAATAGAGAACACAAGATTGTTCAATCTGGCATCATTCATACAACTCTGAGCGATCACAGCTTGGTCTTTTGCGTGATGAAAGGAGGCGTTCCGAAACATCCACCAAGAAAATTTGAATATCGGTCATTCAAGAATTATAATAAGACGAAGTTCATAAATGATCTTAATCAAGTCCCCTGGTCAGTTGTTGATGGAGTCGAAAATGTCGATGATGCTGTCTTCTTATGGGAACGATTGTTTTCTGAGATAGCGAACGAACATGCTCCTCTGAAGATTAAGCGAGTTAAGGGAAGTAAAACCCCATGGGTAACATCGGAACTTGCTGAAATGAAACGAGATAAAGATTATCACTTCAGGAAAGCACGCTCCACCAATAGTACTTACCACTGGGGAATGTACAGAAAACTGCGGAATTAAACCAATCATTAAAAAAAATCTCAAGTCGAAATATTTTTGTCAGATGATTGAAGACTCCAAGGGTGATTCCTGTGAAATGTGGCGCGCAATAAAACAGGTACTCCCCAGTACTAAAAAGTCGACTGTTTCTTCGATCTTTGAAAATGGGAAGTGGCACACCGAAAATCTCTCCGTTGCCAAATTTATGAACCAGTACTTTGTGTCAGTGGGGAAAGTACTGGCAAAACCATTTCGAAACGTTTCGACTGTTTTAACTCCCAGCACCCCTCCTTCTGAATTCCACCTGTATAATGTTAGTGTGAACTTCGTCCATAATGCCCTTAAAATCTTAAAATCTAACAAAGCTGTTTGACTTAATAAGCTAAGTGCTCGCTTGTTGAAGGATGCTTCTGACGTAATCGCCCAAATTCTAACTGGTTTGATCAATATATCTTTCACTGATGGAGTATTTCCAAGGGTCTGGAAGTGTGCAAAAGTCATTGCACTTTTTAAAGATGGAGATAAGTCATTAAAGGATAATTATCGACCGATATCAATCCTACCAACTTTAAGCAAGATCATAGAGAGATCAGCACATATTCAGTTAAGTTCCTTTTTGGAAGAAAACAGATTATTATCACAATCACAGTTTGGCTTCCGACTGAAGCGTTCAACTTCCACTGCCTTAATCGACTTTACAGATCAGGTCCTAGAAAGTATAGAGAAAGGACGCGTGACAGGAACAGTCTTCCTGGATCTCTCTGTTGATCATCTGCTCCTCATCAACAAACTCAAGTCATTAGGAGTAGAAGGGAAAAGCTTGGAATGGTTCCACTCATATCTCACTGGTCGAGTTCAACAAACGATGTGTGTTAATGCACTGTCACCCCCACGAAAAATCCCCATGGGAGTGCCACAGGGCAGCATTTTAGGGCCATTGTTATTCTTGGTGTGTATTGATGGAATTCAATCTGAACTGCGGCACTCAAAGATGACGATGTTTGCTGATGACATGGCATTTTATTGTCATGAGAACTCGCCAACCAATTTGCAATCAAAGCTCAATGCAGACTTGGCAGCTATTACATCTTGGTTGCATGACAATAAGCTGACACTAAACGTTACTAAGTCGAAGTTTATGGTCATTGGAGGACGTAACAAACTAAATCAATTTAATGACGTAGCCCTTGTAGCCAACAATGATCAATTGGCGAACGTTACCAAATTCAAGTATCTTGGAGTGATCATAAATCGGCATCTTACTTGGCATGACCATATTGAACAACTACAAAGTAAAATAGCAAAGAGACTAGGTGTCTTAAAACGAATCAACCATCTTCTCCCAGTTTATGCAAGAAGGATCTACGAGTCAACAATGGTCACTCCTATTCTTGAATATGGAAGTATCGTATGGGGTGACAAAAATAACAAAGTTTTAATAGATTTTATCCAAGTTCTTCAGAATAAAGCAGCCAAGCTACTTCTGGATCGAGCAATGCTTTCTTCTTCAACTCAAGCACTTCTAGATCTCAACTGGATGAATTTATCAACCAGAAGATTAATGCAACGATGTCTTTTTATGCATAATCTTATTAATGATAGTGAAAGAAACAGTATGATTACTCGAGGCACTGACTATCATAGCCATAACACTCGCTCCAGGGAAACTATTAGATCTATTAGATCAAACACGAACTGGGGTCTACTCAGATCTTTTAATAGTGCATTGACAGACCGGAATTCCCTTCTAGAAGACATGAGCTATCTACCTTATAATGCTTTTAAAATTTCATTGCTTAAACATTTTAAATCTTAATAGGTTCGCTTGGTGTGACATCTCTTTCTCAACTATTTTATTATATTTTCTGTCTTAAATTTCGAGTTTTAAGTAGACATTTTACAATTCTCACTGTGAGTTTTTTTTACTTTATTATTACGTTTATTTTTATTTAACATTGTTAATTTTGAGAGTCCCACTGAAAACCGCCATGGCGAGTTGGGCTCCCTCTTTAAATATTATTAATTATTATTATTATTATTATTATTATTATTATTATTATCATTATTATTTCTGCCACTTCCCTTGCGAGTACAACGTACAAATCCCTTTCACAAAAAACTCTTCCTTCGAGTGCCTTTTTCCTCTTGCATGCACATGTAGCGGAAGAGGGAATTTAAGAACAGGATTATCTGGGATTTTCCGCTTTCTGACATTTAATTTCATAAAGGAAAGGTCACCGCCATTGTGGCACTTCCTTTGTCAAAATATAATGCTATTACCCGACATTTCATAGCACACTAAAGGAAACAATTAAAATTTACACATAGCCAGATTTGCAAAGAGTACACAACTACAGCTATCTAAACTACAAAAAAACTCCACTTAAGTTGCATTTAATTTTAACTTGGTACTGGGTCCACATTGCCCTGCCCTGGCGTCTGCGTGTAGCATCGTAGACGAAACGAATAGTTAGAAGGAACAATGGAGCTTCTGTTGTGCCTTTGAGGCATCAAATTGATGACCTTCAAAGATTTCCTTTCGTGTAAGTGACGTTTTGAAAAACAATCGAAAAGCAATATCCAATATGACTTGATATTGTTCAGTAGCAAATTCCCGCTTCGATTTATCCTATCAATGTTACCGCTTTTTATTCGTGTCTAAACCAAATCAGATTTTCAAGGAATCGCTGTTTTTCACTTCGCAGAAAAAGAAAATTCGACACAGTTTGTTGTCGTCGACGAGTTGTTGGGACATGTTTTTAACCACCAGCTCAGAAATAACAGCTTATCAGGCTGGACATCCACAAGTTGATATTACATGTTTCGAACTCCTAAACTGACCTCAGCTACAATTACATCCAGCGGTCCGCTTATTCGATTCAAACGGTTCATTACATTCTGTGCAATTCACTAGAAATAGAAACGGTTTCGAATATAAAAGAAACGACCTTAATAAACGTCAAGTGGACTAACCAGAAAGAAAGCAATATAACACACAAGTGTGGATCCTCAGAGTCAATTCCGGCTCTAAGGTGAGAAAATGTCCGACAGCAAACTAATACTGTACTTTCACTAGAAACATGCAACATATGGCCGACACGAAAAGGCTCGCAATACGACACGCTCGAAAAGGCCTGTGGGAAGTCACAGGGATCCCAACAAAAGTAATAACAGAGGGAGTTCAAAGTAGTAGTCTAATCCATATTTTCACTTTAAGATTGAAATGTGAGATGTAACTTTGAAGCTCAATGATGTTGAAAATTCTAATCACGGACTGTTCAAAAGGTTTAATGTCACAGGCTTTAGTGGTGATGCTCGCGTGTCTAGTAGAATGATGTTATTGCTTGTTTAGTTTAAAGGTTATAGTCTGTTCTCAAATGTATTAATAATCCATAAAGAAACGAAGAACAACGAAGGAAGCAAAGACCGCTTTTACAAAAGGCAACATGCTTTAATAGTTTTGTATAAGTGGCGGAAAATAACGTGAAAGGATGCAGTAATGTTCCTATCTGAATAATGGTTGGATTTTATCAGAGGCGCGTTTTGCCGCACGAGAAATGCACTGAAATCAACACTGATTGCGAACACCCCTAAAAGCGTCCATTTCAAATTGGCCTGCACCGTTTGCAAGCTTGTCCGTGATTGGATGGCGGGGACAGCCCCGGAGACAGCCCTTCTTGATTTGAAACGAAATCTGTATCCATCACATCACTGCAGTCGCCTAATTGCGAACAGAAATTGGTCCCATGATTTTTCGACACTAAGAACGTACAGGTTTTAATGCATTCCTTTGTCACGCATAATATTTGCCCGCAAAACGCAGCAACGTGGCTACGAAATAAAATTATCTATTGAAGCGGCTTACCTGGACAAGATTCTGCTTCTGCTTGGTTTACAAACACGAGACTGGTGAGTATAAAAAGCTTTGTTGTTGTAGACACCAACATTATGACAGAGATCACGAGAGTTGTTTCCAGTGAAGAGATCCTATCTCACTTTCTCAAGCAATGCCTCCTCTAACAACCAGCCGCAACGCACCATCCAATGAAATACTGCACAAAGGATTTCTGATCTGCCGTAATAAATAGCAATTTTAAACGGATAAATCTGCGTTCGCCGCTACCAAAGCGACTCATTTAGCGCGGAGAAGCTTACCGCATTGTGATCGAACATGACTCACGAGTCACTTCTAAAAAACAGCGTGAATTATGAATGTATCGCTGTCTTGAACATGTCACATACCTTGCTGTTCACTTGAGAAGCATTAGGCACCATTCACGAGCAAATTTTGAAGTATACCGAACGCTATGTTCAGATGAAAATCGCCGGTTTGAAGCACGCAAAAGAGAAGAACACAAGTAGCAGAGGATACAAAATATTTTCACTTCCTGTAAAGTCTACTCCCAATAATAAGCACTTATCTTTAACTCATCGAATACTCTCTCTGCCTGTTGAAGTAGTTCCTGGAAGCCAAAATTCAAATACTGCTCATTGTATAAATCTGTTAAGGGCTGTGGCAAAGATTTGGTCTCAGTGAACACAAATGAAGCATTGTAAGGTGGAACAAGAGAGAGTATGGCTGGTTTGATTCCACACTTTGAAATATTTTCGAAAAAGCTTGCTGTCTCTTCCGTCGAAAGAGCTTGAACATTGGTTCTGTTGACTGCAGCGGTAGCATAGCTCTGTTCACCCAAGGTTGTGTGTCGCTTCTTGGCTGAGGAGAAGTCCATCTCACTAACTGGTATGTAGGGAATATCCCTCACATACGAAGGCATAATCCACTTGCTTTTCTCCTGAGTACACGTAAACGAATCTCTCATTCGGACTCCAGCTTCAACGGCGAAAAGAAGCGCCCCTACATGTGAGCAGGCCTCGCAAAGTCCAGCCATACAGTTACAGTGAGCCATACACACGTTTCCCTCCTTTTCAACAAGAACCCATGTCTTCAACGGCGTTTCCTGGCTCGTTGAGGGTGATTTACTCTCGCTGTTACGACTACTTTGTCAGTTCCAGCTACTGGTTTGGTGAGAATGGTGTTGACCCATCCAGAAACGAAAATTGCCACATTACAATCCCCAGCAGTGTTGCGAAAACAAAGCTGGTATGTATAGTCACAGAGAGTGGTATGAGATTGTTTTTGTAACTCATTAAAAGCAAACCGGACACCAGTTACACAAGAGTTGTATGTTGACGAGAAAACAATGCCTCATGTTTATGTTATTATAGTCTCTTGTTGTAACTGAGAATCGTCAAGTTTTCTGTTGCACAAATACAGGAGCTACCCTTTTTGACTTCGACGCCCATACACTTTGCAGTTATCATATGTTCTTGAACTTGAGGCGACGTCAACTTTACATTCTTGATGTCTTCGATTTCTGTGATCTTTGTAAATTCGTTCGTGTTTATGTATTTGTGGTCATCAAAGATGCGAATTTTACAGTTATTAAATCGATAACTCTTGCCGGAATCAACTTTATCAATAACGTCCTCCCAGAGAACCAATTTGGCAGAGTTGGTATGGTCCGCAACAATGACACCTGTCTTGCATTTTGTGCAATTTCCTTGAAATAGGGTTCTTTTACTGGAGACTTGTGCAACACTTTAACTTCCACGTCTATAGTTTGATACAAGTCTGCTTTGAGAGCATCTTCGACTGATACATATTTATTACTAAGAGCATTGTTATATGAAAATTCAAGACTTGTTTGTATGATCTTTGCTTTCTTTGAAATTGTGTATTCATCTCTGGCGGAGAACCTTTTGCTTGGAGACATTCGGGCACTTGTTATCTTTACGGGAAGTTGCTTTTCTTGGGACTGTTGTAACATCGTTCTTTTTTTCTGGAGAATAGCAAACTAGCCGCACCGATCCGTTTTTGGATGTCTGCAAGGCCATGCCGAAGTACTTTATTCCTGTGTTTTTGTGGGAAGTTTGTACTGGACTAATCAAATGTACGTATCCTGTAACAGTTTATTCATCTGAAGATATGACAAGAACATTCAATTTATTAAATAACTGGATCAATAAATAAATAAATAAATAAATAAATAATGAACAAATGAATTAAATGTTGTAATCCACAAAAAAGATATAACAAAAACAACATAAAGGCACCATATGCAGACTTTTTTTATCAGAGACAATGAATACACTGCACATTGCCACGGGTCATAAAGAAAACTTATTTTCTGCGGATTGTGTAGTATCCACTGCTAACAGGATTAAATTCCAGACACGGTCAGACAGTAGAAGTACGAGGATCAGAAGTTAGAACAAAGGTGACCAGAAGGCTGAGACACATAAAAACAGTGGAAAAAGGAACAAAATAGTCACTCCAAAGAGAGTGAAAACAAAATAAAAGAGCCGGCATGAAATCAGAATTTTATTTGATTATTGCTGAACCATAAACCAATTAAATTGAGTAACGTACATATACGATACGATATCCTTTTTTTATAGAGGGTATAGACACGTTTAACCCAATAAGAGTTTTCTAACACATGGACTAGGTCAACACTAGGGGTGGTCACAGCCAGGG
>OX419336.1:7961170-7968670 GCA_948470475.1 Galaxea fascicularis | reverse complement strand
CAACGAGTGGTTTCTCTCAACAAATGTCACTTAGTCAAACAATTTCGCAAAGTCCTTATCTCAAAATCAACTAGTCTCTTAAGAAACACAGTCTTCATAAGCCAGCTTGGCTCAATCTTTCATGTAACATAGTCCTTAAGCCAGCTTGGCTCAGCTCTCATGCGGGTTGATCTACGCGGCTCAACGACCTGTTCCGACATCTTAGCACCCGGCTGCGGCAAGCTGGGTTCAGCACTAGGCTCAGACACTGGACACTCTGCTGGAATGACACTGGGTTCAGGGTCAGTAAGGATAACTGGTTCCATTAGTGGTCTCTGCTCTAACTGCTGTGTTGGTTCTCGCTGTTGTTGAGATTCCCTTAGTGCAGGTTGGATGAACCTTTTCACATGGCCTACATTCCTCTTAAGTAGGGTTTCGCCTCGCTCAATGACCACCAGATCTCCTCTCTTAGAAACTACACTGTATGGCTCTGGGTCATATGTTGCAGACAACTTGTTCTCTTTCGGCTTCATCAGTAGCACCTTGTCTCCCTCCGACACATCAGATTCTATAGCTCTTTTGTTTGCACCATCAGCAATTCTCTGTTTCCGTTCAGCATCCTGGTCTCGTGCCAGTTGGTCTGTAGCACCAGTTCCCTCTCCTTCCTCCTCAGTGCTTTCAAACTCTGGCATTTTGGTCCGGATTCTCCTTCCGTACAACAGTTCCGCAGGGCTGACACCAGTTGTGGTGTGGGGGGTTGATCTGTAAGCTAACAGATATTTCTGCAATTCTCGTTGCCATGGTTTTCCTTCAGCCTGAGCCACACGCATTGCCTTAAGAAGTGACTTGTTTTGTCGTTCCACCTCTCCGTTAGCTCTAGGCCACAAAGGGATAGTCCTCTTATGCTTGATCCCTAGCTCATCCAAGAATTCCTCCATCTCGTGGCTTACCAGATTTGACCCATTGTCTGTCCTTAAAGTCTCTGGAATTCCGTGGCGGGTGAAATGCTTCTCTAGACACTTGATGATGCTACCGCTGGTTGTGTTTCGAACAACATCCACTTCAATCCATCTGCTATAATAATCAACAGTGACAAGTAAGCTCTCTCCAGCTGGCAGTGGACCCATCAAATCTACCGCAAGGTCCCTCCAAGGCTTGGTTGGCATGGTTGTTGTCTTCACAGGAGGTGTGGTGGTGGCAGGGGTCACCGCCTGGCACCCAAAACACTTCTTACAATGTCTCTCCACCATGGCATTCATGTTTGGCCACCACACCTTACTTCGGAGGCGATCTTTTGTTTTCACGATCCCTTGATGCCCCTCATGGGCTAACTCTAGCACCCTCTCACGCAGACTCAATGGCACAACAATCCGCATACCTCTCATAACCAGCCTTCCAACCACAGTAATTTCATCACGCAGTAACTTGTAGGGGTTTGGAGCACTAGACCAGTCTCCTGTCTTCCAACACTTGCGGACCTTGGTTAGTTCCTCATCCTCATCTGACGCTCTCTCTATCTCTCGGGTAGTCATAGCACGTGGGGTTGCACTGATTGCCACCATCCTCACATACTCCTCAGCTGTGCTGTTATTGTGTGATAAAGCAGGTATCTTTATCAAACGACTTAGGCAGTCAGCAATATTCTGGCCTGATGGTACATGTCGCACAGTATACTTGAAAGGCATGAGACGCAGCACCCATCTCTCCACTCTGGCTGATGGTTTGGACTTCGGTCCATAAATAGCCTCTAAAGCTTTACAGTCGGTAACCAGCTGAAACGACTCTAGCCCTGATAGATAAAGACTGAATCTCTCACAACCCCAGACCACTGCAAGCGCCTCTTTTTCCGTCTGGCTATATCGACGCTCTACATCAGTTAAGCTACGGCTTGCAAATGCGACTGCTCTCTTTACTCCCCGCTGCTCTTGCACTAGTATGGCCCCAAGTCCGACTGGGCTCGCATCCGTGACTACCTCAGTTGGAGCATTCTTGTCGTAGAAGGCCATCATTGATGCCTCAGCCAACTGCTTCTTTAATACTTCAAATGCTTCATCTTCCTCTTTGCCCCACTGCCACTTGGTGTCTTGTCGTGTCAACTTCCGTAGTGGTTCTGCAGTTGTCGCAAAATTTGGCAAGAACCTTGAACTGAAACTGATAAGACCCAGGAAACTCCGCAGCTCGGCAACACTAGTAGGGGGCTTTGTCTCACGAACTGCTCGGACTTTTTCCTCTGTTGGCCCCACACCATGCTCACTTAGAAGCAGTCCCATGAAGACAATTTCATTCATTCCAATCTTGCACTTGTCCTTGTTAAGAGTCAGGTTTCTTTCCTGTAATCGCTCTAGCAAGGCCACCAGATTTCTGTCATGCTCCTCAGTTGTCCGTCCATATACAACAATGTCATCAGCTATGTTTGTTGCACCGGGGCAATCGGCAATTGTCTGCCTTATAATGTTCTGATACTGTTCAGGAGCACTGTTCACACCAAAACTCAACCTCTTGTAACGATACAATGAATCACCAGCTGAAAATGTTGTGATATCCCTCGACCCCTCCTCAAGCTCAATTTGATGAAACCCCATGTTCATGTCAAGCTTGGAGAAAACCGTGCTTCCATTCATTTCCTCAAGCACCTCATCCACTGTAGGAATTGGCAATTTCTCCCTTTGAATTGCCTCATTGGCACGTCTCATGTCGACGCATATACGCACATCATCCTTATTTGGCTTAGGGGCAATCACAGCTGGGCTGACCCACGTTGTTGGGCCTGAAACCTTCTCAATGATGTCAAGGTTAAGAAGTTCGTCAATCTTTCTCTGAACTTTATCCTTCAAAGGGTAAGGGATCCGCCTTGGTTTCTGCGCTATTGGCATAACTTCATGATTGATGTGCAGCTTAAGTTGGTACCCGGACAACTTGCCAACCCCAGAGAACACCTTTGGGAAACGCCCTACAATACCATTGATATCACTGCCTATAGAATAAACTGTCGTCATGTTCATCAGTTCTGGTCCAACTTTCAGCACTTGTAGCCTTTTCGCAGCTTGGCTACCAAGCAGACACCGCCCTTCTCCCTGTGTTACGAGAACAGTTTCCACTACTTTTTGCCCATGACACTCAATTGTAGCTTCAAATTTACCGACCACTGGTAAACACCCATTGCCATAGACACGAAGATCCCTCTTCTCCGGCATTAAGTTTGGTCTGAGGCCACCTTCCACTAGGTTGTGAAACTGCTGCTCACCAAGCACGGTGGACTGTGCTCCAGAGTCAACGAGCATTCTTGTCGCGATGCTATTAATCTTCACTGAAATAACATTATCTTCACAGGCCCTTTCCCCATTGTAGTGAATTGGGAAGGCAAATGGTTCCTCTCCACTGTCATAGTTCACTTGATTAACTTGCTGGCCGTTTGATTTCAGATTACGCCCACTGGTAACACTACTGGATCGCCAGGCATTACTCCCACTTGCTCTTCCATCACTCAATTTTCCTTTTCCATCTGCCTCATTCCTGCAACATGCTGCCCAATGCCCTCTCTTCCCACACTTAGCACACACCCTTCCCTTCGCAGGACACACCCGATCACGTGCAAAATGTCCAGGTTTACCACACGCATAACACTTGTGCATGCTTTGCCCACCTGGCTTTTCTTTGCCTGCTCTGTGCTGCACCAAATTCACACTGCCCTTTTCCTCTCCTCCTGCAATTTTGCTGGCCTGACGGCGCGCTGTTTCCCATGCTCTGGCTGTAGTCAAGGCTGCTGCAAGCTGTATGTTAGGCACCTCAAATAGCTTGGTCCGTAACTCTTGGGACGATACTTTCTCCAGCAGCTGATCGCGTACTGCAAATTCGAGCTCCTCAGCTCCATAACCACAGTGTCTCGCTTGTTTCCTCAGTCGAAGCACGAACGAGTCCACATCTTCCCCGGGTTCTTGACGTAGTTGGCGAAGAACGTGCCTTTCGTACGCTGCATTTTCTTGCACGTGAAAGTATGCATTCAGTGCTCGAACGGTTTGTTGATAAGCGTCATCAGCTTGACCTTCCAGGGGAACCACTGTAAGATTCTCAAAAATGTCCTGCACTCCAGAACCGGCCCGATAAAGTAATTCGCTTCTCTTTCTTGCGGGATTTTGTAGGTTTGCTTTCCTTTCGGCGAAATATGTGAATCCTCGCAGCCAAACACGCCATCGCTCGCTCAATTCCGATTTTGATCCCGAAATATCCATCGGTGGGATATTATGTCCCGCCATATCGCCTGAAAATCTCGTTAACTTGATCCTCGTCGCCAATGTAATGTCTGTACGCCAGACTAGTCCTCGATGGGAGTGGATTATACTCTCAAAGAAACAACACACGTTTCAGTCCGCCATCTTGTATTTTCACACTCTCCACAATGCATTACAAGCATGGGTTACACAGGCAACCCAATGTACATTCACCACACTGAGTCAGTTGTTATCATTAACAGTGATGTCAAAAATAATAACACTCACGACTTGTAGTCAAGGTTTGTTGTTTGCAATATTTGTAATTGATCGAAGTCAAGAATAAAACCATTCTCAACATCACTAGATAATTGCAGTTGATCACCTGAGTTGATTCATCGCTAAAATACTATGCTCGATCAGTCTGTCGCAGTCACTTTTCTCAAGGAAAAGTAAAGTCGATTTCGCTCAACGTTTTTCCATGTTATTGTAAAAAGGACATCTACGGCACTTTCTATCGTCTTTACTGTAATAGATCACAAGAATAACACCATAAAATGTTCAAAACAAGGCGAGCAAAGTACTTTTGTTCTTTTATGGGCGGTGTTGAAGAGAGCTCACTTTGAGGTTTTATCGCACTTTTGCTGTAAAATATTTTGTTTTGATAGATTAAAATGTCACCGATGTCGGTTGTCAAGTTGGTTTAATAGTGGGACACTAGAACTGTTAACCTATGGAAGTGATTTAACTACATTTTACTATTTGTATCTGTTACGAAAAATATATTATTGCGTGACTCGCGTTACTGTCTGGAAGTGTCTAGAATCTTCTGCATATTTAATTAGTGTTTTATCATCGTGATTCAGTAATTCTATTTTAAGCCGTTTGCGTGTGTTGCTGCCCGTAAATAGTTTCTTATTGTAATGTTGCTTTATTTAGTCGAGCCGGAAAGTTCTAGAATTTTATGTTGTGAAGTATATAAGCCGATCGGTGAAGCTTTAGTTTTTTTCTTAAGAAGAGTGTGTTTGTTGAAGTAAGTCTGAGAGCTGAGAGCTGAGAGCTGAGAGTAGTTGGCGGAGGCCGTGTTTGTTGAAGTTGACAGTGGTCGTTTATACAGTTGGCGGAGGCCGTGTTTATTGAAGTGTAACAGAGGTCGTGTACATTTGGCAGAGGCCGTGAGTATTGAAGTGAGACGGAGGTCGAGTATAATTTTACAAGCCTAGAGTGAGCTTATAGTGAAGTCTTGTGTGGAGTTTACTACATTTCTTTGGAATAAATAACGTTGTTGCTGTTCCGACAACCCTGCGTTCTGTTTAGTCTACAAACAACCCACTTCTCACTCATCAACACAATCGAACTCGTAACATTGGGGGCCTGTCCGGGAGTGACTGAGCGAGTGTGGAATTTAGGAATCGTTTGTTGTCTACCGTTAACCAGGAAAGGATCACAACTTCGAAGAAAGTAGCTGTGCTGTGGAAGCAAGTGATACGAGTGGAAGAGTATTGGAATTTTAACGCTGTGAAATGGAGAAATTTATTCAACTTGGTAAAGAGTTTGGTCTAGATGGAGCTGAGCTGCTTGCATTCGTTGAGAAACATAGAGAGGAAGAACGTGAAGAGAAACGCAGAGAAGAAGAAAAACAAGAGAAATTTAGGCAGCTTGAAGAACAAAGGAGGCGCGAAGATGAAGAAAAACAAGAGAGACGTAGGCAGCTTGAAGAAGAAAAACAGGAAAGACAGAGACGTGAAGAAGAAGAGAGAGAGGAGAGACGCCGAAGAGATGATGAAGACTGGAGAAACAAGACGCCAAGAACGTGAAGTGAGGAAATTGGAAATGGAAGCTGATATCCTGAAACAGAAAGAGGCCGCCGAGGCTGCGAAGAGGGAACACGAATTAGAACTTGCGCGGTTAGGAAATCTTGACGATCGTCCACGAGATAGAGAGGACCGAGCTAAAGCGCCGAAACTTCCAGCGTTTGTGGATGGTAAAGATGATTTGGACGCGTATTTACAGAGGTTCGAGAGATTTGCTGAGACAGCTAAGTGGAAAAAAGATGGATGGGCATCGAAGCTCAGTGCTCTGTTGTCTGGACGTGCAGTAGACGTGTATTCACGTTTATCGGAGGACGCAGCAAAGGATTATGACAGGGTAAAGATTGCGTTGATGAAGAGATATGATCTTACTGAAGACGGCTATCGTCGTAAATTCAGAGCATCCAAACCGGAAGTTGATGAAAGTCCGGAGCAATTTGTTGTGCGACTGGACAGATACCTGTTACGGTGGCTAGAGCTTTCAGATACTGAGCAAACCTTTGAGGGCGTAAAGGACTTAATCGTGAAAGAACAGTTTATTGATTCCTGCCCTAAAGATCTGGCCATTCACCTACGAGAAAGGGCACCTGAAACCCTGGCAAAGATTGCAAAAATCGCTGACCAGTACTTAGAGGCTCATGGCAAGCATTTATTTAGCCCAGTGAGCAGGAAGCCGGCAGTACAGTTTGAGAGGGGCGAACCCAAGAACACACAGTTTAATACAACACCCCTCCAGTGCTTTAAGTGTAACACTCGAGGTCATAAAGCTATTAACTGCCCAACCGTGACAAAAAGATGTTTTCTGTGTGGCAAGCAGGGACATGAAGCTAGAAATTGTCGCTCAAGTGGAAGAAGGCTAGGAAGACAAAGTAGGGATGGTAACCCTGTGCAACGTGGTCAAGTGAGTGCTAGTTGTTTAGTTCAGCCACCAGAGGTTAAACCTTCAGTAGAAGAAATTAAGTCCTGTATCCAAGATAATAAGCTTGTGTTGGCTTGTGGTAAGAAGATTCCGTTGCTGAGTAGTGCCTGTGTTGAACCGTTGTCTGGAGTAAGAAGTAAAATGCCCGTCGTGAAAGGAAGAGTTGGAGAGAAATCCGTTGATGTCTTGAGAGACACTGGTTGTAGTGGAATAGTAGTAAAGACGGATCTTGTGTCCGAGGATCAGTATACTGGCGACTTTAATGTTATGCTGCTCATCGATAACACAGCAAGGAAAGTGCCCATTGCTAAAATTGAGGTTGACACACCCTATCTCAAGGGCCAAGTGGAAGCGCAATGTCTCCCTGATGCGGTTTATGATTTGATTGTTGGTAATGTACCGGGCGCAAGAGCTGCTGACGACCCAGATCCAAGCTGGCAAGATCATGTGCAAGAGGCGTGTGCAGTAACAACGAGAAGTCAAGCAAAGAAGGCCGGAGAACACATCCCGCTAAAGGTACCGGCTGCCAAAGAAAGCCCTGTCGTGGATAGAGAAAAGCTCAAACAAATGCAACGTGATGACG
>OX419336.1:7953670-7958670 GCA_948470475.1 Galaxea fascicularis | reverse complement strand
GCAGAGCGTAATTATTCAACCATTGAGAAAGAGTGTTTAGCCATTGTGTGGGGATTCAAAAGGTTTCATCTTTATTTGTATGGAGTTTCCTTTGTGCTACAAACAGATCACGAGCCACTGAAGTATATGAACAGTGCGAAGTTCGCTAATGGACGCCTAATGCGTTGGGCTATGTTTCTTCAGAGTTATAACTTTAGAGTGGAGGCTATCAAGGGATCCGAGAATGTGGGAGCAGATTATCTGAGCAGAATTGAGGAATAACTTATGAGACATTGGACTACCTTCTCTTGGTACTACTTAAGTAATTTTTCGTTGTTAGTAGAAATTTAGGAAATTTCTCCTCGAGAGGGGGTTATGTTACGAAAAATATATTATTGCATGACTCGCGTTACTGTCTGGAAGTGTCTAGAATCTTCTGCATATTTAATTAGTGTTTTATCATCGTGATTCAGTAATTCTATTTTAAGCCGTTTGCGTGTGTTGCTGTAAATAGTTTCTTATTGTAATGTTGCTTTATTTAATCGAGCCGGAAAGTTCTAGAATTTTATGTTGTGAAGTATATAAGCCGATCAGTGAAGCTTTAGTTTTTTTCTTAAGAAGAGTGTGTTTGTTGAAGTAAGTCTGAGAGCTGAGAGCTGAGAGCTGAGAGTAGTTGGCGGAGGCCGTGTTTGTTGAAGTTGACAGTGGTCGTTTATACAGTCGGCGGAGGCCGTGTTTATTGAAGTGTAACAGAGGTCGTGTACATTTGGCAGAGGCCGTGAGTATTGAAGTGAGACGGAGGTCGAGTATAATTTTACAAGCCTAGAGTGAGCTTATAGTGAAGTCTTGTGTGGAGTTTACTACATTTCTTTGGAATAAATAACGTTGTTGCTGTTCCGACAACCCTGCGTTCTGTTTAGTCTACAAACAACCCACTTCTCACTCATCAACACAATCGAACTCGTAACAGTATCGAAATGTAATCAGATGTAATTAATTAAAACTGTGATGAAGAAAAGTTTGTTAATCGTTTTTGCTCATCATAATCATATAGTTCCTGTGAAACAAAGCCCGATGATATTTCGAAAATCTACGTTTACACTTGATTGAATGGTGGCTTTGGTTCAGCACCAAAACAGTAAATATATTATATATATAATATATATATATATATCTGAGCGATTTTGCAAAAAGGTAGCCCTAAAGTTTTGGCTTGAACACGGGCCCGGCCCGTGTTCAAGCCACTGTGGCCGGCCAATATGGAGGGGGCTTGCCGTCAAGGCCTGCTTTGCCAAACAGCCTAGGGATAGTTCTAACAGTGGGTGGGTGAGTCTCAGTTTTCTGTCAAAAGCACAGGGCAGGGGGGGTTCCTGCTTTGAGACTTTGACTGCAGTTAGAGTTTCTAGGCCCATTAAGTGGGTCTTTACAGTGTAGGATGCCTTGGCAGTTTTGCCTGGTCTAGTGTAGGCTTGAATGATAGTTTGCTTTTGATTACCAATTAGAGTGAACCCACAGTGTGCAGTGGGTGGGTGATTGGCAGTTGTTTGGTCAAAGCACAGGGGTGGGGGAAGGGTTGACTTTGTGCTTTGTGACGGCAGCGGAATTGGCTTGTTTTCACAATTTCTGCAGGCACGTTTTAAAAAATCCAGTTATATATATATATATATATATATATATATATATATATATATATAGACAGAGTAAATATGGCAGACCAAACGATGAACTCCCAGTAGAAGGATCCAAGAAGGATACAGTGCTTTGATGTGTATTTTAGATACGTGTACAGCGATGAAACATCAAGCAAACTTCTAACTGCTCCGGCTTTAATGAAATGACGTTTCGGCCTTCGGCCTTCTTCAGACGTGGAGCGAAGTTATTTACAGATAAAAATTTTAAAAGCTAAAAATCCTAGTAGGTTTACAAATTTGCCAGATTTATACTTAACCTAGAAAATGTAAATTAAATTACGTAATATATTACGCAATACATTACAAGCTAAGACAATAAACTAGAGATTAAGTTAAAGGTAACATACAAGAATGTGCAGGCGGGCAAAAATACCACGATTTATAGCACAAAACTTGTTCACGCAGTATAAAATGCTACGCTAATTAAGTATTGTAACGGACGCGATTTTTAGATCTAAATTCGCGTCTTTTGTTGAGACCGTGAGGATGGAGCGTGCACAATTGTGCGGTCCAGTAAGCTTCTCTGGTGAGAAGCAATTTATCAATGAGGGCTGCATTCCCTTGGCTGGTGATTCTTTCAATAACAATAAAAAAGCTGTTAAAAAGCTCTTGATTCCAGATCAATTAAATTTCCATCCACCGAATGCATTGTGGAGGCCATTGAAATTTGTCTCCAAACCAATAATTGTCAATTTTCTGGAAAGAATTTTGTACAAAAACATGGTACGGCAATGGGCCCTAAAAACGCATGTAGCTCTGCCGATTTGGCTATGGGATTAATCGACGAGAAAGCTAAGACTGGAGGTGCTGTGAAGCCCTTGTTGTGATGGAGATATAGGGATGATGTTTTCGATGTTTGGATACATGGTTTGCCTAAATTATTAGAATTTACTGAGTACATCAATTCCCTTTATCCCACCATTAAATTTGAGGTGGTATACTCTGAACATACTCTCAATGTCTTGGATCTCACACTGCACCTTCAAGATGGGTTCATTATCACTGATATTTACGCTAAGCCTACTGATAGTCACCTTTATTTACCCTTTTCCAGTTCTCACCCGGCACACTGTAAAAGGGCTATTCCTTATGGGGTTGCTTTACGCGTTAGACGCAATTGTTCCACTGATGAGTTTCTCAGTAAGAGATGTGTAGAATACAAAGGATATCTCAAATCCCAGGGCTACAACGCTGATTTAGTAAACAAACAATTTGATAGGGCACTTAGCATTGAAAGATCGGAACTTTTGAAGAAAAATGTCAAGCCTGACAAAAAAGCATTTCCGTTAGTCGTTGACTACAACCCTATCCTCCCTGATATTCGGAAGATTATCCAAAAGCATGTTCATCTTTTAAGATCGTCCCCTGAGTTACTAGAAATTTTTCCATCGAAGTCCATTTTTCCAGCGTATCGGCGCACCAAAAACCTCAAAGACATTCTAGCACCATCTAAATTTTGTGGAGACAGTGGAGTGAATCGGGCTGAGAAGGAAACGGGGGGATGTTTTAAATGCTCTTCTAGATGCGATCTCTGTAAGAATTTTTTAGTTCAAGATACGAAATTTAAAAGCTCATCCACAGGTCGTACCTATAAAATTGACCAAAAGCTATCTTGCTCTTCCAAAAATGTTGTTTACTTAGCCTCATGTAAAAAATGTCATTTACAATACGTAGGTTCAACTTCCACAGAATTTAAAGTACGCTTTCGCAATCACAAATCATCGATGCTCACAAACAAAAAAACATGTGAGCTTGCAATTCATTTCAATTGTATTGAGCACGTAGTTTCTGATATTAGTTTTATTGTTATTGAAAGAATCACCAGCCAAGGGAATGCAGCCCTCATTGATAAATTGCTTCTCACCAGAGAAGCTTACTGGACCGCACAATTGTGCACGCTCCATCCTCACGGTCTCAACAAAAGACGTGAATTTAGATCTAAAAATCGCGTCCGTTACAATACTTAATTAGCGTAGCATTTTATACTGCGTGAACAAGTTTTGTGCTATAAATCGTGGTATTTTTGCCCGCCTGCACATTCTTGTATGTTACCTTTAACTTAATCTCTAGTTTATTGTCTTAGCTTGTAATGTATTGCGTAATATATTACGTAATTTAATTTACATTTTCTAGGTTAAGTATAAATCTGGCAAATTTGTAAACCTACTAGGATTTTTAGCTTTTAAAATTTTTATCTGTAAATAACTTCGCTCCACGTCTGAAGAAGGCCGAAGGCCGAAACGTCATTTTATTAAAGCCGGAGCAGTTAGAAGTTTGCTTGATGTTTCATCGCTGTACACGTATCTATATATATATTTATATATATATATATATATATATATATATATATATATATATATATATATAGATATAGATAGATAGATAGATAGGTATAATAAAACGACGAAGAGACAAACTCTTGACAGTTCCAGCGTTTAATCGACGTTTCGGCCTTCGGCCTTCCTCAGGATAGTTTAAAAGTTAAAAATTAAAAAAGCTATATACAATGGTTGTGGGTGGCAGAGTTACGGGCTTATATAGTACACAGAAAATGGAAATTAAGGTTACGTAACAAAAGAAAAGATCTTGATTACAAGCTAGGCAAAACAAAAAACAATTGATAAAAAGGAACAAACAGACTAATTGGATAGATCGTGCTATTACGTAACAAACTCCCCATTGAGGGCCTCTGAATGAACGTGCGGGTCAATGTCATAACAAGGTCCTCAAAGGGGGCCCCTAAACAATGTAATAGATTCCCAATTGAAAGCCCCTGAATGAAAAACCAAACACAAACATAACAGAATCCCCCAATAGAGTTTTTGAACAAAGACAGCAACGACTAAGTGAAGGCTAACAAAACAAAAGGGCAGGATTACAAACTGGAAACATTCAAAGCTAGATGGGAGCTAACGAGGTCCTACAGACAGCAAAAATAACGATGATTACAAATTTGGGCTGAAAAGAATTTGCACTACAATAGAGACAAAGTCAACTGTTGTAGCAGATACGATTTTTGGATTTGAATTCACGCCTTTTGTTAAGACCGTGGGATATAATGAAAAGAGTTGGGAGGTCCAATATGCTTCTCTGGTGAGGAGCAGTTGTTCAAGATGGGTTGCATTTTTGTGGTTTTCAATTTGTTCGATAATAATAAAACTAATTTGACAAATTTGATGCTCAAAATATATATATATATATATATATATATACAACCCCCACACCATGTTCATTGCTGGAGTAGCAAATAGACACTGGCACTTTCTTCAATCGAAAGAAAGATTGGCCCACATTTTTCGAGAACGACCTTTGATTGCATATAGACGACCC
>OX419336.1:7931170-7946170 GCA_948470475.1 Galaxea fascicularis | reverse complement strand
CAAACTGCCAGTAGCTCGAAACGGTCATTTGAACAAAGTTTGCCACATTCACAATGCCAATTAGCAGTTCTTGAAAACTAGCAAGGTTTAATCCTTCTCAGCTCTTGATTATGAGCTCCGGCACCAGCAAATGAGCCAAAATACGGCACTTTAGGGAAATTTTGACAAATTTTCAAGGTAATTCTGCAATCGATTCTGCCCATCAAAAAGTGAATTCAAATCTGCCGAGTATAATCACGTGACCAGCTGCCATGTGACAATGTACATGCCTGCTTTACCCACTCCCTTCATCAAACTCTTTGGAGAAAGCAGAGTTTTAAGATACCCCCTTCCTTTTAGCGAAAAACCTAAGATTTCCTGATACATTCTGTAGTGAATCACACCACTCATTAGACACGCGTTTTTAGATCATTTTAGCATTTCTCGATCGATTTTAATCCCTTTTTTAAAATTTTGTTCAAGTTAGTTGCTTGTCGCAGTTTTTTTTGTTCTCAAACAGTTGGACCTCCACTAACGGCCACCTCTCTACAATGGCCACTTCTGTATAATGGCCATTTATTTTTGTCCAGGCGGACGGTCCGTAGATTCGCTCTTATTTCAACCTCTCTACAACGGCCACCTCTCCACAACGCCGGGCAACGGCCACTAAAGCGCGTCCCAACTGCCAAAGTAACATCTCGACAACGGCCAGTTGATAAATGACAGTGTATACAGTGTATCGTAAAAGGTCACATTGACTGGAGGAATGAAGTCAGAAATGAGCTACTCGAGGTACCTGATATTAGCGACGAAGACGTCACTGATGCAAACTGGTTTACTTACTTTCACCTCGTTTTGTCTTATTATTATTTTTCTTCTGAACATTAAGTTTTGGTTTCTGTTTCATTTGTATGTATTTTGATCGTGTTACGTATTTATATGCTATAGGTAGGGGTGTCATGTTACACCCCTTACCTCCCCATAACGGCCACTTTTCTCTGTTACCAAGGTGGCCGTTATGGAGAGGTTCGTCTGTAGTTCGGTTTTACCTTACTTCACTTGATGATTGGTTGGCAAAACTAGCGCCACTTCCTCAACCAATGAAAACAACACCAAAAGTGACTTGCGTGCACGCACTTTCCCGCGCTTGGCGCCGGTTTCACGTAATGCCTTTCGACATATTTGAACGAAAGAGACTAGTGACGAAAATCCGACATTAAAACGAGGCTCTAGGGAAAAACAATATTTTCCTGGGAGTTGACACTCTTTCTTCTTAATATTTACCTGAATTTTCAGGCTTTTTTCACTACTGTTCAAGTAGTGTTTATAACTCCGATAATAACTTAGATCTTCGTTCTTTAATCCTCAGTTCAAATGTATAACATTTATATATTCACACTCAAAAAGAGAACTGATACAGCCCAGAATTACTCAGTCTATATAGAGCGTTTTCATATGGATCACGGCGGCCATGTTAGTGTACCAAAACAAAGGAACAGCGGCCATATTGGTGTACCAATACCAGGCTAACCCTTGGAGAATTGAACGCTATTCAGTATTCCAAGACTTTCTTTTGTTTTATTAAACCAATATGGCCGCCGGCCACGTGAGTGAAAACGCTCTACTGCAAGCGTCAGAGAATGATCTCAGCACTGATTGGCTACAGGCTTTGTTCTGTTCACATAAGTGACACGTTTATGTACATATGCTGCTAGAAATAGATGCAATATAAGAATGGCGCCACTCTTCGGAGACATGTACTTTTATCAATGTGTTTTATCTTTTGTGACTGCTGAAAGGTCACTTATCACGCCTATAATTATATAACAGCACGAAAGATTAGAAAAGATATTTCTACAAACTGCGCCTTTTTTCACCATTGAAATAGGGGGGAGGGGGGGGGGGGGGCTTAAATTTTTCATTTGTTTTGACCGAGGTTGTAGCTATAAAGCTGTTGTAATACCGGGCAATAGACATGCTATGTTCTAGTATGCTATTATTTTTATTATCTATTCACGAGAGAGCGCGATTGCAATCGAGCATTCAGTTTTGGTATATCGGTAATGTGCAAGCAATATAGTTTACTCCTTTACTTTACTCATGACAATAATGATTCAAAAATATCAAATGAAGGATGATCCTCGCAGTTGTGATCACATTTTATGCAATTGCGTAAAGAAGCCTGAAAAAAAAAAAATTCAGGACTTCAACAGGGTTTGAACCCGTGACCTCGTGATAACGGTGTGATGCTCTAACCAACTGAGCTATGAAGCCACTGTCGTTGTGAGCTGGTCTATTGTGGGTTGATATGTTCCCGGGTTCAAACCCCGTTGAAGTCCTGAAGTTTTCTCAGGTTTCTTTAAGCAATTGCGAGGATCATCCGTCATTTGATTTCATTTCCGCAGTTCACATATGATTTATTTCATATACATCATTTCAATTCACCTCTTTCTAAAAAATAGCGCGAGGTCACGGGTTCAAACCCCGTTAAAGTTCTGAATTTTTTTTCAGGCTTCCTTACGCAATTTCATAGCCCACTGCAGAAACGTGAGGGGAGTGGGATAGAGTGTGGTTGTTTTTAGTTTGTTTGAAAAACTAAGATATTCAAATGAAAGATCAACTAACTTTGAGAGTTTTAAGCAAGAATAGAAGTATTATTTAGTGGAGGAAAATGGCAAAATGATAGCACTTCAAATACACCTACAATAGAGAGTTTGTATGGATTGGGTAGACAGGCCAAAAAATTGTAAAGGTTTGTTGGAATTTTACAACTTTTGCAAGACGCTCATTTGGACAATTTTCAACTGAAAATTCTCAAACTTGACTGGGTAGCTTTTCATTCAGTAACATTTCAGTTGAAATGTTTAGATTTTCAATCTAATCAATATAAGAAACTCGTCCCAGTCCACTCACTTTTCTGCAATGGGCTATAAATTGCGATCACACTGCGAGGATCATCTTTGATTTCATTTCATTTCCGCAGTTCACATATGATTTATTTCATATACATCATTTACAATACTGATTCAAGAAGACAAATCAGGCCATACAGATGATACTCAAACAACTAGTCTAACGTGTTTAGTGTTGCAAAGCGGATCTGTAATGACGATAATGGACAAAATTACATAACGAGATTATTTCTCAACTGGGACGAAGGGGATTTGTTTAGTCAAGTCGTGACCGAACGGGCTTCGGTCTCACCGCATTAGATTAATTACCACCACTGATCTTCTAGAGCTTCAACTTTCTCATTTCTTTTACTTTGATTTTTTCAATCGCAGTAAATATTCGTGACCTACAATTTCCAATCAAAAGCGTTAAAGGCGGGGCGTGTAAGTACCAGTGACCAACTTGCCACACCTGATACTATATATAGCTACCGGAAGTGATCTGGAACCAGAACGAAGCTGTGGAACAAGCAGAGTTTTATTACGCCTGGTTCACACTTGCGACACAACCACACAACAGGAAGGTCACGCAAACGAAAAAAGTACCTCGTGTTGATGTCTTATGTCACCAGTGTGAACAACACACCATAACGACATAGTAGGAACATAATAACGTGAACATATCGTCATAAGGATAAAACTGATCTTTTCTTTATGTCATTATGCCTATGTTGTTATGCCACTAGTGTGGACCAGGCTTTAGTCAGGTATATTGTACGTGACATAGACAAAACGTGCAAACATGATCTGGAGCACGCATGTTGAGTATATAAATGACCCAGCCCTGTATTTTGAGGGTTAGTATCGAGGAATCTCCCAACTCCAGCAACTTCCCTTCCGGTCAAAAACGTTTTGTTGGGGTTTTGCTTGTTGGATGCCCTCTTGGAACAAATCCGATCTTATCGGAAGCGATCTAGAACCGTGGCGAAGTGGGAAAAGCTGATTTTACTGATAGTCAGGTATTTTGTACGTGATAAAGAGTATGTCAAAGGCGATAGTACCGGATACTGCAACTGAGAGATAAAGCGAAAACGTGCAAGCATGATCTGGTGCACGGAAGGAAAGTATTAAAGGGAACAGCCCCGTAATTGGAGGGTCAGTATCAGTTTGCCATCAACAGTTGGTAGCAAAGGTTTGACTAAGCAAAATGAGCCGGAGTTTGACCGTGCTAGTTATTTATTCCTGCATCGTCTTAAGTCTTTGCTCGGTTTCTTTCCTGGTCGAACCGAACAACTTTATAAAAGGAAGGGAAAAATGTGGAAAGGTGAGAAAATCTACACGTAGATAGGTGGTTTCTCCGCCGGCTGTGTGGCCTGGATTTGTGTGAGACTCTGCCAACGTAAGACTTCTAGAAAGTAACCGTAACGAAATTGATATAATGATTGTTACACAATATGCCCAATTTTAGGCGCATTTTTATTCGGCCATTAGTGATCTACCGGGAAAAGACGCACACTTAGACGCCTTTAAAAACGTTTTTGCCTGTCCTTCTCCATTATGGAAGAAATGGTGCAAAATTCTGAAAATCTTTTATGAGTTTATTCAAGACTGTGGTTCATGTTTCGCGTTTTTGTTGTTAGCACATTTACGTGTCATATGTGATTTGTCACAGAATAGCTGCGTAGCGGAAAGTGCGAGGTCAAAAGCGCAGAAAGGCAACTTTTAAACAAGCTGCTGATGCAATAACAGGTAACAGCATTAGTAACATTTGGACAGTCCAGTGTGAACCATGTTGATCGCGATGGCCTGAAAAATTCGCTTTTTTGACAGGTATTTCGAATAGTGTGGACTTACCACACCACAGTTCACCCAGTGCGCTTACGCAGACCCTCTTTTAGTTCGTCACTCAATGGAGAGGAGAGATTGTGTGACGAGCCAAAAGGTCTACGTGCGTAGGAGGCTGTCCAAGTAATGTCATGCCTGACAAGTGACTGAAGTGAATATGTTCTCTTTTCAGTACTTGACCTACGAGGACTGTTTAAAAGAAGCATATATGGAAGCCGAGAAATGCAGGGCTTCAAATAATGACACACTGCTCAAAGTCGACATTTATGAGATCTGTGATGGTTATCTTGACAAGCTGAAAAGACTCTGTTTAGCTCATTGTGCCAAAGGTTTGTTGTCATAAAACGTGGTAACGCCGGATTGCGTGACATGTTGAAAAATAGTATGTTTCTTACATACCTTCACATTTCTGCTGTCCGTTAACCGTTCCTTTAATTTTTTTTCTATCATTCAGACGCAAAAATATTCCAAGGAAAAAACGGTTTTCCTGGTTTAGCTATATAAAAAATATTCCAAGGAAAAAATTATAAACGGTTCTCCTGTTTTAGCTATGTAGAAAGTATGCCAAGGAAAGCGGTTCTCCTGGTCCAGCAAAAGAGCTTATTCAAGGGGACTTCTTTTCGTTCCAAAATGTTACTGGTGAACTTTTTGTTCTATAAATTTCCCGGTTCTCGATCGTTTGTCTCGAAGAGAGGCGTAGACGGCCTCTGTTCTCGCCTAACTGGCCTTTTCTGAGGGTCTCACATTTGACCCCATTCCAGCCTTCCCATTGCTAAAATCTCTGATCACGCCTCCTCCCCCAGGATATAATATCTAGTAGTTCATGGATGTCAGACAAGAAGAATAAAAGTTACCAAAATATACAAATATTCTTCACTGTACTAGTGCGAAGTAACGTTAGGGATACCGGAAAACCTTTGTGGGATCTGGCCAGATTATCTGAGCCCTCCAAGTTTTATTCTTCCACGCACCTGTTCATTTTTTCCTACCAGTGGACGTTTGTTAAGAAACACGAATTGGAATACATCTTAAGTTAGTACGAGGGCTTTGGTAATCTGGCCACTTTCCTTCCCCACCCCTCCCACACAAACCCGGCTAATTTTTCTTTACATTCCTGTTTTCACCCTTAGCGTCTTGCCTGGATTGTTTTAACAAACTGGAAACGATTACCAAAGGCTGTGCAATGTTTACTGAGAAGATCAATTGTAAGCTTAATACTACAGCCCAGGAATGCAAAGAAACCAAGGTGGCCCTCACCAAGTACTGTAGCCACAAAGAATGTGCAGGTTATAAAAAAATTCAAGCAAAATTGTTTTCTTATTATGTTTACTGTCAATCACATCTCACAACATCTGACCAATCACAGCATATGTAAGCAGCGTTAGAGACCAATAAGAATTCTAAGTCAAACACCCGAATTGCATTCACTGCCAAGCTATTAAGAGCGGGAAAAACATTTAATAGCCCATCAAACGCGGGGGAACGTGAGAAATCGGCGTCAATAGCGAGTAAAAAATGCGAAATCGAAACCAAGCGCGGGAAAAACGTGCACCATAACCAGGTAAACGTGCAGAAGCGAAGACAGGATTAGTCATATGTTGCTCTTCGTTTGTGGCATCCAGACGCCAGCGTACCTACCTACCACGATCTCATGTCCCTTTCTTATTTTCAGGTATTATTTGCCATGGACACAAAACGCTACCAACCGTACTACCTTAGCACACAAGGGATTGTATTGTTTTGCGCAGGCAAACTTTCAAAATACTAGATTAAAGTTTTTATCGCCAAATAAAAAAGTGCAAACTTCTATTTTTCAGTCTGCAAAGAACTTTACTGTCGCAACGGAGGAAAATGCGCGGGGCCAACTGCTTCTTGGTGCGCATGTCCAGCAGGATACGGAGGAGCTTTTTGTCAAAAAAGTGAGTGCAACTGACGTTAAAATAACGGTTTTCCCACTTATTGAGTTGTTGTTGGTTTGCTTTCGGTCTACGATCCTGAATTTTAATAAGAGCGTTCCCCTGTCTTTCTTTATACCAATAAGTTCGTCTCTCCATACTACAGTGATCAGTTGTCCAAGCTTACAAATGAGCGTCATTCTCATACAGTAGAAGCAAAAACCTTGCTCATACTTGCCCGCGGATTGTTTTATTCCAAAACTGCACTTTCTTCCATCTCAATAACATGTCTAAATCGCTGTGCTATCTGACCTCTATGCAGCTTTTTTTTTTTTAAGCTGATCTTAACCCTATGTCTGCATACAATCTCCACAGGTCGTAAAAGCCCATGTGACACCCTTTAAATCTTTCATTGCCCTTTATTAGCTAACAAGGAAATATATATATAAAAACAGTAAATTTGAAAGGAATAAAATTCAGTCATCTTATTGAAATTCTTTTTGAAACGAAGGATAAAACGCCCATTTTAACGTCTTGGCGTTTTTGCGCACGATCACTCCAGATCCTGATATCGAACCGTATCTTTCATGTCAGGGCTCATTTCCATTATTTTCCCCCTTATTTCTCCTTCCTATTCCTCCTTATTTCTTTCTTTTTTTTTTTTGCTCTCCTCCTCCTTCTTCTCCTCTTTAATCAGAGAATCACAAGCGAACGCAGAAACGCGGTTAATTTTAACGGAGGTATACTTCTACAGTCATGCGCCGTTCTTCTTTCTCAGTCATAACAAGGCACTAAACTGCAAATATTGGTCTCACTGTTTTTTAGGTAAATGTGCTGGAAATCCATGCAGAAACGGTGGCTCGTGCGTCGGTGAAAACCTTTGTAAATGTCCACCTCTTTACGTTGGAGCACAGTGTCAAAGAAAAAGACTGGGTACGAAAACAAACCCTGCACCAAACGCACAGGCGATACTCAACGCTGGTGATAGTGTGGGCAGCGGTATGTACTGGATCCAGCCCTCTGGAGAAACAGCCCCAGCCGAGACATACTGCGATATGATGTACGCCGGCGGAGCTTGGATGCTAGCCAGTTATGGCTATGTTCACACGACGGGGCTTAATGCCAACAACAAAGCCATACCCAACATGAATAATCCTTTAGGTTACGCATGGCTTCCCACACAACGTAGCTCTTCTAATGGTCTGATAAATCTCCGACACGGTGCAGTTCAAATGGCCAACAACGCTCATTTTATGCTCATGGCTGCGGGCAACAACCCATCCACTGGGGGGATCGATGCATATGCATATGTGTATCGAATTAATCTACAAAACAATCCTTACAACATTACCTTTGCGAATCATAACCTCTATAATGGCGGTCAGTCGGGTCGTATGCATGTCCAAGAGTTTATCGTTGAGGCGTTGAAAGGGGAGAGTGGGAAATATGTAAGATATGCTCTGGCAGAATCCCTGGGGGTGACATGGACCGATTCCTACCCAACTGGGTACGGTTTTAGTGACAAGAATGCGCCGAATGCGGTCTTTAACAACGGTCCTTTTTTCCCGAGTGTTCATTCGGGGTCAGGACGTAGCCCCTGCAGTGGATGCACCTCTACCAATTACGACCCCGATGTACCAGGTGGATCCCCTCACTACACTCATCGGGGATGGTACACTGCTACTAACTATGGAAAAACAGGACAAACCTCCATTTGGTTCAAATAAAGGAGACCTTCACTAAAGGTCTATGAATAATTAACCATTAAATCAAAATTACATACATTAAAAGGCTTACAATTTTCATTAAGATAATAATACTGAGGAAAAAAAGAACTTATACCCAATAGTTTTGTGTGCTAAATGATTTTTGTTGATACAGGTACTGACAGTGTTAAGGTTCCAAAAATCTCTTCACGTTTTTGTTCGCATTGTACATGTTTAATTTAATGAATAGAAGGGGAATTTAAATGGACAACTTTATCTAAACGTAATCAAAGAAATATCTAAATACTTTAATTTTTAAAGACATTTGTGCTAAAGTCATGAAGCCGAGGAGGGACTAGCGCTTTTTTGTACTCGGAGACGTTTCGAAGCGCAAGTATCTCAACGGTTTTCCCGAGACAGACTAGACTACTTCATCTTATATACAATGCTTTTATCGAAGAGCAACGACCAGAATAAACAATCAATTTTTTATTCATAAAGTAACGTTATTTGTACTTTCGTGCAATTGAACGAGAAAATGAGGTCATGAGCCAGGCTACACTGTGTCCGAAACTATAACTATATACTATATACTATATACTATATACTAAAAACAATGAAAAACGAAAATCTTCTTTTACTTTGCTTTTGCGCTACGCGTTTCACCGTTGTTGCGGCTCTTCGGCATAGCAATGTGTGTTTATTGACTTATTGCGCGACAGTTGTAATTGGAATTACAATTGTAATGGCTATTGTAAATCTGAGCGCGCGCGAGCAATTAGCGTAATTTCAAATCATTAATTAAGAACGGGTTTATACTTGAAAATAAAAACCACCTCTCTTTGTCCTTTCTCGTGTCTTCTGAGGGACTGAGAATCTTGTAAAACAGAAAGATAGTGAACTGAGGTGTCAATCCCGCAGCACATTTTTTATTATCAATATGTTTGCTGACTCCTAGCATACGTGTATGCGGGTCTCTAATTTGCTGTTTATGAACTGTCACTATTTCTCAGGACATCACCCGTTTCTCGTATATAATTATGTCCACGTCCTGCACATGTTATTACGTAAATCAAGTTCGTTTAGGTGCAGTTCATCGAGTGCTCTATCCGAAATGTTTCATTCGTAGCGGAGAAGGTCAATTCTCTATCCTGTTTTAAATAGGGGCATGTTCCGCAATGTTTTGTTTCACTATATGCTATATACTTGCTTTAACCAATGTTATTTTTTCTGGAACAAAACTGGATTCTATAAAGAATTTAAATTTGCTTGTGTGGATCAGGCTCCTGCAGACTCCAATTTTAGATGATGGTGATATTGAAACAAGCCGGAAGAGAATGCCAAACTTTATTAACCCTTTTACCAAGCGGTCATATATAGCCAGAAAAATACACCATTCTTGCTTTGATTTCCTTCTTGTTTAGCTTTAATCAGAAAGTCATGAAAACAGGTAGATTGCACCAAAGAAAATTAAGTTCAGAAACCTGCAAATAGCCGTGGAAAGGCCTTCTTTCAGCAGAGGGCGGTAGCTTTTCTTGTCACACTGTAATTCCAAGGCCAATTTTAGACATGAACACCGCTCGAAGCGTTCAAGCCACGTGAGAAATAAACCGATCAACAATCGACATTTCAAATGAAGTCACACTCGGGCCGCAGTTGCATGATTACAATATTCAAATCAACTTCGAGAATTTGAAACGAATACTGCAGCCCGTTCGCAGTTAATCAAAACTATTCTCGAACAATAATTGAAAGCGGCACGTGCTGAGTATTTTGACTGTCGATGGCGAGTGATGTATTCTTATCGGTAGTACAAAACGGCTCTTTTTGGTGTATTCCTAATTATTTTTAACAGCCTGAATAACTTTATGTAAAAGGTCTGGTTATTTTGTGACAGCGTCCCCCAAAGCCATGGTTTTGGGGGACGCAGCCTCAAAATTAGAGACGTTTGTATGGATTTTGAGCTGTGTAACAAGGTCCATAACTTGGTCTCTGTTCAACCTAAAAGAATCAAACTTGGTCAAACGACCAATCTCAAAGTTATCTTTCATGTGATGGTGTCAATTTATCGATTACTTCAAAATTTGAAAGTCGCCTCAGTTCCCTTTTGAATTTCGGAACGGCCAATGGCGAGGGGCCCGGAGGGGCTCTGGGAAAGGGAATACCGTTTTTTCTTCAAAATCCAGAGCTTCTATAATAATGCCCTCTATTCATCAACAAAGAGCAAACAGACATGCTCAATTTACAGTATAATCAAAGTGCAACCTGGCACTTTCAAATTTACGCGGTCACGATGCAAAACTTGTCCTCTCATTCTTAACACTAGCAAAATATCGGGACCTAAGCGATCTGTTAAGTCACCGATCGTTTCACATGTTCCTCCGCAAATGTCATTTATTGTATAACTTGTACGTCATGCAACATGCTACACAATGGCGAGACCGGAAGACGACTAGGCAACCGATTCCGCGAACACCTTCGCGATGTTGAGAAGAATAACAAGGATACATCTAAGCCAGTCACTCGTCATCTCCATAACTGTAGCATATAATATTGCAATTCAATTTGGCTAAGAATAACCACGAGGCACACACACAACATGGCCGCTTCAACACAACTTTATTACAGCAATGCACTCTGGATACTAACACAATATGTACTATAGGCAACATAATGTATTACAATAACCACTCCAAACAACACATGGCTATCTGCGGCCTTCCCCTACATCAAGATATGACGGAAAGCCGCAAGAATCTAGAACAAAAATTCATCTTCCAAATCGGCACCCCTAATCCCCACGGTATTAACGAACGCTTCTCATTTAACTAATGCATTCCTATTTTTCACATTGCCTTGTTACCACCAATAGCGTAGCTCCTCTTCCACAATAAAAACTACACACAACCCATAATTCCTCGATTCGCTCTTACGAGGGGCTAACGCTCGAAACGTCAGCTTTTAGAATCCCTGTACGGTGGTCAATTTACACTATCAACTCTATTGATAATACCAAATCGGTATCATATTAGTCTTGAAGCAACGAGTAAATCGTCCGAGATAAAAAATAATAATTTCAACATGGCGACTCCCTTCATTGTCTTGATATTCACGGAGGGCAACCTAGGTAAGTAAGCATACTGTACTGCAGCGACAAACTGAAAAAGCTAACAATTTCTGCAAAAAATTTGATAGGCAAGTGCTCTGCAGTTGAATTTCAACCAGTTTTTGAGTTCTGATCAGATTATAGGAAAATATATAGGCATTATCGTTTGTCCTTACCCTTTCCCATTTTCCGAAGAGGGCAGCTTTCTTTTCATCTTTTGGAACAGATAAAATCGTATCGGTGATCTTCCGCCATCTTGCTGTTTACCGCGCCAAAATTTATCAGTCGGGCGCTTGCGTCAGGGATTCACACGCTGACCAGACATCCTCTGCAAGGGTATCAAAGGGTTCTACAGTGGCTCAACGGAAGGGACGGACTAAGAACAGTTGAGAAAAGGAAATGAATCAGTAAAATACGCTCATCTTTTAACATTATTGATCACTCCTCGATTTATAACGCTTACTGCAGGCAATTGTAGTACAGGCAACCGCCGACCGGTTGGCTCAATTGGTAGAGCTGCGAACTAACGGTAGTGGGTCCCAACCCTCCGGACGATAATCCGGCCGTAGGCCCCGCCTCTCAACTCTTCATAATTGATTCAGTGGGACGTTAAAGAGCCACTAGGGACGTAATGAACTCTGACTGTGACCACCCCTAGTGTTGCCCTTTGGTTTCTGCTTCACAAAGGGATAACCTCATTGCGCCTTTCCCCTGTTTATATGACAATACAAAACGTCTTACGAAGTTGTATTAGCTGGTTTGCATGGTTAAAGTTCCGCACAAGTAATGCAATTGCAGACCATTACGTCATTGCCTGATCTCTGATTATGAACAAGGATCTATAACTGTAATAGCAGTGATAGGATGAGGGATAAGGGTGACGGGTAACGAGTAGGGGGTGAGGGGTGGATACATGGTTTAGGGTTTTGCATGCAGCTTTTAATAAACATTTGAATCCGGACAGTATGACAAAGTGAAAGGGGTTTTTAAGCTGTCATAGAACCGAATTTTTATTTGGCAAAGTTAAGTTTAAAGTGAGAACGTATCTTTCGTGCATCGCATTACACATAACGACAGATTTGAATTAAATTCGACTTCTTCAGCCACATATTCGACAGATCAAGTTTGCAAATAGAGACTTTAAGCACTGGCACCGGCAACGGGAACGGCAACATGGATACCGAGGAAAAGACTGGGGAGACAACGCGGTTGAAAGGCGAAATTGAAAACATTAAGCACTTGCCAAAACCACAGCGTTGTCGATTAGCTTCCATTTCATCATTGTCTTCTTTAAAGGCCGCCAGAAATCACCTTTTCATTAGTCATTACGAAGGCGGGTGATAGATAACGAAGAATTTTTACTGTTATGACATAACTAAGTGATCAAATCCTGACAACAATTTTTATCAGTGTTTCGGCTTCGATGAACAAGAAAACGAATGTCTGTCGGAATTTCGTTTCCATAACCAAAATATGCCATTCCTTGCTGAGGTATATCAGTTTATTAATTTTTAAGTTAGAATACATGAAGAGAAAGATCAGAATAAAATGAAATAAAGTCCCAATTTGACGCTGTTGTTGCTTCGGAACTCGGCCCAAACAGCGAACATATACATTAAAGAGTACTGAATTTTCTTGTCAAATTATCAGTTCCGATGAAGTGATAACTGCGTACTTTATCTGCGTACTGAATAAAACTTAAGCTGTGAAAATAAGATCAGACGTCCTTTACCTTTAGAAACGGATGAAGGCGACAGGGAATTTCATACAAAGCAGCCCGATCATTTCGCTTCAGCCTTGATTTATATATTTCGCTCTACAGCAGGCAAAATAATTCCTAAATGTCTGCAAACAAGAATAACTGTAAGCAATGTTTAGGCTCTAATTAAAGTTAATGCGTTATCAAATACAAAGATTTTCGAAAAAAGCCGAGGAAAATGGGATTTTCAGACTCACGTTTTCACAAGACGGCAAAATCCTACTTCTCACGTTGCGACGTGACGGCAACGTCAAGATAGACATGCGCATTAGATGAATTGGGTTTTCCCAGTGACCTTTCCCGTCGCCGTCGCCGTTCCCGTTGTCGGTGCTTAAAGTCTCTAATATCAAATGAAAACGTGCTTTCAGTAACGATACCTAAGATAAAGTTACCATACAATGAAAACCCTATCGTGAAGCAAAAAAAGTACTTCTTAAGACTGTTAGGCCCGCTTCAGACGCCGTACTGTTCATGAGTCGAACCTAATTCGAATTTGGACCGACCCAAGTTAACAAAAGTACGGCTGTTGATTCAGAATTAATTAGCCGTTCCTAATACAGTTGCAGGAAAACTTATCAATATTGTCGGTGGTTTTGAAAATATATACCAAATAATAATTTATGCATTAAGTTCGGCACATGAAAAGTTCGGCGTCTCAATCAAAGCCGTTCCAAAGTCGAAATTCCCGGCTAAGTCAGGCGAGAGGAACACCTGAGCCGTTCCAAATTAAAATAGCCGTTCCTAATTGATTCAGACGCCTAACTTTTCATGTACTTAATTCTATGAATTAGGCTCGGCTTATGAAAAGTACGGCGTCTGAATCGGACCTTAGTCTAAAAAAAGGCCAATCACCAAAATGCATTTTGGTGATTGATACTTGCCGAAGGTTAATTGGAACTCGTGAGCAACAAGTCTCAACGAAATAGAAATACACCCTATCACTCGTTACAGTTCTGTTTAAACAAGCTTACTATGCAAATTAAAGAGTCAAACTAATCTATATTCATGAGAAACTGAATCAAGCTTAATTATCATTCCTTAACCCTTTAACTCCGAGAAGTAATTAGCTTATAACTTCTCCTTATTGTATCAATATATTGTCAGCAAACATGGTGGCAAACTTATCAACCAGAAAGTGTATCTTGATATAACCACAAATTCTCTAAACTAATGTGCAAGGAACTGTACAGCACCTAGGAAGGAGAATTGATATGGAGATTTTGGGATTTAAGAGTTAAGCTCCCCCATCTACTATCCAACTGCACTTCGATCGAGATGCAGATCGATCCAGTTGGATTATCCAATCGCAAAAGACTATTCACGACTGGTTTTGGTTACGGTTAACCTCGGCTGAAGTCTGGCGCCACAACGTATTCATTCGTTACTTCGTATCGCGGATGAATAGAATCAAGATGAGAGCGGCGACTCGTCCTGGATTTCTTCTTTTGCCAGCAATACCAAGCGGGAAATGATATCAAGATGATAAGGGCGGTCACCAACACTCCTATGACAGCGCCGGGGTAACGGATTCTGCTGATCCAACTTTGTTCATTTTGGTGATCTTCGAGATCATTTCCTGCTGTTTCATTTTGGCGTTCCTCACTGCCACTACCAGTGACATTTTGTTCTTGTAAATCTGTACAAGAGTTAGAACAGTCAAGGCCTGAGAATTAGGGAACGTCAGATTTAAGTACGAGTACGAGATCGAGTACGAGTACGAGTACAAATTTCTAATTTTAAACCGATCACCTTCCCTGAACCCTCACTCCTTCTTGTTGCTTACCAGCAGATCAGGAGATTGTAGAAATAAGATTGGTGT
>OX419336.1:7908670-7923670 GCA_948470475.1 Galaxea fascicularis | reverse complement strand
GGAGTTCCTGCATTTCCCGATACCGCTCAATAATAATCCTCACTTTTACCTCAGACATATTTATTTTAAACACATCGCTGGTTTGCCGAGTCAAGTCACATGTGAGCAAAACGTCATTTGTTGCTATGGGAACATCGACGCCTGCACGACAGAGAACTCCTGGAGGACCGGCAGGTCTCTCTCCTACTCACCGTGAGAGTCCTCTGTTAGCAGGGAAGCTGATATCCAAACCTTTATTGTAACCAGACCGTTACCTCCCTTTGGAGAGCAAGACGCTGTCACTGTCACTGTCACTGTCACTCACTCACTCACTCACTCACTTATTTCTTAAGTATTAACTTTCATTTTCTTACCTAATCTATCGCGGACGAAAATGTAGGCCTGCTGCACCGCGTAACCTACAGCATTCCCCACAATGCAAGTGTACTTTCCTTCACTGTTTTTGGTAACATTGACGAGAGTCAACTTATGTCCAAGGAATTGGAACTTGCTTTGTTTTGTTGGTACAACTAAATGCTGGTTGTCGCTTTGCTCGTTCTGTTTTATTATTTCGTAGCTGTGGTGGGGATGTTGTATCTGAGACCCTTTAGCAGAGCTATTGGATGGAGATGAAAACCATCGCAGCCACTGGAAACGGGGCATGGAGTCACTGAATGCTTTGCACAATAAAGTCGCATTTTGGCCTTGGTATACTGTGACGTTTTTCATCTCCAAGACCACCGGCCTGGCACGTATTAGTTCTGAAATGAGAAAGAGACAGTAACGTTAGTACCCGTCGTTAGTAACCCTAGTTTGCGGTGGCTTGAAATCACAACGCGAACCGGGACAGCAGATGCGCGTCATAATACCTTTCTGCCCGGATAGCTTCATGTGAACTCCTTGGAAAAGTCCGGTAATCGGATTATAACTCCACCTAAACCTAAAGTCCTCAGAACTCTGACTAAACGGTTATCTTTTCGTTATCGTTTTTGTAAGGAAATTTCATCTGCTTAGAAAATTTACCAAATTATTGAGTCCAAAGGAATTAGCCGTGTTCCTCGGTAACGCTGGTTTACTTTCAAAACGAGCTTAGCTGCTTTCTTTGTTTTTCTTTTATTTTACTTTTCCTTGGCCTTCTTTCCCTTTCTTTACTGACTCGGCTTTAACTGTAACTGGTATTGCGAGTGATTGCACCATATCTGTGTTTTTCCCTTACCGTGGACATCAACATTGTATGAATGGTTGATCCAGCCGTAACGGTTGCTGACATTACAAGTGTATATCCCAGAATCAGAAGGTACCACGTCCCTCATAACCAATTTCGTCGAAACTTTATTCAAGTAAATGCTGGAGCCATCTTTTCTTTCCTGAAATAAGGCTCCGTCCTTATACCAGACTACTGTAGGACGGGGATATCCTTCAGCAGAACAGTCCAGCTTTACAGAGTTTCCAACCGGCACAGCGATAAGATTACGTATTCTCCTGGCCAATGATACCGTGAATTTCGGAGCAGCTGAAAGAAACGAAACACAACTGGTGAGTGCAATGAATCTGACTGGTTTTAATGCGGTGTTTTGGGACTGTTCTGCTCTCAGCTGTCCAGTGTACTACTTGGAAAACTGTAAGCTTACCTGGCGTTGTATTCCGGTTGGGATCCCGCGTCGGACCTTGAAACATAAAGCAAAAGAAATCATAAATCGTCATGAAATTCAGCTACTTTCTCCCCTCAAGAAATTACCGAGGAAAAGAAGGTTATTTGCATGTCACAGCTGGGCAGGTTCAGTATATTTCCTTTTTTTTTCAAGATGTAAAATCGCCCGCTTACAGAATAAAGTATCATCCCTGATTCCCCTAACACACAAACTGTTTACCTACTTTCAACAAAAAGCTGCACATCAAGAGCATTCTTTCCACCGCAAGAGTTTTGAGCAATACACTTGTAGTGGCCTGCGTCTTCCTTTTGGGTCCTTTTTATTTTCAAGTATTTATTAGGCTTGATCCTCATGCGGATGTGTTGGGTTGGTTGGAGTGTTACATTGCCCTTTTTCCAGTAAACATTTAATCCGTACCTGGAGTCTGTACCTTGGGCTTTTATCGGGCAAGGAAGTTTTGCGTCTGCTCCTTCCACAACAGCAACAACCTCTTTTTCGCCCACCATATTAAGGAATTCTGGGACTGGAAAAAAGGGGGGTATTTTTATTAAGTAAACAACATGCTACTAAATGCCAAATAATGCAATCATTACAATGATTATTAAATAAAGGGCTGTCCGCAAAGAAAGGATATGATTTTTCTTTTGACGTCATGTTGTCATATTTATGTTTACATGTAATCATCTTTTTATACATAAATGTTTTATCATAGTTATTTCGTTACTTGCAATTTTCTTTGTGAGGACCCTTCTGCAAAGAACTTTTAGGTGAAGTAGGTATTCCGGCCCTCTCCTCCCAGACCGCAACCTCAAAGGAGCACTGGGAGTGGGGCACTTTCATAACATGAAAAGTAGAGAGCTTAAGCAGCGACGACGGCAACGGCAAAGAGAACGTCATTTCAAATTGTGACTTCTCGTTTTCGTAATTTTTTCATGATTATTCCAGTTTGTTTAACATGAAAAATGCTGGCAAGCCGTTCAGGGTCTAAATTACTGTGAACGTTGTAAAAGGGAAGAAGAAGAAAGAAAAACTTGTTGTCCTGCGCTCACGTTCTCGAGAAAACCTAAAATCTGGTCATTTCACGTTGTTGTTTTGCAGAGGACGGCAAAGAAATGTACCAAAATGTAAAACGCACGTGCAGAGTATTGTTTTTGCTCATTAAGCCTATTGTTTTGTGGCGTTCTCGTTGCCGTTGCCGTCCTCGTTGCTTAAGCTCTCTAGTGAGACAGCGCGGAAGTCATCAGCAAATTTACTGTATGTGACTGTGCAGAGAATAAACAAAACACTTTCCGACTTCATTAGAAACTTAAAATCGACCCCATAGTCAGCAGATGCCTAAAACTGTGCCCGAAAATCCTTCTGCTTTTCTCGACGACGAGTCGCTAAGTTTGGCGATTTTTGTTCGTCGAACACAAGCGCGCGCGAGAGAGTCATCTTACGTGAGGGGAAAGAAATCCCCAAAATTGTCGACTTTACTCGCACTTTCATCAATTTGTTTGCATGTTTGTTTGATCTTTTTAGTGTGTTGTTTTTCGAGTTGTTGGGAACTGCGGCCGGAGAAACATCTTGTCTGCTGCATCAGAACAAGTCGCGCAAGCAAAGCAACTTGATATCACATCACAGCTAACAATGGTGGGATACAAGTTGAACGGACGATACCTTTGGCCAGCAAACATTCCTAAGGATGCGTCACACGTTCGCGGGAAATACTAATCTGTTTTTGTTTTGGTTAAAAAATGTCAGCAAACTTAGATTTCATTTAAATTGAGAAGTTTAAGAATGCCGTTTTGTCAACAGTGATCATATTTTGAATTATGTTCGCCAACAAAGTGTTGCTTCGGAAGAAATTTTGACCTTACACATCGGATACGATTCTCTGTGAAGTTTATATGAGCAAGAATGCCTATTACAACAGATAGGCTGCAGCTGTGTCGAATTGCTCAATATCTTATAGAGCACGTAGTATTGTGTAAAACCAAACCACCGAAGGAAAAGAATTTAGCTGTGCGTAATCCACTGGCCGTACACTCTTTATCCGCCATCCTGTTTACACTTTTCTACTGTTGAGAACGAAATCACGTTCCACTGCGCGTGTCCGGAATTTCTGGCCGTGATTTTCTTGGCTAACCGTTTGTCAGTAAGAAGCATAGATTTTGTTTTAAAACCCATGACGGACCAATAAGCTGTGCGCGTTAAGTCAAGTCGCCATATTTTTTGTGAGTCGAAAAGTCAAGTGAAGACCGTTGAATTCACAGCAATCCGCTTCCATCCGGCGTTTATGGAACTTGATTTTACGTTTCGTTGCCCAAAGGATTTCACTATTTCACTTGTGTGTTGATTTTGATGATTTCTTTGGAATTGCAATATCTGTAGAGTGAATACGATGAACTCCTAGAAAGCTCTGATCGTTTGACATTTTGATGGCCGTACCTTCGCGTAAGTGGAGGCCACTTTATCTGGTTGTGCCCGTTATATCATGGTACGATCATCTGTGTTTGAACTATGGCATGAGAGGAAAATTACTCTTGGGTTCTCGGAAGCAACGAACTGCCTTTGCCGAGTATCTACTGCATCAAACAGACCACAGAGCATCAAGTTTAGGACCTTGCCAGAATTCGATGGTTTGTTTATTTGTTATAGCTTTGTTACAATGCTTATGTATCACAGCTTTGTTCATTTTAACAGCCCGTGTGAACGAGATGGAAGGCAGGGAACATTTGGAGTTACCGAAGATTTTTCTCAAACCTCTTCAATCTCGACGGCTTCGTCTTCCTCCTTCTGGTTATCTGCTACTATTGAGCCATCTTTCGCCTAAATTTCTCTCCTCCAGAGAGTTTTCCAATAAAGACAGTGATGAACTCATATTGTGCTCTGATCAACCGACAAGCATGCGAAATATTCAAACTTCGGCGACCGCATCACACAATGGCGCCTCCTCCTTGTGTTTGTCAAAACAATAATAGACGCGCGCAAAGCATATTGGTCCGTCATGGGTCTTTAAGTTTCATTCAGTATCATTTTGTTGTCAGCTGACCAATTCAAGATTTCATCAATATCCGTCTGAAGGCCACCCGAGATATCATTCGGCGGCACCGTATAATGGGTGGAGTAGCTAATAGTTGTGTCGTCGGCATAAATATCAGCCACGGACTGCTGCAGTGTTGCTGGTAGATTATTCATAAATACAAGGAATAGAATTGGTCCTAAGATGCGTCCCTTTGGGACTCCAGTTGTTATGGCCCTTTTAGTAGAATGGTACCCGTCTATGTTCACGTACTGGCATCTGCCATTCAAATAGTCACGGAACAGGGGTAACCTGCTCTCAAACACTCCAAAGGCCCTTAATTTTAGGAGTAGTAGTTTATGCTCGATCAGATTAAAAGCCTTCTTTTAATCAATAAAAACAAGTCCAGTGACTTTGTCATTGTCAAGGTTGAACAGTAACTGGCCTACCATATCGGATAAGCGCAGTTTCAGTGGAATGAGATTTCCTAAACCCGGACTGGAGAGGATGGAACAAATCATTCTCCTTCAATAAATTACACAGATGATCGCAAATGTGTTTCTCCAGCACTTTCGAAAGAATGGGGAGCACAGAAATCGGTCTATAGTTCTTCTTATCATTCCTACTGCCGTTACCTTTAAAAACAGGGGTAACTTTAGCGATCCTCCAGATAGCAGGAAAAGTCTGTACAGATAGGCAATACTTCAATAACTTCGTCAGCGATGGTGCAGTTGCTGGAGCAGCAATTCTAAGTATTTTGGCACTGATGCCGTCGTCTCCGGTGGCCTTATGGGTTGGAATAGATAACAGCAGCTCTACAACCCTCTTCTGAGTTATTCTTGGGAGGTCAAATGCGCCAATGCCTTGTCTGATAGTAGTCGTCGTTGAGATAATGTTCAGCGAAATAGGCCCAAGTACTGCAACCAGTTTCTTCGGTTGATCAACAAAAAACGAGTTTAGTACTTCAGCAATGCTTTGCTTATCCGAGATATTTGTCTCGTTTTCAACAAGTTCCTTTACTCCACTTTCAGCCTCTTTGTCATCTTTCGATAGACACTTGATTAGATTCCAGAGTTTCCTGTAATTGTTCCTGTTTTCAGCGACTTTATCTTTGAAGTAGGATTGTTTTGCACTCCTTATAAGTTGGGTCACTGTGTCCTTCGCTCGCTTAAATGCGTCCCAGTCCCTTGTAGCTTGGCTTTTTCTAGCTTTGCAGAGAAGTTTGTCCCGATCCTTCATCTTTTTCAGGATTTCAGTGTTAAACCATTTAGGCTGAACATTGCGCTTTACTCTCTTTTGTTTGAGAGGGAGGTGTTCATCGATAGTGTCATTAAACACGTTATACAGAGTGTCAACAATATCATTGATATCCTCGAACACAAAGGCACAGTCCCAGGGGGCCCCGTGCAGCGATGAAACAAATTTCTCTTTGTTAAGGCCTTTTATATCCCGATAAATTATCATCGTATGTTGATCTTTATTGTGAACCCTTCCTCGGTTGAGATTGTAAACCCTTCCTCGTCACTTGCTCTTGCGTCGAACGTCGATATAAATTTTTTTCCTGGTCGGAATTCAGGTCTACATCGCCGCCCACGTGCTCACGATGTGCTGCCATTGTGTAAACTTCAGGCTGGCTTAAAGCTACTAAACATCTCACTCGCCGCTTCGTTCCTAGTGGTTCTTGCTGGTGATGTAAGCCTAAATCCTGGCCCAGAAACAGATCAATGTGCTCTGTGTGCTAAAGGTTGCCGGAAAAATCAAAGAGCCGTGCAATGTGATGAATGTGATCGCTGGTTTCGTGCGACTAAAAATGCATAAACATGAATTATCGTGAATATCTTGATGTTAGTGACTTAGCCTCAAATTGGATGGTCTTGTACGGACTGTTTATTTCAGTCCCGGACCCTTTTCTGCTACAAATGTTTTTTACGACCCAAAAACTACAGCGCCAAACGATTCCATCCAGGGTTTCGAAAAGACCGCACTGGATCGACAAAATTAAACGGAGGTGGAGTTTTGCTTTATATACGAGATAATATTCCTTTCACTGTCAAGAATGAACTAGCAGCAGATAAGGAGGAGTTGCTATGGGTTGAAATCAACAGGCCAAAGTGTAAACCACTTCTGATTGCTGCTGCATATAAACCCCCAAGCGTGAAAGAAGCCAACTTCTTGGAAACTCTAAGCAATTCCTTTGCAAAGATTGACCTTGATAGGAACGGTTTAGTACTAATGGGTGACTTTAACATAGACCAACTCGGGAAAAGTTCCGCAAGCAGATTGCTGAAGTCGTTTGCCGTTGTAAATGACATGAAACAGCTTATAAATGAACCAACAAGAATTACAGAATACTCAAAGACCCTTATTGATCTGTTTTTTACAAAATAAAGAACACAAGATTGTTCAATCTGGCATCATTCATACAACTCTGAGCGATCACAGCTTGGTCTTTTGCGTGATGAAAGGAGGCGTTCCGAAACATCCACCAAGAAAATTTGAATATTGGTCATTCAAGAATTATAATAAGACGGAGTTCATAAATGATCTTAATCAAGTCCCCTGGTCAGTTGTTGATGGAGTCGAAAATGTCGATGATGCTGTCTTCTTATGGGAACGATTGTTTTCTGAGATAGCGAACGAACATGCTCCTCTGAAGATTAAGCGAGTTAAGGGAAGTAAAACCCCATGGGTAACATCGAAACTTGCTGAAATGAAACGAGATAAAGATTATCACTTCAGGAAAGCACGCTCCACCAATAGTACTTACCACTGGGGAATGTACAGAAAACTGCGGAATTAAACCAATCATAAAAAAAGACCTCAAGTCGAAATATTTTTGTCAGATGATTGAAGACGCCAAGGGTGATTCCTGTGAAATGTGGCGCGCAATAAAACAGGTACTCCCCAGTACTAAAAAGTCGACTGTTTCTTCGATCTTTGAAAATGGGAAGTGGCACACCGAAAATCTCTCCGTTGCCAAATTTATGAACCAGTACTTTGTGTTAGTGGGGAAAATACTGGCAAAACCATTTCGAAACGTTTCGACTGTTTTAACTCCCAGCACCCCTCCTTCTGAATTCCACCTGTATAATGTTAGTGTGAACTTCGTCCATAATGCCCTTAAAATCTTAAAATCTAACAAAGCTGTTTGACTTAATAAGCTAAGTGCTCGCTTGTTGAAGGATGCTTCTGACGTAATCGCCCAAATTCTAACTGGTTTGATCAATATTTCTTTCACTGATGGAGTATTTCCAAGGGTCTGGAAGTGTGCAAAAGTCATTGCACTTTTTAAAGATGGAGATAAGTCATTAAAGGATAATTATCGACCGATATCAATCCTACCAACTTTAAGCAAGATCATAGAGAGATCAGCACATATTCAGTTAAGTTCCTTTTTGGAAGAAAACAGATTATTATCACAATCACAGTTTGGCTTCCGACTGAAGCGTTCAACTTCCACTGCCTTAATCGACTTTACAGATCAGGTCCTAGAAAGTATAGAGAAAGGACGCGTGACAGGAACAGTCTTCCTGGATCTCTCTGTTGATCATCTGCTCCTCATCAACAAACTCAAGTCATTAGGAGTAGAAGGGAAAAGCTTGGAATGGTTCCACTCATATCTCACTGGTCGAGTTCAACAAACGATGTGTGTTAATGCACTGTCACCCCCACGAAAAATCCCCATGGGAGTGCCACAGGGCAGCATTTTAGGGCCATTGTTATTCTTGGTGTGTATTGATGGAATTCAATCTGAACTGCGGCACTCAAAGATGACGATGTTTGCTGATGACATGGCATTTTATTGTCATGAGAACTCGCCAACCAATTTGCAATTAAAGCTCAATGCAGACTTGGCAGCTATTACATCTTGGTTACATGACAATAAGCTGACACTAAACGTTACTAAGTCGAAGTTTATGGTCATTGGAGGACGTAACAAACTAAATCAATTTAATGACGTAGCCCTTGTAGCCAACAATGATCAATTGGGGAACGTTACCAAATTCAAGTATCTTGGAGTGATCATAAATCGGCATCTTACTTGGCATGACCATATTGAACAACTACAAAGTAAAATAGCAAAGAGACTAGGTGTCTTAAAACGAATCAACCATCTTCTCCCAGTTTATGCAAGAAGGATCTACGAGTCAACAATGGTCACTCCTATTCTTGAATATGGAAGTATCGTATGGGGTGGCAAAAATAACAAAGTTTTAATAGATTTAATCCAAGTTCTTCAGAATAAAGCAGCCAAGCTACTTCTGGATCGAGCAATGCTTTCTTCTTCAACTCAAGCACTTCTAGATCTCAACTGGATGAATTTATCAACCAGAAGATTAATGCAACGATGTCTTTTTATGCATAATCTTATTAATGATAGTGAAAGAAACAGTATGATTACTCGAGGCACTGACTATCATAGCCATAACACTCGCTCCAGGGAAACTATTAGATCTATTAGATCAAACACGAACTGGGGTCTACTCAGATCTTTTAATAGTGCATTGACAGACCGGAATTCCCTTCTAGAAGACATGAGCTATCTACCTTATAATGCTTTTAAAATTTCATTGCTTAAACATTTTAAATCTTAATAGGTTCGCTTGGTGTGACATCTCTTTCTCAACTATTTTATTATATTTTCTGTCTTAAATTTCGAGTTTTAAGTAGACATTTTAAAATTCTCACTGTGAGTTTTTTTACTTTATTATTACGTTTATTTTTATTTAACATTGTTAATTTTGAGAGTCCCACTGAAAACCGCCATGGCGAGTTGGGCTCCCTCTTTAAATATTATTAATTAGTATTATTATTATTATTATTATTATTATTTCTGCCACTTCCCTTGCGAGTACAACGTACAAATCCCTTTCACAAAAAACTCTTCCTTCGAGTGCCTTTTTCCTCTTGCGTGCACATGTAGCGGAAGAGGGAATTTATGAACAGGAGTATCTGGGATTTTCCGCTTTCTGACATTTATTTTCATAAAGGAAAGGTCACCGCCATTGTGGCACTTCCTTTGTCAAAATATAATGCTATTACCCGACATTTCATAGCACACTAAAGGAAACAATTAAAATTTACACATAGCCAAATTTGCAAAGAGTACACAACTACAGCTATCTAAACTACAAAAAAACTCCACTTAAGTTGCATTTAATTTTAACTTGGTACTGGGTCCACATTGCCCTACCCTGGTGTCTGCATGCAGCATCGTAGACGAAACGAAAAGTTAGAAGGAACAATGGAGCTTCTGTTGTGCCTTTGAGGCATCAAATTGATGACCGTCAAAGATTTCCTTTCGTGTAAGTGACGTTTTGAAAAACAATTAACTCTCTCTCAAAGGTAAAACTTCAACAGGCTAAACAATAACAACAACGTCTGGGGTGAACAGGGAAGGGATCCTGGATGGACCCTTCCATTTATTACATTGCCCAACCTGGGAAAGGATGTACAAAATAACAACAACTAAGAGGGCGGGTAGGGAGGGGAACGAAGCTAGGTTGTGTACAAGCACATGGCGGACACGCTGTGTACAGCGCATGTCAGCTAACTCGCCCCAGGTCTCGCTGGAGTTAAATACAAATAATGTTATTATTAAAACTCGAAAAGCAATATCCAATACGACTTGATATTGTTCAGTAGCAAATTCCCGCTTCGATTTATCCTATCAATGTTACCGCTTTTTATTCGTGTCTAAACCAAATCACGATCAGATTTTCAAGGAATCGCTGTTTTTCACTTCGCAGAAAAAGAAAATTCGACACAGTTTGTTGTCGTCGGCGAGTTGTTGGGACATGTTTTTAACCACCAGCTCAGAAATAACAGCTTAACTAGAAATAGAAACGGTTTCGAATATAAAAGAAACGACCTTAATAAACGTCAAGTGGACTAACCAGAAAGAAAGCAATATAACACTTACACAAGTGTGGATCCTCAGAGTCAATTCCGGCTGTAAGGTCAGAAAATATCCAACAGCAAACTAAAACTGTGCTTTCACTAGAAACATGCAACATATGGCCGACGCAAAAAGGCTCGCAATCCGACACGCTCGAAAAGGCCTATGGGAAGTCACAGGACTCCCAACAAAAGTAATAACACAGAGTGAGTTCAAAGTAGTAGTCTAATCCATATTTTCACTTTAAGATTGAAATGTGAGATGTAACTTTGAAGCTCAATGGTGTTGAAAATTCTAATCACGGACTGTTCAAAAGGTTTAATGTCACAGGCTTTAGTGGTGATGCTCGCGTGTCTAGTAGAATGATGTTATTGCTTGTTTAGTTTAAAGGTTATAGCCTGTTCTCAAACGTATTAATAATTCATAAAGAAACGAAGAACAACGAAGGAAGCAAAGACCGCTTTTACAAAAGGCAACATGCTTTAATAGTTTTGTACAAGTGGCGGAAAATAACGTGAAAGGATGCGGCAATGTTCCTAACTGAATAACGGTTGGATTTTATCAGAGGCGCGTTTTGCCGCACGAGAAATGCACTGAAATCAACACTGATTGCGAACACCCCTAAAAGCGTCCATTTCAAATTGGCCTGCACCGTTTGCAAGCTTGTCCGTGATTGGATGGCGGGGACAGCCCCGGGGACAGCCCCGGGGACAGCCCTTCTTGATTTGGAACGAAATCTGTATCCGTCACATCACTGCAGTCGCCTAATTGCGAACAGAGATTGGTCCCATGATTTTTCGACACCAAGAACGTACAGGTTTTAATGCATTCCTTTGTCACGCATAATATTTGCCCGCAAAACGCAGTAGCGTGGCTACGAAATAAAATTACCTATTGAAGCGACTTACCTGGACAAGGTTCTGCTTCTGCTTGGTTTACAAACACGAGACTGGTGAGTATAAAAAGGTTTGTTGTTGTAGACACCAACATTATGACAGAGATCACGGGAGTTGTTTCCAGTGAAGAGATCCTATCACACTTTCTCAAGCAATGCCTCCTCTAACAACCAGCCGCAACGCACCATCCAATGAAATCCTGCACAAAGGATTTCTGATCTGCCGTAATAAATAGCAATGTTAAATGGATGAATCTGCGTTCGCCACTAACAAAGAGACTCATTTAGCGCATAGAAGCTTACCGCATTGTGATCGAACATGACTCACGAGTCACTTCTAAAAAACAGCGTGAATTATGAATGTATCGCTGTCTTGAACATGTCACATACCTTGCTGTTCACTTGAGAAGCATTAGGCACCATTCACGAGCAGTATACCGAACGCTATGTTCACATGAAAATCGATTCTCAACAGCAGCGCCGGTTTGAAGCACGCAAAACAGATAGGCAAATACACAACTGAACACAAGTAGCCGCAGAGGATACAAAATATTTTCACTTCCTGTAAAGTCTACTCCCAATAATAAGCACTTATCATTAATTCATCGAATACTCTCTCTGCCTGTTGAAGTAGTTCCTGGAAGCCAATATTCAAATACTGCTCATTGTATAAATCTGTTAAGGTCTGTGGCAAAGATTTGGTCTCAGTGAACACAAATGAAACATTGTAAGGTGGAACAAGAGAGAGTATGGCTGGTTTGATTCCACACTTTGAAATATTTTCGAAAGAGCTTGAACATTGGCTCTGTTGACTTCAGCGGTAGCACAGCTCTGTTCACCCAAAGTTGTGTGGCGCTTCTTGGCTGAGGAGAGGTCCATCTCACTAACTGGTATGTAGGGAATATCCCTCACATACGAAGGCATAATCCACTTGCTTTTCTCCTGAGTACACGTAAACGAATCTCTCATTCGGACTCCAGCTTTAAAGGTGAAAAGAAGCGCCCCTACATGTGAGCGGGCCTTGCAAAGTCCAGCCATACAGTTACAGTGAGCCATACACACCTTTCCCTCCTTTTCAACAAGAACCCATGTCTTCAACGGCGTTTCCCTGGCTCGTTGAGAGTGATTTACTCTCGCTGTTACGACTACTTTGTCAGTTCCAGCTACTGGTTTGGTGAGAATGGTGTTGACCCATCCAGAAACGAAAATTGTTACATTACAATCCTCAGCAGTGTTGCGAAAACAAAGCTGGTATGCATAATCACAGAGAGTGGTATGAGATTGTTTTTGTAACTCATTAAAAGCAAACCGGACACCAGTTACACAAGAGTTGTATATTGATGAGAAAACAATGCCTCATGTTTTTGTTATTATAGTCTCTTGTTGTAACTGAGAATCGTCAAGTTTTCTGTTGCACAAATACAGGAGCAACTCTTTTTGACTTCGACGCCCATACACTTTGCAGTTATCATATGTTCTTGAATTTGAGGCGACGTCAACTTTACATTCTTGATGTTTTCGATTTCTGTGATCTTTGTAAATTCGTTCGTGTTTATGTATTTGTGGTCATCAAAGATGCGAATTTTACAGTTATTAAATCGGTAACTCTTGCCGGAATCAACTTTATCAATAATGTCCTCCCAGAGAACCAATTTGGCAGAGGTGGTATGGCTCCAACAATGACACCTGTCTTGTATTTTGTGCAATTTCCTTGAAATAGGGTTTCTTTTACTGGAGACTTGTGCAACACTTTAACTTCCACGTCTATAGTTTGATACAAGTCTGCTTTGAGAGCATCTTCGACTGATACATATTTATTACTAAGAGCATTGTTATATGAAAATTCAAGACTTGTTTGTATGATCTTTGCTTTCTTTGAAATTGTGTATTCATCTCTGGCGGAGAACCTTTTGCTTGGAGGCATTCGGGCACTTGTTATCTTTACAGGAAGTTGCTTTTCTTGAGACTGTTGTAACATCGTTCTTTTTTCTGGAGAATAGCAAACTAGCCGCACCGATCCGTTTTGGGATGTCTGCAGGGCCATGCCGATGTACTTTATTCCTGTGTTTTTGTGGGAAGTTTGTACTGGACTAATCAAATGTACGTATCCTGTAACAGTTTATTCATCTGAAGATATGACAAGAACATTCAATTTATTAAATAACTGGATAAATAAATAAATAACTGGATCAATAAATAAATAAATAAATAAATAATGAACAAATGAATTAAATGTTGTAATCCACAAAAAAGATATAACAAAAACAACATAAAGGCACCATATGCAGACTATTTATTGTATAGAATATTATCTTAGTTGAATATGGGTGACTTAAGCTAGTATAATATCTACGAGACCCACATGGATTTGTTAGGGAATACATTAGGAACAAAATATATGTCTTACCTGAGAATTACTGTGTTGATTTGCTAAAAAAAGGGAGAGTTGTTAGCAGAGACAATGAATACACTGCACATTGCCACGTAGTATCCACTGCTAACAGGATTAAATTCCAGACACGGTCAGACAGTAGAAGTACTAGGATCAGAAGTTAGAACAAAGGTGGCCAGAAGGCTGAGACACATAAAAACAGTGGAAAAAGGAACAAAATAGTCATTCCAAAGAGAATGAAAACAAAATAAAAGAGCCGGCATGAAATCAAAATTTTATTTGATTATTGTTGAGCCATAAGCCAATTAAATTGAGTAACGTACATATACGATACGATATCCTTTTTTTATGGGAATGTTTTATCAGTCTTAATTTTTCTACCAGTATAAAGTTATGGAGTTGAAATGCTTACTTAAATTCATATTTGGAAATATTTTGTTTCTAGAAGATATCATTAAAAAAAACTTTCAGTGTTGTAAGAGGGAATGAGCTGTTGAATCTCTGTTGCAAAACTTGTGCTTGTCCTGAGTAAAAAAATGTTTCCAAGGGTACAAACAAAGCAATGCCCTTAATACTATGTCTATTTGTTTTTCAATCAGTGAACAAAAAAGTGTTGATCTTTCAGCTTTCTTACCTTATGACGCAAGAGGATTGAAGTTGGTGCATGAGTGATCCAGACTATGAAAAGACTATGAAAAACACAAATGAATGTGTTAGCCGATGAAACTGGTCTCATAACAACTTGAGTCGTTGAATTTGACTAAAAACCATTGATGAGGGCATAAACGGCCTTATGATCAGAAAAATAAGTCTCCCAAACAGTGGCCTGATCGAATCTTATCTTCATCCATATTAGTATAGATATGGTCAATACAGGTTTTTATTGTCTGTTGTGTAGCAGGACATAAGCTGCCGATAGTGGTTCTCGATAATAAAGAGATTATTCAATGTTGCCCTTTCTGTCATATTTAACCAGTTGGCATTGAAATCTCCAATAAAAACTTTTAAAGTTGTAGATGACAATCCAATAATTCTCTAATTGCTGAACAAAGATGTCTGATTAGAATTGAAGGAGAACGATGTATAGCTATGACAGTGATATGAGGAATTATCATAAACCTAATTACTGTTATCTCTATGCCATTTTGATTGCAGCAGTATGGATATCCACGATAATAG
>OX419336.1:7883670-7903670 GCA_948470475.1 Galaxea fascicularis | reverse complement strand
TTTATAAATCATGACTTTAGTGGCGCTGGGCAAATTTCATGATTTATAAATCATGACTTTAGCGGCGCTTGGCAAATTTCATGATTTATAAATCATGACTTTAGTGGCGCTTGACAAATTCCATGATTTATAAATCATGACTTTAGCGGCGCTTGGCAAATTTCATGATTTATATATAATGACTTTAGCGGCCCTTAACAAATTTCATGATTTATAAATCATGACTTTAGCGGCGCTGGGCAAATTTCATGATTTATATATCATGACTTTAGTGGCGCTTGCAAAATGTTATGATTTTGCCGCACGAGGTAAATTCTGTGATTTACATATCGCGAGTTTGGTTGCTCTCGCGGCCCGGAGTAAATTTATTCCGTGAAGACCGCGCCAAATGGTAATTTATTTCGTTAAAGGCGGGAAGGCCTGGTTACTTAGTCACCGATAAGATCTCAAATGTAATCGCCCAAGCTGTTTCTCGGGCAGTCAACGACGCCCTGGACAACGCTTTTCCTTAGGTAAGTTGTTCCATCATACAATTTACAATCTGGTCCTCACGTGCACGTTCTAAATACGTTGCTCCTCTAGAGTTCGCAAAACACGAGGACACCACAAACAGCTGCCGCCGCAGGAACCAGATAAACTGCAAGGTCATTTAATGTCCTGAAAACCTTGACCGGTGGTTGGCAGTCGGCCCCGAACAGAACTTGTATCAGGACCGACATCCCGTTGTATTCGAAGCCAGTATAAACTATACCTTTAAAAACTATAAGCTTAAAGGTCTTCCGAATGAGTTTGCCGTTTGGTCGATGGTTGAGGGTAAACGGTTGAGGGTCGAGAACAAATAACAAACTGGTCTGTTGGAGCATTCAAAGGTAGATACTTCCCTTCCCAAGAAGCTGGAGTTGCTCGAGGCGTAGCCTCTCGTGCTCTCCAAACTTTCCGCGTGCTTCATATCTCGATGAACGAACGCTGACCCATGAACCGATCGTTAATTGGTGTTCCTTTAGGATTGGTAAAAGATTAAGTGTAAGACAAGGTAATTGTCACAGTCTGAGTTTACCTGCTGCTGACTTGTAGAAGTTGTGGCTGGGTATGTTACCCCCACTACCACATCGCTGTTATTGTGCAATGTCTAGAAAAGCAAAGTAATAGAAAGTGAACGTCGGGCAGGAGCCCATCACTAGCAGCATACAACTGCCCTATATTTGTGTCAAGTGCACGGCGTTTTCACAGACCGATTTATTTTCAGATTAAATTTGGCGTGAATATGGGACTCCCGGAAGAACCCCTCATTCTATCGTGCGAAACCATAGTTAGTTACTAACTATGGCGAAACTTTTCCTCGAACTTTCTTTTGTTCTAAAGTTTATCTGCGAAGCTGGGAAACTTACGAACAAAAGAAAGGTGATGATGATGTGGTATCACTTGTACCGAAAATTTCTTAGTCTAAAATTAAATCGGTCTGTAAAAATGCCATGACATAGGCTTAGTATGGCGGTTGTACGCTCCTGGTGATGGGCTCCTGACGTCGGGGCAAACACAGAATTGGCTGAAGCTTCAAATTATTTTCTGTACAGCTTCCGATTTGTTTTTAGTCACTGCACTCGCTGCAGTCTATATGTCAGCTCTAATGCCAACTCCATTCACAGTGTGATAGATCATTTTGCCTTACTTTCATGCTGTTCAACAACAACCGACCCTTGCAACAGACGTACTGACCTGAAGCGCGTTTCTCGAATTAAACTCCCGAAACTTCGCGTGCCATAATTTCCTACGTACCTTAAAAGTAAAGACGTTTCCAGGTACGGAATTATGCACCAAATTTGCCCTTTCCTATTTTGAAATCCTAGTAAAAGACTAGCCTTTATATCAAGCGGAACACAGTTCAAAAACTGGCTTTTTGGGCCGGTGACGTATTCGCGAGTTTCTGGATCTTTTTCTCAAAGGATCACAACCGTAGACAATTCCTCATTCAGCAAAAATAGTGGCAACGATGAGAAAGAAAAGCAAACCTACAAACCGAATTTCGAATAAAGCTCAAGTGTTAGATCAGTGACAAAACGAACCGAGCGAATATATAATTCTTTAACACAAAACGGCCCAGTCTGGTCAAACAAACTGAGTGTGCATGTGTTTACCAAAATGATAATCATACATTTGCATGGAGAACCTGAAATGTTAATCGCGGGTAGTACTTGTTGCCGGCTTGTTATAAGAAAAAGAAGAGAATTTAAAGCCAATAAAAGCCAGTGAAAAACACGAGCCTATATGAAATTTTGACGTTCAGAAATAATTGTAAAGAATTTTTCGACCCTCGACAAGGTACCCTCGACCCTCAACTGTTTACCCTCAACCATCGACCAAACGGCAAACTCATTCGGAAGACCTTTAAGCTTATAGTTTTCAAAGGTATAGTTTATACTGGCTTCGAATATAACGGGATGTCGGTCCTGATACAAGTTCTGTTCGGGGCCGACTGCCAACCACCGGTCAAGGTTTTCAGGACATTAAATGACCTTGCAGTTTATCTGGCTGTCTTACTGTTTAATTTAGTTTACCTGTTGGCTCGTGGTCGCTGCGGCGGCAGCTGTTTGTGGTGTCCTCGTGTTTTGCGAACTCTAGAGGAGCAACGTATTTAGAACGTGCACGTGAGGACCAGATTGTAAATTGTATGATGGAACAACTTACCTAAGGAAAAGCGTTGTCCAGGGCGTCGTTGACTGCCCGAGAAACAGCTTGGGCGATTACGTTTGAGATCTTATCGGTGACTAAGTAACCAGGCCTTCCCGCCTTTAACGAAATAAATTACCATTTGGCGCGGTCTTCACGGAATAAATTTACTCCGGGCCGCGAGAGCAACCAAACTCGCGATATGTAAATCACAGAATTTACCTCGTGCGGCAAAATCATAACATTTTGCAAGCGCCACTAAAGTCATGATATATAAATCATGAAATTTGCCCAGCGCCGCTGAAGTCATGATATATAAATCATGAAATTTGCCCAGCGCCGCTAAAGTCATGATTTATAAATCATGAAATTTGTTAAGGGCCGCTAAAGTCATTATATATAAATCATGAAATTTGCCAAGCGCCGCTAAAGTCATGATTTATAAATCATGGAATTTGTCAAGCGCCACTAAAGTCATGATTTATAAATCATGAAATTTGCCAAGCGCCGCTAAAGTCATGATTTATAAATCATGAAATTTGCCAAGCGCCGCTAAAGTCATGATTTATAAATCAGGAAATTTGCCCAGCGCCACTAAAGTCATGATTTATAAATCATGGAATTTGCCCAGTGCCGGTAAAGTCATGATTTATAAATCATAACATTTTGCAAGCGCCGCTAAAGTCATGATATGTAAATCATAGAATTATGCTCATGGCCTGAAATTTCATTGTTTATAAATAATGAATTTACACGCCTTTGAACTTCATTATATGTAAATAACAGATTTACAACTGCTTTGCCCAATTTCATGATATGTAAATAAATTTGTAAGACACAGCCTGATTTATAAATAACGAAAAAATCGGCACGCATTTTGTCTAAATAATAAATTTACAATTAGTGGATCCTAAAACTCTTCGTTTTCCCTGCTGTCGCTCATTTTTGGGCACGAAATTGGTCGAAGAAAAGCCAAACGAAGTTCGGACGGTTTAAATCCTCGGCTCCGCTTTGTTAGGAACAAGAGCCGGATTGACTTATGGAAAACTCTCGCAAAGAGCGACAACTCCTTGCCAAAAGTAAACACGATTTTTCACAGCTTTAGCAGTCGAAATGCCAGCAATATGTTGTCCCTCACAGCAATTCTCGTTGTTAGTTAAAAAATCGTAGACTTAACGGGATAATTGCAGTAAAAACTTCGTCTTTAATTCAATGTTTATTGACAAATGTTTTTCTGAAACCGATTTGTTTGTCTGTTGTCATTGCCAATCAGATGTTATCATTAACAGTGATGTAAAAAATAATACCGCCCACGACTAGTTGATGGAAGTCGAGAATAAAACCATTCTCAACCATTTGTAGTTGATCACCTGAGTTGATTCATGGCTTATCGTGCCGCAGCCACTTTTCACAACGAAAAGTTAAGTTAAAGTCATTTTCGCTTAATGTTTTTCGGTGCTATTGTACAAAGGACACAGACGGCACTTTTCTATCGTCTTTACTCTTATAGCTCACAAAAATGACGCCATAAAATAGTCAAAACAAGGCGAACAAAGTACTTTTCTTCTTTTTTGGGTGGTGTCGAAGAGTACCCACTTTGGGGTTTTACCATTTTGTTTTGTTGTGGAATATTTCGGTTTGTTGAGGTTAAAATGTCAACGATACATGTTAGAAAATTTGTGACTTAGCCAAAGCACATAACCGGTTGTGATGTTGGATTTAAAAGTGAGACACTGGGACTGTTAACCTATAGTTTAGAGATTTACACGATTTGTATTGAAATGTAATCGGATGTAATTAAACTGTGATGAACTAAAATCGTTTATGCTCTGGTTATGTAGTCTCTTGATCCAAAGTGGCAAAGCCGATGATAAATCGAAAATGTACGTTAGCACATGTTTGAATGGTGGCTGTGGCTCTGCAGCAAAACAGTAAAAACTATAATCACAATGCAGAAGTCCTTATTAGAGTCCTGGCTCGAGTCCTGGCATTAATTTTATTTTATCGGTAAATGCCATACAATAAAAAAAGAACTGTGGAGCTCTGCTTTTAGGTTTGCCTAAATATATATATATATATATTATCCCATGAAACACCAGTGTTGGTCAACAAAGAAAATGGCGGCTCGTGCAGGGAAAGCTTCGAGCTTGTAGCTTTCTTTCATTCATAAATATGGCGTCCGCTTGCTGTGCTACAGACGAAAAATGAGAAAGATAAGGACGTCCTTGGAAGTATTTTGCCGTGGGCAATTCATGCATTTTTCGGCAGAATTAGATCGTTTAAACATCGCAGAAGTTATATCGAGTCGTGATGATTCACATTGTGAAAGGGTTTGCTTGCCAGTGGACGAGTTTGTGGCATGACTTCGCTACGATTTTAAAGCAATGTATGGAGAATGGAGCATCAATGTGTGATGGATTGGTCGAGGCGTCGGGAAGTAAGTAATCATCCATCTAAGTAACCGTTGATAAGTCAAATGCGAAGCTTATACACTACTGAACATGTATCGAATCGTGATATGACGAACCGCAACCTAATTATCTGTGTATATGAAAATAATTTCATATCTCCATACATTTCTTTACATGAGTTTGCCGCCATCTTGTCCTAAATTTCTGGCAATGATTGAGCTCATCATCATTCTCGTAATGCTCAATACAACTCTCCAATGGCAAGCCATCGATGTCTAGATCATCAGTTGGCTTTACATAAGGTTTCCCACTAAAATCATACCATGCAGCCCAGTCTGCAAGAGTTTAGCTGGGCGTTTTCTATATCGTTTTAACAAACCACCTGTGTAGATTTCTTCGCAGTCATAGTCCATTTCCTGTATATCACTCAGTGGCTTTAATAGCTCAACTCGTTCCTCGGGTGGTGAGGTATTAATGAATACAATCTATCTAGAAGCCTTTCTCATGGGTAATTGCAGTACAATATATAGAGCTTCTTGAGCACTTATTTCAACATTGTTAACAAACTTACTGCCAATATCTCTAACTTGCTGTTTAATAGTTGAATTGCCATTTCTTGCTTCAGTACATGCTTCCCGCAATAGCTCACTCATGCCCTTTTGACCTTTTGCAGGGGGCTTTTGAGATGTAGTTTACTATATACACTGCACAAGCATACACATCTAGTACATACTGAATGTCCAGGCCCTCAGGCACGCAGGGTTGTAGTTGTTAATCCTTAATTCATTTGGGCGTCTTTTCAAAAAAACTGTGGCGGCATTAAGTGAGCAACGCACAGCTAGCAAATAGTTTTCCTCAGTATACTTTGAGGGCTAATAGTAATCTATCAAAAGAAATGTCTTCGCCTTCCTTCATTTCATCAAGATGCATTTTGATTTCCATCTATCTTTGTGCGCTTTGATTTCACTTTGTTCCATGACATCATCTAAAGGATATAGAATTGTTGTTTGTCTCATGGGAGGCTGCGGATAATTAAACCTGCAATCACTTTTTGTATTCTTGCGACAAGTATGGGACTGACGGTGAACTTGTCTGTTGACTAGATTAAGTAATTCAGGATTCTCTATGGGTTTTTGACAGCTTATTGTCTTATCAATAAATTCTGTTAACTCATTGTCACTTTGTTCTTGAAATTTTGGTGCACAATCCACCCAGATTAGCATATGTATGTGTGGGGAATCCCGTTGCTGATATTCTACTCTGTAGAACCAATCTGATATCTTCCCTAGAGGCTCAGCAGAACGTAACAGGAAGTTACTGAGAAATTTATTGACTTGGTAATCAAATTGTCTGGCACATGTAACAGGATCACTTTGAATTAATCTACTTCTATTATCCCAATTAAGGTTTTCAATTTCACTATCAGAATATGTCTTGTGATCAACAAGTTGGCCAAGAATCCTGAGTGAGTCCACTGTGTTTCTGCTGATGAGAAACTACAAAACAAAGTAGCTGGTCCAAGTTGTCTTATCATTGCAAACAGATCTTTTTTAGCTTAATTCTCAAAGTATGGAGGTGAAACTCGAGCGCATCGAGTTTCGAGACGAAAAACAAAAAACTTCTCGCGTTATTAGTTTTTCACACGTATTTTCGGACGAGAGTCTTCAATAGGGTTCATTCAAGTTAACAGTAAACAACTTTCGCTGGTTAACTTGACTCTCCTGTGACAAACCGTGACACTGTACATGTATACTGCGGGCAAAGGATAGAAACGAAAGGAAAGGCTACGAGGTTATCTCGCCGCAAACAATATTTGTTTTATAAGACACACTTATTTATGCAAGTTCTGAGGGGTTTGTAATCTTTGAATTTACACACAAGGAGATATGCTTAATAATAAAGAGGTAAGTAAAATGATTCATGATCTGTTATTGGTCATGGCTTTTATTTGATATGGTGGCTCCTAAAGGAGCAGTTTTTAAAGATTTTAGAGTTGGCTAATGCCCCGACGCTCTTCCTTGGCGCGCCACCACGATTGGGAGAACCGTTTTCAAATGTCCAATATATTGGGAACATTTGGTTGCGTCAACTTTCTCATTCCAGAACTTTGAAATGCCCTCTACCAATTCTTCCTTCGTTCTGGGCTTGATGAGGCTTCTCAGAAAGTGTTTTAGCTCATGCCACATGAGCTATATCGGGTTTAAGTCGGGAGACTCTGGAGGCGTCTTCCTCTAGTTAATACTGTTGTCATCAAGGAAAGAGCGGGCCAAGCGGCCTGGTATGATTGGGGTCATTGTCCCGTTGAAAGCGATGACCATCGGGAAATGTTTGACGAATGAAAGGTAGGAGTCCATTTGTTAGAATTTGCGAGACATAAAACTCGGCGTCCACCACTCCCTCGAAAATAATGAGCTCGGTCGGTCCCCTTTTGGAAATGCCTGTCCATACGTGTACTTTCAACGGATGCTTTGGCCTTCCTTTGAGTTTGGGCTGCTCCCATTCACGATGGAAACTGATGTTGCTCAGGTTCTCAAGGACTACGGAACACTCCTCAGTGAAGATGACATCGTGAAATTGTTTGTCATCCTGTATAGGCATTTCTGCGCAAATTCGAGTCGTTTTATGCGGTTGGGCTCTCGGATTACTGGCAGTACTTAGTTGCTGTGGTGATGGGCAATAAATGCAACCGATAAATAAAAATAAATCAACAGTTTAATTCACATGAGGGAAACACGCCATGTTACATACCCACACACCTTTTCGAGCCCCTTGCTTTCATGTAACGGTCATGAAATGTCACAGGCTAAACACTACAGTTGCCGTACATACCCAGCCAAGCTTTCGTCGGAGTCGCTTAACCTTCGCTTCTGAAAACTGTGTCCCAAAACGCCGATTAACTCGCCGAGCCAGTTATGGGGATGTTATCTCGTCGTTTTGCTCCATTGCTGTGCCGATGAAGTTCATCAACGCCACGCTCACATCTTCTGCCTCACGGCCAGTTCTCGGGGCATTTTCGAGGGACTGCATCTTTAGGAACTTGATAACACTCCACCGACTGATTTTCACGTCGTGTTATTTTTGTTGATGTCAAAATTATTGAGGGAAGTATTGGAAATTTCAAGGGCTCACGGGGTGGGTGTAGTGCAGAGATCGGATTCAGTGCAAAGTGATCGCCAAGAGAGGGAGCACGATCTCCAGTTTGATGGCGAGTTCGATAACGATGTTCCTGCAATGGAACAAAATTAGGACGGTACAGGGCAAGGAGGGCACGACGATTTTTTCAGGGAAGCTATAAAAATCAAGGGAGCAAGCCGTTCAATGGAGAACTTTGCAACACGGTTAGTTCACAAGCTGTTTTCTGTTGGGGAATTGGTTAATCGTAATTGTAGGGGATCTAAGGGTCTAAGGCAGATGTCATTACAAAGGTAGCACTTTCTCCTCAGCACTCTACCACTGAGCCAACCGGTCGGCGGTTTAATTGTAAATAATCCTAGTACTAATCAAAAGTTACTTCTTTATATTTTAAATAAATAATCTCTGCTAGTATTAGTGTTTTTAGAGTGTCTGGATGCCAGAGGAGTGATAGGTCCTTTAATTTACTAACCATCCGCGGAAGGATTTGTAACACCCGGCGGTTATGGAAATCCACTCGAAGAAAGAGTTCGCTCTCATATCCGAACTCTTTCGACCCGTTCACAGACGTGACTTTCACTCTATAATATTTATTATAGTACTGTTGTGTGGGACTATTAAATATCCCATCCATGGTTATAAAATACAAGGAGCCATTCTGAGATCAAAAGTGAAGTGGTATAATGAAGGTGAAAGAAACACATCATATTTTCATAGTCAAGAAAAGGGACACTTCAATAGTAAAACCATAAGAAATCTTAAAACTAGCGATAACTCATGGGTCTCAACAGACCAAGAGATTTTACATGAATCTTTGTATTCTTCCACAGCTGAGCAAACTCTACATAGCGAGCATGAAAACCTTTTCTTTTCTTTGCTTGCGTCCTTACAATTATCTATCTCCAAAGGGCATCTCTCTATTTCTCAGCGAAGAGGACTAATAACCTTGATACCTAAGAAGGACAAACCCCAACAGTTTTTAAAAAACTGGAGACCAATAAGCCTCTTAAATTGTGATTATAAAACTGCAGCCAAAGCTATAGCGACAAGGATAAAAGGTGTTTTACCAGATATAATTAATAACGACCAAACAGGTTTCCTTAAGAATAAAGGGGGTAGTTTCTAAAGAAAATGTGGTGCTGCGTCGGTGGGGAAGTAGTACACAAAGATTTTGGTATTATCAACAGACTTGATAAATGTAAATTGACCACCGTACAGGGATTCTAAAAGCTGACGTTTCGAGCGCTAGCCCTTCGTCAGAGCGAATCGAAGAGCTAGCGCTCGAAACGTCAGCTTTTAGAATCCCTGTACGATGGTCAATTTACATTTATCAACTCTGTTGATAATGCCAAAATCTTTAGGTTTCCTTAAGGGCAGGTCAATCGGTGAAAATGTTCGTTTGCTAAATAGTGTAATAAGCTACACAGAAGTTAACGAAATTCCTGGTTTGTCACTTTTTGTTGACTTTGAGAAAGCTTTTGAAACTCTAGAATGGACCTTTTTGGAGAAAACCTTTTCCTTTTACAACTTTGGCGATTCTTTAATTTCCTGGGTTAAATTGTTCTACACAGATATCAGCAGCAGCATTCAAAACAACGGGTGGTCCTCGGATTTCTTTCCACTTAGTATAGGAGTTAGACAGCGATGTCCCCTGTCCCCCTATCTTTTTATTTTGTCGGTTGAAATACTGGGAAATGCGATTAAAAACCACGATCAAATCAAGGGCATAAGTATACTAGATTCCGAGTGTAAAATTAGCCAATACGCAGATGACACAACTTTAATTCTCGATGGCTCAGATACTTTGATGCACCAGTCATTTAGTCTACTTGGTTCTTTGCAGAAATTTCCTGTTTAAAGGTTAATTACGATAAGACAGAAGCACTTTGGATTGGTTCAATGCGTCTGAGCAAAAGAGTGATCGCCGCCTTCCAGCATACCACTTGGTCTTTTAGTAAAGTTAAAGCTTTGGGAGTTTGGTTTTCAACTATTAAAGAAGAATCTGAATCTTTGAACTATCAAGATAAAAAAGAAAAACTTCCAACATAATTGAAAAGTGCCGGCAGTTTAGAAGACTTACTCTCCTGGGGAAAAATAACTGTTACTAAAAGCTTGCTTGCTTCACATTTAGTGCACATAATGTCTCCACTCTCCACATCAAATGAATATCTTAAGGAAATAAACTGTCTTCTGTATAAATTTTTATGGGATGGCAAAAATGATAAAACCAAACGAGCACAGTACATATGATTAAAGATTATTCAAATGGTGGACTCGGAATGTTAGATATCCAAAGTTTCAATTATGCTCTTAAAGCGAAATGGGTTCAAAGGTATATGGATCCAAACAATAAAGGGAAGTGGAAATTATTTTTGGATTTTTTCCTTTGGAAACATGACCCTAATCTACTCTTTACTGGAAACCTAAAATTGGATGATTTTACCTTTCTACAAATAAAAGATCCTTTTTACAAAGAAGTAGCTGAATGCTGGTCCCGCCTTAATTTCAAAACTCAGCCATCCAATTTTTCCCAGTCACCAATCTGGTTAGCCTGAGTATCAGGCGTTTCTAGGGTGAGGAAGGCAAAAAGAGCGAGAAAGCGAAGGAAGAAACGCCTGACACAAACAGCTTCTCAGAAGCCTTCCACCCCCAGACAGCGCGTGTTATAATTAGCCAATCAAAATCACTTCCGGTAACTGTCATGTGTCATGAGAGTAAACTTCAATATGGCGTCTGTAACCCCTGCGCTGGAAGCTTGACTTCCGGTTGACTCACGTGACCTTTCTTATTGTCTTTTGACCAATTAGCGTAACATCCAGAATCTGGATGTTGGACACAAGCGAATCAATGGCTTTGTGTCAGGCCCTTCTCCTCTTCCTTCCCCTCGTCCCCGCTTCCCCGATAGGGCCTGATACTCAGGCTACCAATCTGGTATAATTCACAAATATGCATTGATAATAAGCCCCCATATACTATGCAAACTGGGCCTTGGCCGGTATCAGCACTGTATGTCACCTTCTAAAGGAAGGTTTGGAATTCCTTTCCTTTAATGAATTTAAGAGAAAATATTCTGTGAAAACCAACTTTCTCCTTTTTTGTAGTATTTTGAGTGCAATTTCGGAAATGAAACGCGATTGTGCTCGAGTTCCAATACAGGATTGTGCTGACATTTCTTCTAATCTGTTGGCTCCACTGAATTTCTGTATTTGTTGGCCTTACCAAGCTTGCTTTTAACACTATATTTATCAAATCTACAGTCTTGCTGGAAATTGAGTCCGATCCTAAGACAGTAAGTTGAGAGCATTGTGATATATTCGATATCATATCAATGTACACATCGGTGTGTCTTTTCTTTGGGAAAACAAGTTCCTTACACTTACTAGGATTACTAGGATTCCAAAACATATGTAAAAATCATGCCGAGGACGCCAGCGATCATTCAGAAAAGCTATTTTAAGAAAGTTAATTCTCCCGGCCTTGGAATCGAATAAGAGTACAAAAAGTTGAGCTCTTGAAACAAGCAAGCCTGGAGTTTTCACTTTTTGCTCTATTTCAGGCTTTTACAAGCGAAAAGCATTTTGAAAGATAGCCTTATTTTAACATTTGTTCTTTTTCCTCAAAGGTTTTTTGGTCTGTATTCCGCAAACATCGGTCAACAAGCCGTTGTCATTGTTTGGACCAATCGGGCTCTTGGAGCCGGAGCGTGTTAACCCCGCAAGGCAAAAGAAAAACAAAATGTCTGCTGTTTGTCTGAAATTTTTGGAAATGTATTATTAACAAGTAATCACATGCTTTTTCTCGGGCAATTTGGAATAAATAAGCACTTGTAAATTTTTCAAAGACCTGAAATTGTACTCGCCCTACGGGCTCGTGCAATAGGCCATTTCCGAGTTCATGTCTGCCTCCTCTTCAAAGCGAGTCTAAGTGCGAAGTTTTTGTTATGAAAATTAGTTTTCATTCACATGTAAAGTAGAACTAATTACCATCACAAAAACTTCGCACTTAGACTCGCTTTGAAGAGGAGGCAGACATGAACTCGGAAATGGCCTATTTTGTTAGTCTTTGAAAAATTTACCCGGGCTTATTTATTCCAAATTGCACGAGAATAATCATGTGATCTTCTATACAAACTACCCCCTATAACCACAACAGTAATGATCGACAAAAAAGAAGTTGCACACAGTGCTTTTAATGACGTCGATCTTTAATTTCGTGACACTTTTCGACTGGAAACCAACAAATATTGCATAACTTTGTCTCGATTTGTGAATTCAATGAGTGTCATAGTGTGTGAAAGCTGCTTCAAATCAATTCAAGTTTAGACAAAGTGGGTTTGACATCGGCACGCTGGCCAGGTGAACTCCACTCGATAAGCTTAAGATTTTAAGTTCAGTTAAAGGGGTGATCTCGTTCATGGGCCGATTACTGTTGGTAGACACAGATTGGAAGAATCATAAACGGTTTACACAAAACCATGCTACATACAAAAAATCTCCGTTAACACGCTGGTTCGATTAGTCAACTCGTTGGCTATAAATCGCTCAATTGTACAATCATTCACTACACAAAACCAAAGTGAGCACACTCTGTGCAATTTATTCAACGTACTACACAAAACCAAAGCAAATAAATGGAACAAATGGAGTTTTAGTTTCAATAATTCCCTCTCCACGTTAGTGGTCCTCTAAAGCCTAAAAATGGCTGTGTTCTGTTACTGTTTGCCGTGGTCCACGTGGACGTTTGAGGTGATTGGAACCTTTGGAAAGAATTTATGGCTGTGTTCTGTCAGCGCCGTGGGTCGCTTCAGTCGCTTCTGTGGTGGACTACCCAACGCTGAAAAGGAATACATATAGGGAGAGAAATCGTTGGAACTGAAACTACACCAAATGCCTTCAAATCGGCCCAATAACCACACAGTACACATAAAATACAACAAAGGAGTTAAGATGGGAAGTTTTTTTGACAATTGTTGCTAATTTTCCCTTCAAATCCGATACGTTTTTCCCCCCATACAAAGCCTTATAATTTCACCATTACGCTGGTAAAAGAAAAGGTCAACATAGACAGTAGAGCTTGGGCTACCTGTGGCTCAGGCGTTTCGCTTAACTCAGCAGAATCTCAGTATTTTTAACTGGCAACCAGCTTGTATATCCTAGCCACACAGCCCACAATAGGCGATGGGTCTTATTTGTGAACAACAACTGATGTGATGCTTGTAGTCGTAAGAAAGGCTGAAAAGGATTTCTGCTTGAAAGCCATGAGTTTGAACCACCATAATGACGACCGTTGCAAATTAGCTCGCTACGGAAATGTTGACGTTGCTTTTCGATGGGATGATCCACCTAAAACTGGAAAAAAGGACCCAGACGTCTTCCTCCGTACGTCACATACAAACTGTGATCACTTGAACAACCATAATTACAAAGACACACCTCGAATAATACTCCCCAAAGACAACACCTAACGAACGGAGCCAGCGCTAAACAGCTCCCTTGTATTTCGTCGTACGTGGACTTTCAAAATTATGCCAATCAAAAATAGTCAAAGCCAATGAAATTACGCAATAAAGGCAGAACGTCCCTTAGTTAATTAGTTATTCTAGCTGATATCGTCCTTGCCAGCAGAGGTCTCTGAAACAAATGAAAGGAGATAGACTTCTGGCGGTCCCCAAGCGGTTCCTTTCATGTATGCCGCCGATCACATGCATGGACGAAACCAATTGGTTTTTAAAAAACAGTTTCCGTTACCGAAGAATGCGCATGCTCTATTCCTATTCTCTGCTGAAAAACTCTGAGCCCACTATGTTACAATGTCATTGGTGTTTCTGACTGGAAGGTAAACACACTTCGAACAAGCTATAAAAATCAGGTTTTTCCTCTCTTAACGATCACACTTTCAAGGAAATAACGCCAATATAGAAGAAAGTCATTAGTGCGCTTGCATAGTCGTGTTGATGTTTCGTTAATAACCAGCTTTGTCTCCAATATTAAGTGAGAAACTTCAAAGAACACAAAAGAAAGTTGTGCCATTTCTTGTGATTGCTGGCTTCGCTGGTATTCTAGGAAAGAATTTACGTCGTATTTGCAAGTTTAAGGAGTTCCTGCATTTCCCGATACCGCTCACAATAATGAATAAGGAAAAAATTTACGACGTATTTGCGATGTTAAGGAGTTCCTGCATTTCCCAATACCGCTCAATAACAATTCTCACATTCACCCAAGACATTTATTTTAGACACATCGCTGGTAAGCCGAGTCAGGCCACCTGTGAGCAAAACGTAATTTCTTGCTATGGGAACATCAGCGCCTGCACGACAGAGAACTCCTCCAGGACCGGCATGTCTCTCTCCCACTCACCATGAGAGTCCCCTGTTACCAGGGACACTGATATCCAAACCTTATTGTAACCAGACCGTTACCTCCCTTTGGAGTCACTGCCACTGTTACTATCACTGTCACTGTCACTGTTACTGTTACTGTCACTACCCCTGTTACTGTCACTGTCACTGTCACTGTCCCTCTTGCTGTTACTATTACTTTTACTGTCACTGTCACTGTCACTGTCACTGTCACTGTCACTGTCACTGTCACTGTCACTGTCATTGTTACTGTCACTGTTACTCAATCACGCACTCACTCACTCACTCATTTGCTAAGTATTAACTTTCATTTTCTTACCTAATCTATCACGGACGAAAATGTAGGCCTGCTCCTCCGCGTAACCTACAGCATTCCCCACAATGCAAGTGTACTTTCCTTCATTGTTTTTGGTAACATTGATGAGAGTCAACTTGACACCATGGAATGCGAACTTGCTTTGTTTTGTTGCTACAACTACATGCTGGTTGTCGTTTTGCTCGTTCTGTTTTATTATTTCGTAGCTGTGGTGGGGATGTTGTATCTGAGAACCGTTAGCAGACCTATTGGAGGGAGATGAAAACCATCGCAGCCACTGGAAATGGGGCATGGAGTCACTTAATGCTTTGCACAATAAAGTCGCATTTTGGCCTTGGTATACTGTGACGTTTTTCATCTCCAAGACCACCGGCCTGGCACGTACTCGTTCTGAAATGAAAAAGAGACACTAACCTCAGTACCCCCCGGTCGTTAGTAAGTAACTCTAGTTTGCGGTGGCTTGAGATCACAACGCGAACCGATACAGCAGATGCGCGTCATAATACCTTTCTGCCCGGATGGCTTTATTTAAACTCCTTGGAAAAGTCTGGTACTCGGATTATAACTCCACCTAAACAAGTCCTCAGAACTCTGACTAAACGGTTATCTTTTCGTTATCGTTTTTGTAAGGAAATTTCATCTGCTTAGAAAATGTACCAAATTATTGAGTCCAAAGGAATTAGCCGTGTTCCTCGGTAACGCTGGTTTACTTTCAAAACGAGCTATAGCTGCTTTCCTTGTTTTTCTTTTATTTTACTTTTCCTCGGCTTTAACTGTAACTGGTGTTTCGACTGATTGCACCACATTTGTGTTTTTCCCTTACCGTGGACATCAACATTGTATGAATGGTTGATCCAGCCGTAACGGTTGCTGACATTACAAGTGTATATCCCAGTATCAGAAGGCACCACGTCCCTCATAACCACTTTCGTCGAAACTTTATTGAAGTAAATGCTGGAATCATCTTTTCTTTCCTGAAATAAATCTCCGTCCTTATACCAGACTACTGTAGGACGGGGATATCCTTCAGCAGAACAGTCCAGCTTTACAGAGTTTCCAACCGGCACAGCGATAAGGTTACGTATTCTCTTGACTAATGATACCGTGAATTTCGGAGCAGCTAAAAGAAACGAAATACAACTGGTGAGTACAATGAATCTGACTGGTTTTAATGCAGTGTTTTGGGACTGTTCTGCTCTGAGCTGCACAGCGTACTGGTTGGGAATCTGTAAGCTCACCTGGCGTTGGCTTCCGGCTGCGGGGATCCCGCGTCGGACCTTGAAACATAAACCAAAAGAAATCTTAAATCCTCATGAAATTCAGCTACTTTCTCCCCTCAAGAAACTGCCAAGGAAAAGAAGGTTATTTGCATGTCACAGCTGGGAAGGTTCAGTAAATTTTCCTTTTTTTCAAGATGTAAAATCGCCCGCTAACAGAATAAAGTATCATCCCTGATTCCCTGAACACACAAACTGTTTACGTACTTTCAACAAAAAGCTGCAAATCAAGAGCATTCTTTCCAACGCAAGAGTTTTGAGCAATACACGTGTAGTGGCCTACGTCTTCCTGTCGGGTCCTTTTGATTTTCAAGTATTTATTAGGCTTGATCCTCATGCGGATGTATTGGGGTGGTTGGAGTGTTACATTGTCTGTTTTCCAGTGAACTTTTAATCTGTACCTGAAGTCAGCTTTTAGCAGGCAAGGAAGTTTTCCATCTGCTCGGTTTGCCGAGTCTGGTCACATGTGAGCAAAATGTCATTCGTTGTTATGGGAACACCGGTGCCTGCACAACAGAGAACTCCCCGGGGACCGGCATGTCTCTCTGCTACTCACCGTGAGAGTCCTCTGTTAGCAGTGAGGGACGCTGATATCGAAATCTTTATTGTAACCAGACCGTTACCTCGATTTGGAGAGCAAGGCGCAATGAAGATATACTGTCACTGTTACTCACTCACTCACTCACTCACTCACTCATTTACTAAGTACTAACTTTCATGTTCTTACCTAATCTATCGCGGACGAAAATGTAGGCCTGCTCCACCGCGTAACCTACAGCATTCCCCACAATGCAAGTGTACTTTCCTTCATCGGTTTTGGTAACATTGATGAGAGTCAACTTGACTCTATGGAATTCGAACTTGCTTTGTTTTGTTGGTACAACTACATGCTGGTTGTCGCTTTGCTCGTTCTGTTTTATTATTTCGTAGGTGTGGTTGGGATGTTGTATCTGAGAACCGTTAACAGACCTATTGGAGGGAGATGAAAACCATCGCAGCCACTGGAAATGGGGCATGGAGTCACTTAATGCTTTGCACAATAAAGTCGCATTTTGGCCTTGGTATACTGTGACGTTTTTCATCTCCAAGACCACCGGCCTGGCACGTACTCGTTCTGAAATGAAAAAGAGACACTAACCTCAGTACCCCCCGGTCGTTAGTAACTCTAGCCTGCGGTGGCTTGAGATCACAACGCGAACTGGTACAGCAGATGCGCGTTACATTAACTTTCTCCGCGGATGGCTTTATTTAAACTCCTTGGAAAAGTCTGGTACTCGGATTATAACTCCACCTAAACAAGTCCTCAGAAGTCTGACTAAACGGTTATCTTTTCGTTATCGTTTTTGTAAGGAAATTTCATCTGCTTAGAAAATTTACCAAATTACTGAGTCCAAAGCAATTAGCCGTGTTCCTCGGTAACGCTGGTTTACTTTCAAAACGAGCTTAGCTGCTTTCCTTGTTTTTTCTTTTATTTTACTTTTCCTTGGCCTTCTTTCCCTTTCTTTACTGACTCGGCTTTAACCGTAACTGGTATTGCGAGTGATTGCACCATATCTGTGTTTTTCCCTTACCGTGGACATCAACACTGTATGAATGGTTGATCCAGCCGTAACGGTTGCTGACATTACAAGTGTATATCCCAGAATCAGAAGGCACCACGTCCCTCATAACCACTACCATCGAACGTTTATTAAGGTAAATGCTCGAACCATCTTTTCTTTCCTGAAATAAATCTCCGTCCTTATACCAGACTACTGTAGGACGGGGATATCCTTTAGCAGAACAGTCCAGCTTTACAGAGTTTCCAACAGGCACAGCGATAAGGTTACGTATTCCCTTGCCTAATGACACCGTGAATTTCGGAGCAGCTAAAAGAAACGAAATACAACTGGTGAGTGCAATGAATCTGACTGGTTTTAATGCGGTGTTTTGGGACTGTTCTGCTCTGAGCTGCACAGCGTACTAGTTGGGAATCTGTAAGCTCACCTGGCGTTGGCTTCCGGCTGGGATCCGGCGTCAGACCTTGCAACATAAAGGAAAAGAAATCATAAATCGTCAAGAAATTCAGCTACTTTCTCCCCTCAAGAAATTACCGAGGAAAAGAAGGCTATTTGCATGTCACAGCTGTGCAGGTTCAGTAAATTTCCTTTTTTTTTCCAAGATGTAAAATCGCTCGCTTACAGAATAAAGTATCATCCCTGATTCCCCTAACACACAAACTGTTTACTTACTTTCAACAAAAAGCTGCACTTCAAGAACATTCTTTCCACCGCAAGAGTTTTGAGCAATACACGTGTAGTGGCCTGCGTCTTCCTTTTGGGTCCTTTTGATTTTCAAGTATTTATTAGGCTTGATCCTCATGCGGCTGTGCTCGGCTGGTTGGAGTGTTACATTGCCCTTTTCCCAGTAAACATTTAATCCGTACCTGGAGTCTGTATCTGGAGCTTTTACCGGGCAAGGAAGTTTTGCGTCTGCTCCTTCCACAACAGCAACAACCTCTTTTTCGCCCACCTTATTACGGAATTCTGGGACTGGAAAAAAAAAAGGGGGGGGGGGGTATTTTTATTAAGTAAACAACATGCTACTAAATGCCAAATAATGAAATCATTGCAATGTTTATTAAATAAAGGGTTGTCCGCAAAGAAAGGACATGATTTTTTTTCTTTTGTGGTTATGTTGCATATTCATATGTTTACATGTAATCCTCTTTTTATACATAAACGTTTTATCTTAGTTATTTAGTTACTTGCAATTTTCTTTGTGAGGACCCTTCTGCAAAGAACTTTTAGGTGAAGTAGGTATTCCGGCCCTCTCCTCCCAGACCGCAACCTCAAAGGAGCACTGGGAGTGGGGCACTTTCATAACATGAGAAGTGAGACAGCGCGGAACTCATCAGCAAATTTACTGTATGTGACTGTGCAGAGAATAAACAAAACACTTTCCGACTTCATTAGAAACTTAAAATCGAACCCATAGTCAGCAGATACCTAAAACTGCGTCCGAAAACCCTTCTGCTTTTCTCATGTAATTCAGTGTTTACTTCAGCGAAACAACGACCTGTCGGATCCACTAACGCCCCCCTCTCCACAACGGTCACTTGTTTTGGTCCCGGCTAGCCTGCAGTGCAGGCGTGTTTTGGGTGGGCGATATCGGATCGCTACGATGAAGCCGCCATCTTTGATTCTATGACAGAGGAAGAATGGGGAGAGTAGAAATAGTAACCCTTACGGTAGGTGTGAGGGCAAAAAAAGAAGAGGGGGGGGGGAGGGGAGAAAAAATACGCCTGCCCGATAACATTGTTCTTTTGCGAAACGCCGTACGCTGGCAAACGGAGCTCCTGATTGGTGCGGCTTGGGGGAGTAGATTGATGCCTTTCAATCAACTGTAAGTTTATATTGTTTATTCCGGTTTCGTTTGCACGCAACTGCGGGAAACATTTATTCTGAATTCAGAAAATGGCGGACCGAAATTCGAATTTTAACTCTGCTCTCGAAGGAAGTCTTTTGGAATTGGAGCGGCTTGGAATGTCGCGTGTTTTACGCACTGAACAAGTCAAAGCGATTTCTACACTGACATCACGAGAAGATTTGCTCGCAGTGCTGCTTACTGGATTTGGAAAAAGCCTGATTTTTCAGCTTCTCGTTCGAGTGGTTGAATGTTTAACTGGGAAGGCCTCGTGCGTTTTGGTCGTTTGTCCTCTTAAAAGTATAATCCAGGACCAGTTGGCAGAAGCCACTTCGCTAGGTTTGAAAGCAGTCGCTCTTGGAAACTACCGCTTGGATGACATCTCAAGCGGAAAATACCAGATCATTTACGGTTCCGCCGAAGAGATTCTTTCA
>OX419336.1:7871170-7878670 GCA_948470475.1 Galaxea fascicularis | reverse complement strand
GGACTCCGGCTGATCTTTGCTAACAATGGGAAAGGAGTGTGCTGCTCGTTTCAGCAGACGTTCATTGGGGAGGAAAGATTGCGTGACGAACCAAAAGAGCGTCTGCGAAGGAGACTAAACACACGGTTGTTATAACCAGCAAGCCGCGGCCGTAAACTTCAAATACTTTCGTCCCCACCTTACTACGTTGATCATCCATTGAAACAGCACAACTCATACTTCATTCTAATCTGACTCCGGTATCTCAAGCCTATTATTGTCATTCACGCATGCGTTAAATATACAAACCCTTTTCTCCGGAAAGACTACCATAATGGTGGTACCCCTTGGCGTGATAGTAATACATCACGCAACAACAGATGGATGACGCGTGACATTCCACGCTGATGTTCCTTCCTCAAAAAAGCATGCTAGCAGCTTGTACACTACACGTGTTTGTTATTATTTTATAGGAAGTGAAGTGAGCTTCCGGTGCAATAGTTCTTCGGTTTTGATTGGTCGGCTACTTACTTCCGGAAGAGCGGCCAAGCGCGACTAATTAGGGGGTGTTTATCATTTTCACAGTGTTTTCGGGCAGGCGTTTTCTCTTCTTTCTCCCCGCCCCCTCGCCCTCCCCTCTTCGGGAGTTTCAAAACCATTCGCGCGCGCCCATGGAAAGCGCCTGCACTGCAGGCTAGGTCCCGGCGGGCTGTCCATACATTCACTCTTGTTTAACCCACTGACTACCAGCCGTTTTTACGTTTTCGGAGTGATTTTCCAGCAAAAACGATCCATAGCATTTCATGACTTTATATTTGAAACTACCACGGAAAGTGGTGCTGCCCTAAAGTACTGAAGGCTCAAGGTTTCTGAAAACGTCATTGTGACGCAGCTATTTTTCAATCGTGGAACTCAAGAACGGCCCAAGTCCGGTTTGTTTGCGAATTTTGCTAAGTTTACAGCCATTTTTTATCTTTAGTGGCAGCCTGATGAGCATCATTAAGCGTGACGGTTGCTAAGAGTCCACGTTCTCAAAGAAGCGAGCAAGGTGATGCACTTTGTTGTCAAATTTGGTTTGTTACTCCACGAACTGGGAATTCGGATCGTCAGACACTTAGAACCTTTGGGACTCGACTTTGGATGAATTTCTCGACCTACCGCCGCATATTCTGGAATTTGCAAGCACTGAAAATCCCCACAAGCACCAATTTTTGGCGGTAGGTCGGAGTGGCTATGTGAAAAAATTGGGGGAAGGGACGGGTGCTGTCAAAAATTCTCGTTATTTCCCAGCATGCAATGCGGTCGAGATGTTGTAAATAGCGGGAAGGCTAGATTGCATTGGAACAAAAGGCTGTCTCTACGCTCAGGAAAAGAATATGAACAAAAAAAGTCATTTCTAAGCTAGAACAAGGATTGAATTTTACTATGATGGTCGAAGTTTTGTTTTTCGACGATAATTTCTTTAAGAAACATAACAGTAAAAAGGGGCATTTTCGTCGTTTCTGTTTAACGCTAAAAATGGTCATTTTTGTTCTTGTCTAAACTCAAAAGGTCATATTTGGTCAAAAGTGCTAAGTTTCTTGCGTTTATTGGATATCCAAATTTAAAGGGCATCCCATTTCATGCAAACAACTGACAGTTGAGCCAATATTCGCGCGATTGAGAAAGTTGCAACGTTTTGAAGCATGGGAGTCTTTTGCAGCCGGTTTTGGCCGGCACGGTAGTCAATGGGTTAAATCTCTCTACAATGGCCGCCTCTCTACAAAGGCAACGGCCACTAAAGCTCGTCCCCGACTGCCAAAAAAACCTCTCAACAACGTCCAGTTGTTTTCAGCGACTGACGAAAAAGTCAAAAAAGTAATGAAATTTGATCGGTATGGCCCGTTGATGATAAACACGGGTAGTCTTTCAATTCATTAAAGATAAAAAAAAATGTAAATAGTGCACAACACTCTCTTGTAAAATCTTTTTAAGTACATTTTTCTGAGCATACCTCGGGCTGAGAGTCAGTTATTTACCCATTTGTTTTTAGACGACGGGTCGCTAAGTTTGGCGATTTTTGTTCGTCGAACACAAGCGCGCGAGAGAGAGTCATCTTACGTGAGGAGAAAGAAATCCCCAAAATTGTCGACTTTACTCGCAGTTAATCAATTTGTTTGCATGTTTGTTTGATCTTTTTAGTGTGTTGTTTTTCGAGTTGTTCGGAACTGCGGCCAGAGAAAAATCTTGTCTGCTGCATCAGAACAAGTCGCACAAGCAAAGCAACTTGATATCACACCACGGCTAACAATGCACTTAGTTCGCTTGATTGAAAACATTTTTTAATTAATTAGTCCCGGCATATTGTAAAACATCGACTGGATTGGATTTGTAAAACATGGACTGGATTTGTAAAACATGGATTTGTAAAAGGTGGATTTGTAAAACATGGATTTGTAAAACATGGATTTGTAAAAGGTGGATTTGTAAAACATGGATTTGTAAAACATGGATTTGTAAAATATGGATTTGTAGAACATGGATTTGTAGAAAGGAAATGGAATTGTTAGACTTTTGATTTGTTTACTTTTTTGTCTGTCCCATTTTAATTTTACTCAGATGTCGCTTGACACATAAATATTTACTGAAAAAAAGCTTGTTTTTGTCCATTGTTGCGAAACGTTAGCATTTCGAAATGTGTAAGAACAATCGAGAAGTGCGCGAGAAGCACTCGCTTACGGCTCGTGCCTCTCTCGGCACTTCTCACGTGTTCAAAAAAACTTCCCGCGTGCTTATATTTAACTCAACAATGTACTCGGAGCGTTTTTTTTTTATTTCAGTTAAATAATAAACAGGAGCGGGTCCAGAACGATTCCTAACGTTTTACGGGAAGAATAGGACAATCAAAAGTGTACGTGACAAAAAAGGGACCAGGCTGTCAAAAGCCCGGAAGTTTAAAAATGCATTGTAGACCTTTGACTGAACTAATTTTGCATATTTTAATTTTGCGCTGGAAAGTCAGGGAATTGCGCGAGGAAGAGATGGCGGCTTGGTTTAAGCTTCCATCTCTGACTAAAAAACGACGACGTGCATTTGAGTTTCCAAAGTTCTCATGGAACTCAGTAAAAATCAAAGAAGAGCTTGGAAGCGGGACATTTGGGTCGTCTATTTGGCGGATTTTAAATTTGGAGAAGTGCAGCGCCATATTTGCATAAAGAAACTGAAAGGTGAATCCGCCGACTCAAAGAGACGCTTCGAAAAGGAGGCAGGTATTCTCCATAGTGTCAAAGGCCACAGAAATATTTCCGGGTTTCTGAGGTTTTGTCACGAGCCATATGCCATCATGATGGAGTATTCGTGCTTCGACTTCGGTCACAAAGGCGATGACAATGCCTAAAGAGCAACTCTTTTTCTCAAGCTATTCCAGACAACTGATGAGATCCACAAGGGAGGATCCAAACCATGATGTTGCCTATCATTTAATGGCGTACCCAAACACAGCCAAAACCAAAAGGAGGAAAAATACTGTAACCGAAGTTACAGAGCGGAGCGAAACGATGACAAAGACAGAGCCGTAATTAGAACGGGTTTTAGCGCTCAACTTCACCTTTTGCATAGCTCTCTAAGAAGCTACAATACAAAAGAAAGGATAAAGAGACGAATAGCCGCAAAAGAAACACAACGTCTTGCTACAAAACCAAATAAGGGGCCGACCATTTAACTCTTGAGGGGGGGGGGGGGGTGGGTGATTTTGAAAAAAAATTTCCTGCAAGCGCTTGGTGGAAGAAAAAAATTGCATGCAGCACAAATGAAATAGAAAAAAAATTCTTGCACTGCTGCAAGCAAGAAAAAAAATGTTGCAAAGCTATTTCATCATTCCTGGGGGGCTTTATAATTACAATTCTCGGCAAAACTGCAACCATTCCGGATAATCTGCAAGCCAGCGAGCCACTCTGGTTAGCCTATTAAAATAGCACATTGATTGGCCTAAATAACACTCTGGTTAGCCTAAATGTCACACTGGTTGGCCTACAGTTAGCTTAGGTAGCTTGCGAATTGCCCTTATAATGAGATAAGGGATTTCTCGCTTGCTCGGTTCACATGGTTCCAAGTCATAGGAGTCATGCAAGCCATTACGGTTAGCCTAAATTACAAATTTGCTAGCCTAGTTAGCACTGCAGTTAGCCTACAGTTCCTTAGGTAGCTTGTGGTTATCGGGATCAGCGATTTCTGGCTTGCTGGCTCGCACTGTATCCAAACTCGTTAGCTTATCACAAGCAGTAATGGAGGTAAATTTTTCTATTTGAAGAATCAAGTTTTATTAGACAAAGAAAAATAATTTGTTCATTTTTAATATTTTCAACTGAAGCAGTTTCATGTCATTACTTCATTGAACTCGATAAGATTTTTGCCATGTCATATAATATAAGACAATATATAAAACTTTTGTTTTGGAGATTTCAGTCCACTTTTAAATTGAAAGTAATGATTCTAGCAGTAATTACGATGCTACGAGCATTTCTGAACTGCTTTTTGCTATTTTTTTTTTAATTAGGAAGCTAAACATTTTCAAATCTACCTCTGGAGCATCACTTTATAACATGAGAATATTGTTTTAGGTAATATTAAATGATTCTAAAGAATGACATTCCGAAAACAAAGCAGGTAGCTATACAAGAATGATTTTGTATAGCTTACAACATTTTAATGCTTTGCAGCTCCATAATAGAACTATTACTGCAATAACCACAATCTAAATGTAAATACATTCTGTAAATGCAAACACGACACCTTTTTGAGGAAAAAAAAATCCTGCAGAGAAATGAGGAGAGAAAAAAAAATATCCTGCAGAGCATTTAGGAGGGAAAAAAATATCCTGCCCACCAGGTTGCTCGAAAAAAAAAAAACTTGCTGACCAGAAATCACCCACCCCCCCCTCAAAAGTTAAATGGTCGGCCCCTAACCGGGCCCGGTAATGTACAAACACTGCAAGATAAAGATTATCATATTACACGGCTTAAATTCCTATCCTTGATAACACTGAAGAGAGTGGCTGTACTGTCACCGAACGCACTGAAACGAGCCAAACCAAAGCTAGACAAAATGCTTCAGATGGCATGTATAGGACCACAGTTGCTAAACAGAAACAACAAGGGTCAAAACAAACAGGCGATAAATGCAGAATTGAAACCCAGAAATGACCTTCGGTATCAGAATACATAGCATGCGACATTTAAGCACATGACTGTTTCAATCACTATCACCACCATGTTATCCTCTAAACCACCGTGTTGCCCCACTGAAAACAAGCAAGAAGCTAAATCGGTCAATAGAACCAAGATAGAAGCGGCAAACACGCGAACAGGAGTCGTGTAGGCCTTCCAACCCCATTTTACCTGAGCTTTATCAGTGAACTCGGATATGTAAACACTGTGCAGCCAGCAAACACGCGAAAAAGCACGCAGAAAGTCGCAAAAAAAGAGAATAAACACGAATAATTTTTTTTAACAATCCACGCTTGACAAATCCACCTTTTACAAATCCTTATTTTACAACTTGTTTTACAAATCCACGTTTTACAAATCCATGTTTTACAAATCCACCTTTTACAAATCCATGTTTTACAAATCCATGTTTTACAAATCCACCTTTTACAAATCCATGTTTTGCAAATCCATGTTTTACAAATCCACCTTTTACAAATCCAGTCCATATTTTACAATATGCCATTAGTCCCAACACTGAGGAAGCAGAGACATAAGTACCAAATCTCATTCAAGATTTCACTGGATGTATGATTCGAGTTCAAAGAAATATGGCCTTGTAAATTATCTCTGAGTAGCACATGCTCCTGCAATTCTAAACAGCTTTAAGCCTGAGAAAGTTTGTTTGAATCAGTTTTATTTTTATGCATACTTCTTTCTGCCACTTTCCGTGTGAGTACAACGTACAAATCCCTTTCACTATCAAAAACTCTTCCTTCGAGTGCCTTTTTCCTCTTGCGTGCACATGTAGCCATCGCCAGAAATCGCGGACATTTCGAGCCCGCTAACAACTACCAGCGGTATACTGTATCACGCAAAGGAATAAAGACAGTAAACGCTGAAACGAGTGGGAAAGACGCTGTTTCATACGATATATTGCACAATCTAAGCTCTGTGATATTTTATTTGGTGCAAAGTAATTCTCGACAATGTCCGACATTTTTTGGTTTAAATATTAGTGTGATAGCCTTTATAAATTAAGCTGTGTTCGATTTTTTGCGCGTATTTACTTTCATTCAAACCAAATTTAGGGTTGCAAGGGGACTGTAACCCAGTTTATATCCCATGAAACACCAGTGTTGATCAACAAAGAAAATGGCGGCTCGTGCAGGGAAAGCTTCGAGTTTGTAGCTTTCTTTCATACATAAATATGGCGTCCGCTTGCTGTGCTACAGACGAAAAATGAGAAAGATAAGGACGTCCTTGGAAGTATTTTGCCGTGGGCAATTCATGCATTTTTCGGCAGAATTAGATCGTTTAAACATCGCAGAAGTTATATTGAGTCGTGATGATTCACATTGTGAAAGGGTTTGCTTGCCAGTGGACGAGTTTGTGGCATGACTTCGCTACGATTTTAAAGCAATGTATGGAGAATGGAGCATCAATGTGTGATGGATTGGTCGAGGCGTCGGGAAGTAAGTAATCATCCATCTAAGTAGCCGTTGATAAGTCAAATGCGAAGCTTATACACTACTGAACATGTATCGAATCGTGATATGACGAACCGCAACCTAATTATCTGTATATATGAAAATAATTTCATATCTCCATACATTTCTTTACATGAGTTTGCCGCCATTCTGGCCTTGGTGCGCAGGCGCCGCCGCCATCTTGTCCTAAATTTCTGGCAATGAGAAGAGGGAATTTAAGAACAGAAGTATCTGGGATTTTCCGCTTTCTGACATTTATTTTCATAAAGGAAAGGTCGCCGCCATTCTGGCACTTCCCTTCGTCAACATATAATGCTATTACCCGACATTTCATAGCACACTAAAGGAAACAATTAAAATTTACACATAGCCAAATTTGCAAAGAGTACACAACTACAGCATTTCATAGCACACTGTTCAGTAGCAAATTCCTGCCTCGATTTATCCTATCACTGTTACCGCTTTTTATTCGCGTCTAAACCAAATCAGATTTTCGAGGAATCACTGTTTTTCACTTCGCAGAAAAAGCAAATTCGACACAGCGAGTTCAAAGTAGCAGTCTAATCCATATTTTCGGGCTGAGAGCAGCGACAACCGGAAATACGTCTGCGCTCGCAGACGCGCTAGTGGTTAGGTAGAATAAAGTGAATTTCGCAGCCTTTGAATTTTCCTTGCCCAGCAAATGACAGTTTCCGCAGTAAACCTTCTCGAAAGCAGAAATTGAAGAAACCTATTGCGCTAAAGAACAATTAAAGAACCACAACGAAGAAAGCAAAGACCGCTTTTACAAAAGGCAACATGCTTTAATAGTTTTGTATAAGTGGTGGAAAATAACGTGAAAGGATGCG
>OX419336.1:7843670-7863670 GCA_948470475.1 Galaxea fascicularis | reverse complement strand
TGGGCAGGACACTTAACTCTCACAGTGCCCTTCTCCAACCAAGAGTATAAATGGGTACCAGCAAATTGTTGGGGGAAAACATAACAAATTGCGGGGTAGTGACCTGCGATGGACTAGCATCCCGTCCAGGGGAAGTAGAAATACTCCTAGCCGCTTCATGCTACCGCGGCAGTTATGAACCAGTCATGGCTTCAAGGCTTCACTTTAGGTCAACTTCTTTTTAAGTAGAGACCGCCCGATGGTTTCATTATTAGTTTCAGATCGAATGTTGCGTCTTGCTGTTCTGGGACAAGCAGACATGTTATATAATACTAGTAACGACTCTTTGTGATCCAGTCTTCCCAAGTATATGAATGCGTTTTGAACACTGCAAAGTTGCGCCGAAGAGAATACTGCTTTAACTGAAATTACTATAGCCAGGAGCCCATCATTAGGAGCGCGCAACTAACTGATATTTTTATTGTCACGGCGTTTTCACAGACCTATCTATGTTTGGTTTGAATTTATCGTAAATTCCCGCAGGCACCTCAGTACGTGACTAATCACAAGCTCCGACTAAACCTTTAAGTGACGTCGTCAATCCACGAGAAGAATAAAAAGCCAAAAGCAGTCATGTTTTCCCTTACCAATGCACGCTCGTGTAGACCGGCTCTGACCTATTTCTCGGGAATAGAAGCTTAAAAACAAACCGGTTTGTGAAAATGCCGTGGCATAGCCTTTAGCATGGGAGTTGTATACTCCTATAGATGCGCTCCTGCTATTGCAAATAATTCCATGTGCACACGCGTTGATACGTTCGACCCAGACCATCGGTATCAGACTTGTCCAAACAAAATTACCTAATCTGGGACTCACCTTGTTTTCAAGTTTGGTGTAATGTGATTCACACATTAAAAAGAATGGCTAACAGGTGTAAGCTATATTAACATAAGACAGCAAATTTAAACGATTTTCCAAACTAGAAAGCAGTTAAATCACCTTAGTTAATAGCCCATAGCCTCTTTGAAGTCCTACACTGCATATTTCTAAATCCATATTCTTTTCCTAGTACGTTTACAAACGTAAAATCAAGCCTAGTTATAGAAAATAGTTTCGCTCTGCTGTCAACATCCTGGGTAGCTTTCATCCTGCGAAGCTTTCTTCCGGGTTAATTTCCATATGGGTTTCCGACCCATGGATAATGAGGCGGGCATCCTGGAGCACACGTCTGCATCACACGATCTCGATCACGATAATAGCACACTCTGCAATTGCCCAAGGGACAGGCTGGTGGAGGTGGGGTATTGCATTTCCAAGGCGCAAAGTCTTCGATATTTTCCAGCGGCGTGGGGTTCTTGATCCACTCGAGAGCCTGTGAAATGGTTACGACCCAAACATCGCTCATAGATGCAAGCTTTTTGAGGAAGGTCACCGTTCCTGTCATGAATATAAAATGTAAAGTCAGAGCAGTCAATGAGTGAAATTCTTTCTTCTAAGTCAAAATCGGTCAGAAAATGAGTTTTGTGGATATGAAAATTGGTTTGGAAGAAAATAGTGTTCGACTGAGCGGGAAGGGGGAGACTTTTTGTTCAAGTTGGCTCACTCTCAAAAAACGTGGCCTGATAAACCGAAGGTACAAGGTACTGGCAAGATATGTTCACATTTTAACATATTTTACTATTACTGGGGCAAGGCGAATTCGAAAATCGTTCGTTATACCGAGGTTCGTAAAATCAACGTTCCACTGAAAGATCCACTGTACATAACGGCGGTGTACATAGACTGTCCGTGACACAGCCGGGCTACATGTACAAAGACTATACAAATGGCAAAAACTCAAGTGAACATACCTTCAAAGTAAGTGCTATTAGCCAGCCATTCTTCCTCTAGAAGCATGAAAAACGGAGCCCTGTTGGTCGCGTAGTGTCGTTCAAAATTGGAATTAAACAGTTCGAAGGCTTCTTGGGCTGTTTCAGGGGGGGTACAGGAATCGATGAAATTACACAACCGTCCGTCTTTGCTATTGTAATCAACCAGTGGTACTTCCCACAATCCAGGAAACGAATCTGAGAGTAACAACAAACACTTTGAAGAAATCTCGTGATTAATTTTTGTCATACGAAACGGCATTCCATAAAGATATTAAAAAGTTTCGGTTTTATATCTTAAACCACTGACTCTTCACTGCGACATTTAACAACGCAATCTCCTTCCTCCTCCCCCCCTCCCCCATCCCCTCCCCCATCCCCTCCCTTGATAAAAAGATGAGGAAAAGCCTATTACATGATAATATATACATTTAGGCAAGCCTAAAAGCGGAGCTCCACAATTGTTTCCTCAATATTAGCATTTACAGATAAACTAATATAGCAATGCCACAGGACTTGAGCCATGACTCCAGTAAGGACTTCTCTATATTGTGATTACATATATATTTTTTTTACTGTTTTGCTGCTGAACCAAAGCCACCATTCAATCAAGTGCAAACGTAGATTTTCGAAATATCATCGGGCTTTGTTTCACAGGAACTATATGATTATGATGAGCAAAAACGATTAACAAACGTTTCTTCATCACAGTTTAATTATATCTGATTACATTTCGATACAAATAGTAAAATATAGTTAAATCACTTCACAAGGTTAACAGTTCTAGTGTCCCACTATTAAACCAACTTGACAACCGACATCGGTGACATTTTAATCTATCAAAACAAAATATTTTACAGCAAAAGTGCGATTAAACCTCAAAACACGTTCCAAAACCTTGGGGGATATTCCAAAGTTAAGATAAATCGGCTAAAATGGCAAACATTTGTTGAATTTTTGACGGAATTGTAATTTTCGGCGGTTATCATAAGGAAAGTGGATTATTTGACCAGCAAAAATGCTCTTTCGGCTGGCAAAATCCCTTTCTCGTATTTTTTTGATGGAACAAATTTTCAAAGTGCCCAACGTTAACGTAACATTTACGGGATCAACGGTTTATTTCGTCGTAGACCATATCACACGCATTCGCCTAGGACTCTAAAAACAATTTACGAAACCAGGTTGGTTTCAGACATTTCCGAAACCACTGTCTTGAACATTGATATAAAAAAGGGATGCCATTAGTCATTACTGGTTCCAGAAATTTCCGAAACCACTGTCTTGAACAAAGGGTATAAAAAGAGAGGCCATTAGTCATCACTGGTTTCAGAAATTTCCGAAACCACTGTCTTGAACAAAGGTATAAAAAGAGAGGCCATTAGTCATCACTGGTTTCAGAAATTTCCGAAACCACTGTCTTGAACAAAGGTATAAAAAGAGAGGCCATTAGTCATCACTGGTTTTAGAAATTTCTGGAACCACCGCAGATGCTCATTGGTATAGGGAATAGGCGGGATCGAGCCATTACGAAACTATTTCTGGCTTTGGTAAATATTGAAACCAGTTTCATTCACGGATGGTATCGGAAATTTCCGTTACCATTTCCCTATACGAGTTGCATGTCCTACCAATTTCTGAAGACAATGAAGCCAGTGACCATTGGAGTCAGAAAATTCTCAAACCAATCATGCCACGATGAACGTTGCGTTTGAAAGATATCCGGAATCGGAGCATCTATCGCAACAATTTGAGTTACAAGTTTGCGGAATCACTTTTACTCACCTCCTATCCGTGAGATCAAGAAAGGGTATAACATATTTAACTTAATTATTTTGTTGAAAACCTGGTATTGAATTTATGTCCATTTGATAAGAAACTACTTTAAACGTTTATTAATGGAATTTAATTTAAGCTTTGTACACTCTAATAAGTGTCATGCATCGCGAAGGAAGAACAATGGTTTGTGAAACCGTGTATTTTAATTTCACGGAGGGACACTTGTGTTCGCCTTATTCGCTTTTGTCCCCTTCAAGCGTCCGAAATCTTTCAGCAAACCGAAGACTGGAAGTGGTGTAGCCCACAAATTGTTTCGAGAAATCGTTTGCGAGGAAGTCGAATTTGCCTAACCCTAACTTGACACCCTTGGATATGTTAGAGAACGTGACCTGAAGAATATAGGAAAAGGATCTGAATAAGATAATTAATGCACTTTCCATTTCAAGTTGTTCTATGCAACCACAAAGGTGCAGCTTTTTAAGTGAGAAAAGGTCGTGCTTTATACGTTAAATATCACTACCTTAATGGAAGAGGTATCCGAACTTCCAGCAACAGCAGTAACATGCGCCATCCTGTCCGTTAACAGTTAATGCTCCTTTCCGTTTTCGGACAAATATTTTTGCTGTGGAATTATTCAGTTCAAGCCACCACTTTCCTGTCTCTGGTCTGTCGCGCTTGGCATTTTTACTGTTGCTCATGATCAACTGATGTCCTTTATCCTTGGTTGAGACTCGCTCAGGAGAGTGTGTAACGATGCCAGAATCACACCCAAGCTATGTCGCTCTTATCCTTTTCAACGTTTTATGAATACATTCTTGCGCAAAAAACACGCAATTTAACCGAACATCGCGTGCGGAAAACAATTCCGTTTTATTACGGTGTGAGGGGACATTTCAGGGCGGCATTCTTTGAGAAACGTCAGTTGACGGTGGGTTTAGGCCTACTGCTGTACACTACAGTCTGTTTCTTTCGGAAGGTGTTACAAAATGCAGCCATGTACGTCTGTTTCTTTTAAAACTAACTTTTCCAATTTCGAGTTTTTTTTATTTCGTGCCCTAACCAAACCGCCTTTCCATTTGTTTTTTCATCATCACGTCACTGACGTTATCATATCGATTTCACTAACGTGATGGTTTTCCTGATTATGTGACCATGAAAAAGAACACCTTGTTGGGAAGAACATTTTTGATGTTATGTTCGCATAAAAAATACATTGCGGCCTGATTGCGTGTCCATCAGAGATCACCATCTGCTCCAACAATACAAAACGCGCAATGTGTTCTTTTTCGTGTCACGCTGAACAGCTATTTTTAGGTTATCACTCATTCAAGCGACACACACTTAACGATGGAAATTACGAACACTTGATCCTCAAATGTTCTAGAGTCTGGCACAAAGATACTCATTTTACTGGGTGAACTCGGTTTAACTTTGTTAGCACACCGGGATCTCTAATGGACCTTCCAAGTAGCGAACTTGAGAATGCGGATCCTTCTTCTCCGTTCGAATGCCTAGAACCGGACACGGAAAGTGACTTTTCGTCTCCATTAAATGGGAATTATACGCTTCAACGTTCTAATAAATTAGTCAGCCCAGCATCTAGCACACTATTCCTTCCAGACTCGGATCAAAGTGCCCCGGAGGATGATTTAGAAGCAATTGGCTTGACAGATCCTGGAGAGGATGAGGATGATCTTGGTTGCAGGCCTTTAGAAGAGTTCGATGAAGATTCTGATGAAGCAACGACACAAGGAGGGGCAAGTGGAAATAATTCCTTGGAAAATGAAGGTAAAATATATAGGTACTTTGATGCATGATAAATATTTGTAGCAAACATCTTCTTGAGATGTAGTTTTAATGCAGCAGCGTAGTTTTGTGCGGTCTGCGTCCCAGGTCGAAATAACCTTAACTACGTACAGGTGCTTTAAGTGCCTACTCCGTTGTTGTTTACAGAGACTATCTGCTTGCAAGACAGCCACGGCGGCAGTAAAGTCAATACCTTCGACGGGGCTACAGTATTTCTCTAATTTGATTCTTGTATATCAAAGTCGCAGCAAATTTGTATTAGAAAACAGTTTCATTTTCAAGCTAAGGAGCCACAAGAAGTGAGTTTTATAACAAGAAAGTCAACATCGTGTTGTTAAACAAAAGTGCCAAGAAAACGTTCGGAGATGGTTCATTGTTAGGAACATCGGCGTCGCAAGGTGCCAAAATGCTGCGAAAATCGCTAGGGGTCAAAAAGAAAATTGGAGACGGCCAAACGTTCATCCAAAAAGAGGAGATCGATGGAATAAAGGTTATTTTTATTGAAGATGTCACATTAGGGGTCCGACCATTGCGTGCTCCGTTTCTGAAGGTGGAAGAACATGGTCTGAAGTTTAAACCGCTCATACTAGAGATGAGCGAATGGCCGGATTTCGAAAAGATGTCCGTCGATGATAAAGAAGTTAAGCCAGATTTTGCTCACAAAAAGGGTCTGGTCAAATACTGTGGCCTTTGTGAACAACATTACGAAAGTATGAGTATTCATGTTGCGAGTGCCACCCATAAACAAAATGCAAAGGACTAAACTAAATGGAGCCGGGAAGTGGATAAGTTGATAAAAAGGCAACAGACGCCTACAGAATTTGTAGAGACAATGATAACAAAGAGTAAAAAACAATAAAGGGGGGGGGGGATTACAGTCTTTAACTTTACAACCTCGGAAAAGAGTAGGTATCATGTATAAAAGCTTTTTTGTCGAGCACCTGGGTTTTTTCAGTCCGTTGAAAGAGAATGCGGTTTCTAAACTGTCAATTCCTTTCCGATTTGGGTCACGGCATGCCGCCAAAAAAAATTGTACCTGACAAGCGACAACACTAGTCTTAAGAAAACGGTGAAAAACCTTTCCGGTCTTTGAATGATATGCGAGGTGAAATTCACTTAGTGTGTTTCATTGTCCCAAGTATTGCCTTTTATGGTAGCATCTGGGTTTATAGTCCCGCGTTAAAGGAGAAAATCAGTTGTATGCGGTTCTATTTTAAAATCAATCTTTCTAAACTGTCAGAAGCGAAGGAAACTCGTTTCCTTTGCGACTTAGGTCACATGCCGCTAAAAAAATTCTACCTAACAAGCAACAACCTAACAAGTTTTATTGAAAGCGATAGATATGATAATATCCCTAGATTTAACCCTTTCACTCCCAAGGGGTTCTCCATTGACGAGTAAAATCGTCTGGCGTTAGACAGAGTAAAATCTGTAAGTGCCATTTGGCACTATCGGGAGTTAAAGGGTTAAAGCTGTACGATATGAATGATATGGAAGACGACATCCCAAGTATTCCAAGTATTTAGTGTTATTCCCATTTACACGGACGTTAGGTGTCGAAAAAATCGTAAGCCACATACTTTGCTGTTTCAGGTTTACACTGGAAGGTACATTCTCCCACAACAAAGAGCAAATCCTGTTCTGACTGAAGAAAACTGTTTGGCAGAAATTACGGTGGGGACATTTGTCGCAGTTCACATAGATAACTGGGATAAAGTGCCAGTAATAAGAAATGTCGTGAAAGTTAAAGAAGAAACCATTAAGGTTCACTACTGGCAAGGATCTTTCAAAGGAAAGTTTAGGCCTCAGAATGTTCCCATAACCAGAAATCCTGGACAGTAAGCGGCTTGCCTCGCGGGCGCGGATTCAAAATGGCGGCCAGATCGAGTAAAAGAGTAAATAAGGGATTTTACAAGGCTTTAAACGATGTCAGCACTGCAGATTTTTTTAAAGACTCGACCAGCGACAAAGACAGGCCCTTTTTATCAAGTAGAAAGGGCTCTGGGTCAGCGCAAGTAAAAGGGAAAGGTAAATACTTTCTTTATGGTTCTCTTGATGCACTCGAGGGGTCCTCGAGGGCGATTCGAAGGCTTCTTCCCGCTTTTTTTTCGAAATTTGGTCAGTTCTTATGTTCAGCGGCGTCCCTATTGTAACAGGGAACACAACTGACCAAAAAACGAGCTAAAAACAAAATGGCTTCGAAAGTAAAACGAAAACAAACCGGTTTTCGGAGCATTTTTGCTTCACTAATGGCTCCAACCTGGCGTATGGCTCATTCAAAAAATCCTACTTTTCGGTCAAAAAAGGCACTGCCTTAGTGGACTTTTTTTGGGGAGAAAAATATTCCTTTTGGTAGCTTAACATCACATCTTTTGAATGGGATGTTGGGGAAACGTATCGGAGAAACTATTTTCTCTCTGCAGACGAAGGGAGACATTAAGGTCAACACTACTTTAAGAGGTTAGTAAGAGGATATTGTGTTCATTTATGACTCTACTTCGATCAAAAAAGGCACTGCCTAGAATAATTTTATCCTGACGTTTCCTTCGATTGAAGTGCTGTTCGATCGTTGCTTTATCGATTTTGATGTTGGGGAAAGTTGCATTTTTGGCGACAAGGACATAATATGCAATAGTTTATAATTTCCCCCTCATTCTCTTTACGATCTGCCGCCATATTCAATCCGTATATGTGTCCTTTGCGCATGCTTGCAGCTTAGGAAGCAGCCATGTTGTATAGAATTTCTGGCTATGCCAAGAAGCTGCAGTCCTTGGGTAGACGAGCTTCCTGAAGCGTGTGTCATCCTTTGCTCATTTTCTCTGTCAGATGAGAATAAACTTTTGCCATCTACCAGAAAATATCTACAGGAGGAGTATGCTAGATTAAAAAATCAGAATGCAGCTTTAACTAACGACGGCTAGAGCTTAATTTGCGAGATAGTGATTGTAAATACTATCGTTTTTTTTATTTGCCATAGATACGTTTTCTCTCTATTCGTCGGAAACGTAAAACGTAATAAGCTAATTATTTCGCGAAAGATTCAACAAGGAAAATTAACTAAACATTATAAAGAATTCACATCAGTTCAGTGGAACTACTCATTTGACAGTTTTAGTGAGATTTTTCAGTTGCTTTATTCTTTATGATTTTTCCATTCCTTTATTCATTATATGTCATTTATCAATATAAACCTATTCAGTTGATTTGGCAAGATTAAAGTGGTTTTGTTTGCCTTTTAGGTACTCAATGTGATTACGGTTGTGCTGCGGTGTGATTTTATAGCCCCTTGTGATAACTGCAAAACAAATCTCATCTTTTAACTAAACTTATGGTTATATTAATAGTTTGTTCCAGAAATCTGCAAAAGCATCAGTTCTGTAGGAGAGTGGTATGGAAAATTTCTGAAACCACCTTTAAACAGAAACGTGGTTTCAATAATGATTGCCAGTGGTTTCAGAAATTTCCGAAGCCACTGGCAGTTGTTGCCTTGCAAAATTAGAAAAAAATGTGACATGCCAATTAGTTTCGGGCCCGGTGGTTTCAGAAAATTCTGAAACCTTTCTCGTTAGAAATTTCTGAAACCATAAACATTTATGGTTTCAGAAATCAACCACTAAGATTTCCGAGCATATACCAATCTGATGTAAAAATGCTGTTTATAAAATGATGATAATGCTTGCTTGGCTTCAGAAATTTCTGAAACCATGAATATTGTGTTTGACAGTGTTCCAAAACCATTCTTATACAAATCTTATCTCAATGCAAAATGCTCTCCATTAAATGATGTAAATGTTTGCTTGGTGTCAGAATTTTGGAAACCGCTAGTTATGTTATGGAAATTCACAAACTGTAGTTTTCCAGACGGAAAATTCTTCATTCTGTCAAAAATGATCACTGTCAGTCTAATTTCAGCCGAGAAAAAATGGTCAAGAATTGCGTCTTAACTAAAATTCTGCTCTTACGTCCAAAATCGCTTAACTGTTAGTAAAATCAGCCGGCCTTATAGGAATTGAAAGTCGAATGATTTTAACCTTTTATAGCTCGATTTCTGCGGGAAACTCAAATTACGGAAGAATAAATTAAAGTTAACAGATTTCTAACCGAATTTTAACTTAAAGTCGGGCGAAAAAGGTAGATAACTAGAGATTTCAGCCGAAATCTGAACTTTAGAATATCCCTCAACATTTTGGAACGTGTTTCAAGGTGAGCTCTGTTCAACACCGCCCATAAAAGAACAAAAGAACTTTGCTCGCCTTGTTTTGAACATTTTATGGTGTTATTCTTGTGATCTATTACAGTAAAGACGATAGAAAGTGCCGTAGATGTCCTTTTTACAATAACATGAAAGTTGAGCGAAATTGACTTTACTTTTCCTTGAGAAAAGTGACTGCGACTGACTGATCGAGCATAGTATTTTAGCGATGAATCAACTCAGGTGATCAACTGCAATTATCTAGTGATGTTGAGAATGGTTTTATTCTTGACTTCGATCAATTACAAATATTGCAAACAACAAACCTTGACTACAAGTCGTGGGTGGTATTATTTTTGACATCACTGTTAATGATAACATCTGACTCAGGATTTCTGAAAAACATTTTTCAGCCGTAAACATTGAACAAAGACGTTTATACTGCAGTAGCCTTGAAAATCTGCGATTTTTTAACTAACAACGAGAATTGCTTTTGAGGGACAACATATCGCTGGCATTTCCAATGCTGCAGCTGTTAAAAATCGTGTTTACGTTTGGCAATGAGTTGCCGATTACTCTTTGCGAGTTTCCAATAATGTTAACAAATTAAAGCGAAGCCGAGTATATAAACCGTCCGGACTTCGCTTGGCTTTTCTTCAACCAATTCTTTGCCCAAAAAATGAGCGACAGCAGGGAAAGCGAAGAGTTTTAGGATCCAAAATGAAATATAGGATCGGAAATATGCATTTGGAAAAAAGACGAGCATTTTTTAGTCGAAACAGCATGAAAACAACAAAAGGTAAGAAAACAAAGAACGATGCCAGCGAATGTTTCTTTGGCGTTCCTCGTAGAAATTGGAAAACTCAGAAAAGTAACAAACATAACTCGTAGTCACAGAGACAAGTCACCATTTGTCATATAAAAGACACAACAGGAGTACTAACCTGCGGACAGTTTAAGTCAGTCAACAATCACTCCGAACGCAGAGCTAAAGCAGAAGCCATCAGTTCACACAAAAGTATACGTATTCATTTGCTAAGCAGATACAAATCCTTATCGGGCCTTGAAGTTTTTCACCGTCACTTTGTTTTACTTCCCATGTCTACCAAGGACGCTTCTTCAATTAAGGATTTTTAGCGGCAAAACCGTCCAGTTTAATCCACAGCAAAAGTCAGCAATCGAAGACAGCGCCTGCATGATTAAAACCCTGCCAAACCACACGATCTTTTCTCTCGCAGATCCGTAAACTATAAAATAGTAAAGCCAGGCAATCCAATTTCCTGCTCTTAACATCCAAAGGCTGGTTCTCATCGGTTTAAACAAAAAACAAACTGAGAAGTAGTCACGGTAGGCGGCGAATTGTTTACAGGATGGAGATCTGTTGATCCTGGCGAAAAATATTACGCCTCGTTTTGGTCTGGCTTGAGCCTGCGATCGAATTGAAAACCAGTAACTGGTCAGCGGTCAACTTAAAAAAAGCTGACCTCGACAGTTCGTAACTTGAGCCCGCAATATGGTCACTCGATACTGGTCAGCGGATACGTTGTTTTGACAGGTGTCAATTGACTTTGACATGGATGTCTAATATCAAAGATGTCTGCTGTAAACAAGATGGTCAGCTGGAGTATGGCCGCCATGTTGGATTATTATTATTATTATTAGGGCATTATTAATTATTGTGCGAGGTCGTCGTCGTCGGTCGCGCCCACGAGCAATACCGCTAGCCAAGATTACCATGAGAAAAGCAGTTGACGGGTTTCTATAGGTATGGAGCTCCGCTTTGCGGCCCTTCGGGTCGCTGGAGCTCCGCTATGAAAATGGTTTTTAACTTGGAAAAAATATTTATATTTTTTTCCAAGTTGTAGTGATGGGACGATTTCACTCCATCATTCCTTCACTTCCCGTTAGACATTTGGAAACCCGGGGGGAGGTCCATACGAAAAGGTACGGGCTGCTCGACGGAAAATTGGAATTTAACTCCCAAGGGAGACTAATGTGAACCTTGCTTGAGCTTCAATATACCCCTGAAAGATACCACTTAAGGTTACTGTAGACCTTCAAAGGCTAAATAGGTTCGATTACTAGCCAGTGTTTAAGAAAGTATCCTGTGCGCACTTGTACATCCGACTCGCGTACCCGAGAGATCAGTGGATACCAAGCCTGAAAACAGAAATTAAATAAGAGCGTTTCTTTCATTATTATTTCTTCGAGTGCCCCCTAAAGGATACTTTGACGGCTAAAATGGCGATGTTTTGTCATCAAAACCCTAAGTGAGACCAAGATCCTTGATTTGTACCCGAGACGACGAGCATCCCCGAAATTACATATAGTAGTCCCCCCGGGTTGCGAACATCATCCGTCTGAGGCCGTTATACAGTTACTTGCAGCGTGTCAAGTTAATTATTTGCGAGGGACAGAGGTGGAGGGCATAACGATTTTTTCTTAGCAAAGAAAATACTATGGTTCTTCTTTAGCGACTCGATTCAGGGAAAGTCTTCGTGGTTTTTCCTTCACAAACCTACCCGATCATGATTATGAGTTCGAAAGCAATCGACTGAAACAAATGATTAAGGCTCCAGACAATTTGTTTGACACAAGAAGCGGAAAGAAAAACGCTACCTTTCGGAAAATGGTTTCTTAATACGAAAAAAAAATGATACTGAAAAGAAAAAACGATAAGATTTTCACACCAGGAATTGAACTCGCGAACTCTCGCTCGGAAAGCAAACACTCACCACACTGTGCTATATGCACCTCGGGAAACGTGGGGGGACGTTTAGCTATATGATTAGGTACAGCACGCTCAAGTGCCCCAAAACATCCTTTCACAATTATTTTCCAAGTTCAGTGGTTCACAGCCACTTTGATTCAAAATTAAGGTAACCGGGAACTTGCATGTTTCCTTTTTCTTCATGGAATTTCGTGTTGTACTATTCTTTGATCAATTGTTATTAATTAAACAGATTCCCATGAGAACACATTAAATAACACAAATGAACGGAAACGCAAAGAAGGATGCATAACAACAGTAAGTGGTCGATATTTTCAATCAAACCATGGCCTCATGTAGCTCAGTATTGGAACCCTACTTTAATAAAATAGCATGGACGCCATGCTTCTCCATTCTAATATGCATTTTAAAAGTGCACTTCGTCGTAAAAAATGTTTAATAATTGCTGACGTTTTGGTTGAGTTTTTTTTTTTCAACTGAAATTAAAATGTTTTATTCTTGGTTTTCAGTCACGTGACCAGCGGTCATATTGGTTCAATGAAACAAAAGAAAGTATTTGAATAAAAATAGAGTTCAATTCCCACAGGGTTAGCCTTGTGCACCAACATGGCCGCCGTGACGTCACATGCAAACCAACAATATGCATGTTTTGTAAGTTTACGATCCTCCTGACCCCAACCAACTAAATCGACAGCTACCAGCGCGGGCTAACCTTTTGTTTGATCTCGGTTTTTAATAAAGGAGACCAAGAGAAATCATTCATGGTTTTCGAGTTTTACAGGGTTCGAACCTGGAACACTACCAATTACAGAGCTGGGACAGACATGCGTTAAAATTTTATCGCCGAAGCCTACCGCTATCTTCCTGAATCGCATTGCCAGTGCTTTACATTTCCACCCACAGAAGGTGAAATAAACTTACCAGTAGGGCATGGCCCGATCACGCAGTCTTGAGTTGATCGATATTCCAGAGTATAAGGCCAGAGAGGAGGATCCCTGTACATCTGAGTGGGCATCGAGGACTCATACAGAAAGCCTGCGTCTTTCAGAACTTTGAACTCTGTGTTTCCACCAATCTGGATGTATGGCGCTCGGTAGCCCTTCACATCTTCCGGGGATACGTAGCCCCATTTACTTAGAATCTCCCTCATGCCCACTATCTCCTCAATGAGTTCTTTTTCTGTCGCGGTTTTCCACCAACTGATGGGAAGTCGGCGGGAAATGGAGTTATCCGCGATTTCGTGGCGTTGATTGTACAGTGCTTGAACCATGCAGTAGTCAGTGTACTGGTGCGAAACGAAGAACGTCGCGGAAATGTTGCAATCATTTGGATTTTTGAACTGGCCGTTGAATAACTCTTCGTATAGGGAGAACCCGCCCCTGTTAACGGCTGCATCAAACGTGATCATTACAATCTGAGGGATCGAGGATACGGACAAATTCCCAGGGATTTTTGTGCCGCTGCAAAAACAGTCGGGAAGCTTGCACTTATCCGGGTTGCACGGCTTTGCTGGGTCTGCACTGGCTTGTGAGAACAGGGCAACCAGCAGAACAGCAAATGAGGTTGCAATTTTAGCAGGAGACATCATTGCACTATGATAATTTTCTTGAGAAGACTGAAGTTGTTGCACTCCTCGAACTAATCCGCAACCAGCTGCGTGGAGGCCTGTCTTGGCTTATTTAAGAGACATTATTTCCAACTGTACGTCATCTATTATTTTTAGCCACAATATCCTGCGCACACACTCGATCACGGCCTTAACCCAATACGACCTATAAATACAGACAAACGGTGTAATGTTGCAAATTTTGTAACATTACAACTTGAGAAAAAATTAAAAAAATAAAACTGCCATATCGGTGAAATTAGTCCCACTTTGTAAACCTACTGTAGCATCCCAAACAAATGTGACAGACTGCATATTGAAACCATTTCCACAAGCAGTTTACCCATGGCGCGATAAATACTGTAGCTATGAACAGTTCAGTGTGCGTGTCTTTTGTTACCGGCAGCCATAGTTTAAAGAGGGAAATGGTTAGGAAGGCTGTTAAACATTAAAATAACAAACAGATTTATGTTGGAAAGTTCTTTACTTGACCCTGCACATGGTTTGTCGGTTATCCTCATAGACTATGCATGTATTAATTACATAATCGCAATGCTTCTATTGGTTAGTTGTATGTGCACACTTAACCAAGTGTATCGTAGAATTCCAAGAGTAACGGCGTCCTTTACTTTCGGATTTGGCTGGGAATTAAAAGTGATCAGTTTCAAAATAGCAAACAAAAAATAAAACTAAGAATTTAGGCAAGTTTCCTAACCATTTCCGTCAATTAACTAGTACTATTCTGCAAAAATTTACCCAGGTGCCGACATTCCCTATCACAAGATTCTTAAGTCTCTTAGAAACATGTTGCAATCATTTGGATATTTATTTCGGTCAGTCTGTCTGTCAGGAGCAAAAACAAAACTTCTTCCGGTCAGGCGGTTGTCTCGTGATCGGACTACAAAGAGAATCTTTTCCCCCTTATTTTAGCTCCGTCCTTTACCTCAGCCCGCTGGCATGCTTCGGGAGGGGAGGGTGATCGATGGAATGCTCAGTTCAGTTAGATTAATGACGGGAGGGTGAGAGTAGGATAGGATAAAAGAGAGAGAAAAAGACCACAAGGAAGTCAACATGAAATTTGCATCTCAAATAGTCTGCAAATGCAAAATTAGACCCTCCCGCCTCCTGGGTAACTTTTATACCAGAATTTCCTACCTCTAGTGTCGTGGTACATGTTAAAGTGAGGCGGTTGGGGAAAATTCCCAGAAGAATCACATGATTCAATGCCATGAAATCACGAAAATAGAATAGTGATTGACGTCACGCCAGAGATTTTTTCCCGGGATCAGACATAGATATATAAGTTAAGCGTGACCACTGATTCTTTTTGAGGTCATTAGTTCTTAGCGAAACAGAACCATCGATCGAGCCATTGGCAGCAAGGTCGTGCGATTGGAATCATGTTAAGTTACATCAAAGCTTTATTTAGTCTGATCCTGTTGTGTTCAAAGCTGGAGAGTATTGATGGAGCAGCAGTGAAGTCTCGTGGACTTGGACCAGCCAAGCCATGTTCGCCAGACATCTGCAAGCTTCCCGATTGCCGTTGTAGCGGAGTCGACATCCCAGGGAATTTTCCGAGGGAGAAGGTCCCTCAGATGGTCATGCTGTCTTTCGATGATGCCGTGAACGGGCAAGTCTATGGCTTTTACCAGACTCTCTTCGGGGACGGCGAGCTTAAGAATCCAAACGGATGTAATGTAACAGCGACCTTCTTCGTCTCGCATGAGTACACTGAGTATCAAATGGTGCAAGCGCTGTACCACAACAGGCACGATATAGCAGATCACACCATCTCGCATAGGACACCCCCTAGCTGGTGGAAGTCGGCGAACTACAGCCAGCTGACGGACGAAATAGTGGGACAGAGGGAAATTCTACGGAAATGGGGACAGGTTGAGGCGGAAGACGTGGTAGGATTCCGGGTCCCTTTCCTGCAGATCGGCGGTAACACCATGTATCAAGTGCTTTACGATAACAAGTTCCTATACGACTCCTCCATGCCCACTGGAGACTTTATGGATCCGCCGATGTGGCCATACACGCTGGAGTATCGATCAACACAGGAATGTGTTATTCCGCCATGTCCTACCGGTGAGTGAGCCGCACGCAAGAAGCTTAGTGGGTGAGGGGAGAGAGGGGATTAATTTTCAACTAGTTTCCAGGCTTTTGCATTGATTCTAGCCGTTGGAAAGGTTATTCCGAGGATCTGGAAAAGATTCAAAGTAAACAGGACATTTTCAAAGTAAGGAAATTATATTTTTTTTATTATCATGGAGACTTGGAGACGTTTTTGGAGCACTTTATCAAGAATTAAGGATAGCTAAACGCATTATCAGAATATAAAATTGAATCGGTGGAAAGAACCAGTTATCAATTATTTGACAACCGTAATAAATTGTTTAAGAATATTTTCTGCATAAAGCAAGATATAATGGTTCCAATGAACCAGGAGACAGGGTTGTAATAGTTTGTTGTCACTGAGGGGGTGGGGTCTAAGTTTTTTTAGTGTCATTACTTTCCCACCCACTTAAGTATTTATTTAATTAATTAAGCCAACCCCCTTACTGCCACGCTAGTGAACTTATCTGTCCTACTCAGGGTGCAGCAGTAGCTTATAGGGGCGAATGTAGATGCTGGAAATAATATTGACAGCTCTTTCATTTCTTGTTTCCAGATTCTTTCCCTGGCCTGTGGGAGGTTCCTATGATCGATTACAATGATTCACGAGGTTTGCCATGCAATATGATTGACGGCTGTTATCCGCCAGCCAACGAACAGGAAGCCTATGATCTCCTGTACAGGAATTTTGAAAGACACTACACGACCAACCGGGCTCCATTTCCAATGTTCATGCACGCTTATTGGTTTCAAAAATTGCCCTTTACTATAACTGGTGAGTAATAGAAAGAGAGCATGACGACTAAGGTAGTAAATCCCCCATACAGGCGTTATGTCCAAGGTAATCCCTCTCAAGTTATTCTGAGGTATAAAGAAACGTCTCTATACGAGCCAAGTGGCCCATCAGGATGGCGCTTGTGGAGACGACGAGGTGTATCGCTATACCTCCTTGAATGGGATGCTAGTCCATCGCAGGGTTACCCCCAGCGTTAAATTCGCCGCCCATTTATACACCTGGGTGGAGAGAGCCATTGTGGGAGTAAAATGTCTTTCCCAGGAACACAACACAGTGTCCCCAGCCAGGGCTCGAGCCTGGACCGCTCGCTCCAGATGCCACTGCGCCTCCCACAATTTTTTTTCCAAGTATGGTGTCCAGTAATTATCCCATCGACAATGTAACCACGCCTAGTTGCTCAGTATGTAAATGCGTGTAAAGTGTTTAATTTAGACTGTCCAGTCGATTAGGATTGGCCTGACTGTGACGATTGACTAATTCTTAACTCTCCAAGAGAGTGTTTTAAAATTAATTTGAGAGGGATTGCCCCAGGAATAAGTCCTATATGAGGGATTATTAACCTTCATCACCTCTTTCTTGATAATGACTAATAACTGTCACCAAATGAAGTAAACTAAAGCAATTCACTTTTCAGTTGAGCGTCGAACGTTAACAGCATTTATTTTGGTTTTGTGTCACTACGCTTAGTAACTGTATAAGAAACTCAAGCCACTTTCTCTTCGATCAAAAGTAAAATCAAAACTAATGAATTTTGTGGGTCACAATTTTGCGGAGTTAAAGCTGCCTTCGCCCGTTAGTCAGAGAATGTATCGAAAAATGCATTCTCAATTTCATGCTGCAAAAACAAAAAAAATTGAACAGGGGAACGACGAAAGTTACCAGCCGTCGAACTATTCAGTGGTACGCTGAGATGGACTCTAAATACCGAGACATGTTTTCAAGGTCAAATAAAAAAAATTGCTTTGACAAACGTAACTGATCAGGTTAGCATCCACCATTTTGAGAGTTAAACGAAGTAATACACTTTTTCGCTTGTATTTTGTTTTCCCAATACAGATCATGTGATGATCTTCAGGAGATTTGATCCTTTGTCTTTTTCATTATAAAGAGAACATGCAGACATATTCATGCTTGCATGTACTCTTTTTAATGAACAAAACAAAGGATCAAATCTCCTGAGGATCATCACATGATCTGTATTGGGAAAACAAAATGTGCAAGCGAAAAAGATCTATTGGTAATGTTTTGTTGTCAAATTTTGTAAAACTTCCCTGCCTTCCGTGAGGCCGAAAAGTGATCAGTCGCTTGTTTAACTCTAAATTTCGTTTATTTTCAGCGGTGAAGAAATTCCTGCGGGACATACTCTCACGTGGAGACGTATGGATGCTTGGCATTAAACATGTTATCGAGTGGATCAAATCACCTACAAGCCTCGATGATATCGAAAATTTCGCTCCTTGGAAATGCGACTCCCCTCCCCCACCCCCTCCATGTGACACCCCAAACGTCTGTGGCTTCCCTGATGACCCACACTACCTCTACACCTGTACTCGTCCATGTCCAAAGCATTATCCCTGGGTTGGAAACCCGGATGGAAATTAACGCGTGTGCATATCCCGGATGGATTGATGGATGCCCTTGACAGATTAGAGTTATCCCGGATGAAATTATTTGTTTTGTTTGTTTGTTGTTGTTGTTCCTTTTATCTTCTAGTAAATTTGTAAGCAATACGAACTCATTGTGCTGCAGGAACCAAAGGCCGAACTGAGACTTCGCGACGATAATACCTGAATGAATAATAATGACCGGCGCTGGAATTTTAACTATCAATTAAGATTATTGTGCTTTCAGTTAAAATCTCAGTCAATTTCTGTTGGATCTACACACAACAAAGATTGTTCGCTACGAAACCTTATTTTATAATAATATTCCAAAATTAAAAAAAATATATTTCGCACCCAATCATACGGCGATTTTTAATCAAATGTAAAAATTAATGGTTAAGCATCGTATTAGTACTCTTGTTACTTCATGTCAGAAAAGTATCTAAAAGCGTCCATTTCAAATTGACCTGCACCGTTTGCAAGCTTGTCCGTGATTGGATGGCGGGGACAGCCTTTCTTGATTTCAAACGAAATCTGTGTCCAACAAATCACTGTAGTCGCCTAATTGCGAACAGAGATTGGTCCCAATTTTTCGACACCAAAAACGTACAGGTTTTACTGTATTCCTTTATCCCGCATAACTTTTCATCACTACCCGCAAAACGCAGCAACGAGTGGCTACGAAATAAAATTATCGATTGAAACGACTTACCTGGACAAGGTTCTGCTTCTGCTTGGTTTATAAACACGAGACTGGTGAGTATAAAAAGCTTTGTTGTTGTAGCTAAAAAGGAAATGACATAAAAAAGACGCCCAGGGGCGTTCACGTGGGATGCGTTGACGGTGGACCTGTATTCTGTAATTGCTCCAAAATTTCAAGTGCGTGTTGGCAGCACATTTATTTTTGTTGGTTTTTTTTAGCATGAATGACGTCATTTGGGTGTCTTGCATTTCGCATAGTTGTGGAGTGTGGATGTTAGAATACTCGGTGTTTCGATTTAGGCCTATTTTGATCCTCGAGTGACACGTGGTCAGGATAATTTTCACAACCTTCAGGGAGCCCAGATGAAGGTTTCCAACCAGCTATTTACCATAATGTGTGCCTCTTTGTTAGTGATGACGTAACTGAATTAAGGCTTCCATATGAAGCAGGAGGTATTCTCTGTAGCAAATATTTTCCTCCGTATCTGTAAACATAAATAAACACTGAAAGGCGTACGAACATCGATACAGGTAGCCCGAGTGAATAGCGCTATAGTTATAGGAAGGCCCGAGTCTAAAACCGTCCTCCGTTCTTCTTCGCCGTCGTCGTCGTTTGCCACAAAGCTCACTTCCAACATATTTGCACTGGCGCTAACGATCAACCTGACTTACCTGTTTACCATTCTCGACCCCAGAACCTACGAATTTTTGGTCAGCTGATGAATCGTAGTTTAAAAGCTGAGAAGGTTATAGGGACGACAATGACCTATTTGCATTCTCGTCCCTAGAGCATACGATTTTTTGGTCAGCGGATGGAATTTA
>OX419336.1:7826170-7833670 GCA_948470475.1 Galaxea fascicularis | reverse complement strand
ACCTTAGGCTAAATATGGACTCTGACCCAGCCAAGCGGCGGAGTCGTTTTACGGCGCCATCCAATTCCATTTTCCTCGCTAATTCCTCGTCGTACATAGCCTGAGCCCTCCATTTTTCAGGTTCCGATTCCACTATTTCCAGAAAACACTCGTGAGCATTCACAAACTTCCTCCATATCTCGTCATACGATGCAAGTTTTGCCGCCAAATCCACCGACGTCAAATTCCTTTCTTCTTCGGTTAACAAAGGCCAAATTTCACCTCTCAGTTTCTTCAATGTTCCAATTAATCCAGCCTTCGATCGCTTTAACTGCTCGGCCTTTTCGGCGCGATCCTCTTCTTCATTTCTCCTCCTTGAATAAATTTTCAATCGAGCTCCCTTTCCCGCCTCGGGACATGAATGAGTCGACATGTTGACACAAATATTTCCAGCCGACAAACAAAGCGCTGAGTTCGAAAACTGTCAGTACCGTAGTACCTGTCTTTATTTGCTCTCAAAGTCCTCAAAACAAACGTCGAAAACTCACGATTCACAATGGTTCAAGCTCAAGGGCACACACTGATCAACCGCACGGCCTCGGTCGATGAATAAAAACAAATGCAAAATTTGGATTTATTCTACTCTATAGATAGAAATTAAATTTCGCAACAAAGCCACTCAATATATTATATGGATAGAATATTTCGCAGTTATTGAAATTCCATTAACTGCGAAATAATAACCTTATGAATTATATGGAGAAAATATTTCGCAGTTATTGAAATTTCATTAACTGCGAAATAATGAAACTCTTCGCTTCCATCAAATTCATCAAAAGCTTACACGTGTAAGCTTATATACGTATGTGAGGTTTTCTGAAAATTACAAAACAAAGGCATTAGGGTCCAAATGTTTTGTTTTGAATAGCGAAGACGAAATCTAACTTACCGAACTGTTTGCTTCTAAAGGAATGGCACAATAACCCCATAATAAACTCCTTCGACAAAAACCCGCTCGCTCAAAAAAAACACAGCTATCAAAGTTCAATGTTCACGTCACGTGATAAGCAAAATTCTACCAAGGGGAGTCGGGAGGGACACAGTGCGTTTTGGAGACGTTTCGAAGCCCAAGTATCTCAACTTTTTCCCCGAGATTGCATGGCAACGCGTTAATCGTTAAAATGTCATCCGTGAAATGCTCAAACGGCTACACAAGCCAGCACTTCGAAAACTGCTCAGTTGCTGAAGTTAAAAGAACTTCTTTTAGCCAACACATTATTATATGTTTATGCTAAAGTCATGCCGACAACGAGAGCAGACAGACTACTTCATCTTATGAATAGTACTTTTTTATCGAAGAGCCTCAGAATAAACAGTTATCTCTGATTATATTTAATAATGCATTAAAGTAAGATTATTTGTATTATTGTACAATTTAACGTGAAAGTGAGATCATGAGCCAGGCTAGACTGAGCCCCAAACTTCGTTAATTTAACCCGTTTTTATTCTCGAACAAAACTGCTTTTAAGATCAGTATAAAGATTTTAAATTTGCTTCAGTGTGGATCAGGCTAATTTTAGATGATGGTGATATTGATACAAGGAAAGGAAGAGAATATGCCAAATTTTATTAAAACAGCCGGGTCCAGCTACAGCCTCCGTAAACTAAAACCTCAGCTTTTGTTGGCTTTTACTTTAGCAAAGTTTAAGAAAGAAACGAATGCAAATAAATAATACAAACTGATTTGCCTTTACGCTGGCATGTTTGTTAAGAGTACCGTGAGGCCTAAGTGGTTTTATTGTTGGGCTTTTGGTATAATACAGGATATTTTACTTCGGAACACCTAGCTGTCAAGTACTTTGTGTAGGTTTTGGATCATTAGAGAAAGCTAGGCATCGGCACTGGATAGCTCAGTTCGAAGTTAACATGCATAGTTTTACAGCCCTGGTTATCAGTTGCTGTATTGCTTTGTCTCTTTGCTCTGTTCCTTCACTGGTCAATCTAAACAACTTCATAAAGGGAAGGAGAAACGTGGAGAGGTGAGAACGAGCTACACTCAAATAAATATAGATAGATGGTCTCTCTGCAGCTGCATGACCTGAATTGGTAAGACTTTGCCAACGTAAGAGTATGGCAAGTACAATAACGAGAATAATGTAAAGATTGTTATAATTTTCTATGTGCATTTTTATGATCTATCAGAGCAGCCGGGAAAGCATACTTAGACGTCTTTTACAACGTTTCTTTCCCTGTTCTTTTCCAAAATAATGTAAATTTAGGAAAATCTTGAAATGTTTATTCCAGAATGAATTAGAATCGTCTTGACTAGGGGTGTACACACTGGGTGTGCGTTGTGCGTTTTCGGACAGAATGCTAACTTCGTTACCCACCCAGGTATGGCGGCTAAGGTGTAGATTAAAACATAAAAGCCTTCGAAACCAATTCCTTTATCGTTAGTCGTCATAGCATGTTTGTAAGGGGCAATTACGACTTGAGTTGATAGACTTGATAAAACCATGTTGGTCTCGCTCATGCAATGGGGAGCAGAGATTGCGTGACGAGCTAAAAGAAAATGTGCGTGCGTAGGAGGCTGTCCGAGTAATCGCAAGAGAATGTTCTCTTTTCAGTACTTGACCTACGAGGACTGTTTAAATGAAGCGTACATGGAAGCCGAGAAATGCAGGGCTTCAAATAATGACACACTACTCCAAGTCGACATTTATGAGATCTGTGATGGCTATCTTGACAAGCTGAAAAGACTCTGTTTAGCTCATTGTGCCAAAGGTTTGTTGTTATAAAACGTGGTAACGATTGCGTGACATGTTGAAAAATAGCACGTTCCTTACATACCTTTATCAAACATGTTTGACATTTTTTTATCGCCTCGCCAGGCGAATTTCTCACCGACTGATTTGCCGCACACATGAGGAAACGGCTGAGCTAACTGCCTCGATTTTGCTCAGCTCTTTCCTCAAGTGCGCGACGGGCTTAAACCGTTCCTTTAATTTTTTTTTTCTATCATTCAGTCGCAAAAATATTCCAAGGAAAAAACGGTTCTCCTGTTTTAGCTATATAGCTTATTCAAGGGGACTTCTTTTCGTTCCAAAATGTTACTGGTGCACTTTTTATTCTATACATTTTCTGGTTGTCGATCGTTTGTCTTGAAGAGAGGCGTAGACGGCCTCTATTCTCGTCTAACTGGCCTTTTCTGAGGGTCTCATTTTTGACCCCATTCCAACCTTCCCATTGCTAAAATCTCTGATCACGCTTCCTCCACCAGGATACAATATCCAAAGAAAACATTAGGGATACCGGAAAACCCATGTGGGACCGGGCCAGATTATCTGAACCCCTTAAGTTTTGTTATTCTACGCACCTGATCATTTTTACCTACCCGTGGATGTTTGTTAAGAAGCACGACTTAGGATACGTCTTAAGTTAGTACGAGGACTTTGATAATCTGGCCACTTTCCTTCACAAACCCGGCTAATTTTTCTTTACATTCCTGTTGTCACCCTTAGCGTCTTGCCTGGATTGTTTTAACAAACTGGAAACGATTACCAAAGGCTGTGCAATGTTTACTGAGAAGATCAATTGTAAGCTTAATACTACAGCCCAGGAATGCAAAGAAACCAAGGTGGCCCTCACCAAGTACTGTAGCCACAAAGAATGTGCAGGTTATAAAAAAATTCAAGAAAAATTGTTTTCTTCTTATGGTTACTGTCAATTATGCACCTATCAATGTTTAGACGGAGAGGGGGAGGGGGTACGGGCAAAGATGCGGCATTTGAACACTTCTGTTGTCCCCTATCTGGGGAATTTGACCACTTGTACTAATTAAAGTTCAAATATTATAAAGGATTGTTAAACTATTTCCAGTCCCAAGGGTCGAGAATTTGACCAAAAAATTGCAAGAAAATTCAAATGACGCACCTTTGCCCGTACCCCCCCCCCCCCCCTCTCGGTCTAAACATTGATAGGTGCATTACATCTCACAACATCTGACCAATCACAGTATATGTAAGCAGCGTTAGGGACCAATAAGAATTCTACGTCAAACACCAGAATTGCATTCACTGCGAAGCTATTAAGAGCGGGAAAAACATTTAATAGCCCATCAAACGCGGGGGAACGTGAGAAATCGGCGTCAATAGTGGGAGAAAAATGCAAAATCGGAACCAAGCGCGGGAAAAACGAGCACCATAACCAGGTAATCGTGCAGAAGCGAAGACAGGATTAGTGATGTGTTGCTCTTCGTTTGTGGCATCCAGACGCCAGCGTACCTACCTACCACGATCTCAGGCCCATTTCTTCTTTTCAGGTATTATTTACCATGGACCCAAAACGCTACCAACCTTACTACCTTATTGTTTTGCGCAGGCAAACTTTCAAAATACTAAATTAAGGTTTTTATCGCCTAATAAAAAAGTGCAAACTTCTATTTTTCAGTCTGCAAAGAACTTTACTGTCGCAACGGAGGAAAATGCGCGGGCCCAACTGCTTCTTGGTGCGCATGTCCAGCAGGATACGGAGGAGCTTTTTGTCAAAAAAGTGAGTGCAACTGACTTGACTTGTTGGTGGTTTGCTTTCGGTCTACGATCCTGAATTTTAATAAGAGCGTTCCCCTGTCTTCCTTTATACCAATAAGTTCGTTTCTCCATACTACAGTGATCAGTTGTCCAAGCTTACAAATGAGCGTCATTCTCATACAATAGAAGCAAAAACCTTGCTCATACTTGCCCGCGGATTGGTTTATTCCAAAACTGCACTTTCTTCTTCTTTCTTCTCTGTGCTATCTGACCTCTATGCAGCTTTTGCCTGTAAGACGAGAGAGAATAAATTCTTAATATAGTTAACCGGCTTCTTGTTTTCCGTTCTGTTATATATGCAGTGACCACCCATTATGCAAACATGTAGAAAGCTGATCTTAACCCTATGTCTGCATACAATCTCCACAGGTCGGAAAAGCCCATGTGACACCCTTTAAATCTTTCATTGCCCTTTATTAGCTAACAAGGAAATATATATATATATAAACATTAAATTTGAAAGGAATAAAATTCAGTCATCTTATTGAAATTCTTTTTGAAAAGAAGGATAAAACGCCCATTTTAACGTCTTGGCGTTTTTGCGCACGATCACTCCACAATCCTGATATCGAACCGTATCTTTCATGTCAGGGCTCATTTCCATTATTTCCCCCCTCATTTCTGCTTCCTATTCCTCCTTATTTCTTTCTTTCTTTTTTTTTTTTGCTCTCCCCCTCCTTCTTCTCCTCTTTAATCAGAGAATCACAATCGAACGCAGAAACGCGGTTAATTTTAACGGAGGTGTACTTCTACAGTCATGCGCCGTTCTTCTTTCTCAGTCATAACAAGGCAGTAAATTGCAAATATTGATCTCACTGTTTTTTTTAGGTAAATGTGCTGGAAATCCATGCAGAAACGGTGGCTCGTGCGTCTGTGAAAACCTTTGTAAATGTCCACCTCTTTACGTTGGAGCACAGTGTCAAAGAAAAAGACTGGGTACGAAAACAAACCCTGCACCAAACGCACAGGCGATACTCAACGCTGGTGATAGTGTGGGCAGCGGTATGTACTGGATCCAGTCCCCTGGAGAAACAGCCCCAGCCGAGACATACTGCGATATGACCTACGCCGGCGGAGCTTGGATGCTAGCCAGTTATGGCTATGTTCACACGACGGGGCTTAATGCCAACAACAAAGCCATACCCAACATGAATAATCCTTTAGGTTACGCATGGCTTCCCACACAACGTAGCTCTTCTAATGGTCTGATAAATCTCCGACACGGTGCAGTTCAAATGGCCAACAACGCTCATTTTATGCTCATGGCTGCGGGCAACAACCCATCCACTGGGGGGATCGATGCATATGCATATGTGTATCGAATTAATCTACAAAACAATCCTTACAACATTACCTTTGCGAATCATAACCTCTATAATGGCGGTCAGTCGGGTCGTATGCATGTCCAAAAGTTTATCGTTGAGGCGTTGAAAGGGGAGAGTGGGAAATATGTAAGATATGCGCTAGCAGAATCCCTGGGAGTGACATGGACCGATTCCTACCCAACTGGGTACGGTTTTAGTGACAAGAATGCGCCGAATGCGGTCTTTAACAACGGTCCTTTTTTCCCGAGTGTTCATTCGGGGTCAGGACGTAGCCCCTGCAGTGGATGCACCTCTACCAATTACGACCCCGATGTACCAGATGGATCCCCTCACTACACTCATCGGGGATGGTACACTGCTACAAACTATGGGAAAACAGGACAAACTTCCATTTGGTTCAAATAAAGGAGACCTTCACTAAAGGTCTATGAATAATTAACCATCAAAACAAAATTACATACATTAAAAAGGCTTACAATTTTCATTAAGATAATAATACTGAGGAAAAAAAGAATAACGAAAGATATACAGAAAAGAGGAACTTAGACGCAATAGTTTTGTGTGCTAATTGGTTTTTGTTGATACAGGTAAGTGTTAAGGTTCCAAAAATCTCTTCACGTTTTTGTTTGCATTGTACATGTTTAATTTAATGAAAAGAAAGGGAATTTAAAGACCCATGACGGACCAATATGCTTTGCGCGCGTCTATTATTGTTTTGACAAACACAAGGAGGAGGCGCCATTGTGTGTTGCGGTCGCCGAAGTTTGAATATTTCGCGTGCTTGTCGGTTGATCAGAGCACAATATGAGTTCATCACTGTCTTTATTGGAAAACTCTCTGGAGGAGAGAAATTTAGGCGAAAGATGGCTCAATAGTAGCGGATAACGAGAAGGAGGAAGACGAAGCCGTCGAGATTGAAGAGGTTTGAGAAAAATCTTCGGTAACTCCAAATGTTCCCTGCCTTCCATCTTGTTCACACGGGCTGTTAAAATGAACAAAGCTGTGATACATAAGCATTGTAACAAAGCTATAAGAAATAAACAAACCATCGAATTCTAGCAAGGTCCTAAACTTGATGTTCTGTGGTCTGTTTGATGCAGCAGATACTCAGCAAAGGCAGTTCGTTGCTTCCGAGAACCGAAGAGTAATTTTCCTCTCATGCCATAGTTCAAACACAGATGATCGTACCATGATATAACGGGCACAACCAGATAAACGTGGCCTCAACGTACGGGAAGGTACGGCCATCAAAATGCCAAACGATCAGAGCTTTCTAGGAGTTCATCATATTCACTCTACAGATATTGCAATTCCAAAAAAATAAAAAAAATCAACACACAAGTGAAATAGTGAAATCCTTTGGGCAACGAAACGTAAAATCAAGCTCGATAAACGCCGGATGGAAGCGGATTGTTGTGGATTCAACGGTCTTCACTTGACTTTTCGACTCACAAAAAATATGTCGACTTGAGTTAACGCACGCAAAGCATATTGGTCCGTCATGGGTCTTTAAATGGACACCTTTATCTAAACGTAATCAAAGAAATATCTAAATACTTTAATTTTTGAAGACATTTGTGCTAAAGTCATGAAACTGAGGAGGGGCT
>OX419336.1:7791170-7823670 GCA_948470475.1 Galaxea fascicularis | reverse complement strand
TATTCTCTAATATTTCAGTGGCCATGTAAAACAGTGAATGACAACATCAAGACATGTTGAGTTTATAGGACAGTTTTCAGTTAATTGACAGAAATGACTTTTAATCTGGGATATTCTTATTCTGCTCATTCCTGGGTTTTCATTTTAACAGTAGCTTCTGTAATTGCATGGTTGGGTTGTGTGATTTGGTTCAATTTTTGTGGCTCCTCAAGTGAGATCCCTTCTTGCTCTAAAATTAATAGTGTTTTCCTGGCCTTACTGATGCCTCAATACAATTATTTTGACAGATATTAGAAAGTGTAACAAAAGTTTATTTTATACCGGCATTTGTTAATAATAATTATTGTGGTTTGTCATTACATTCCTTTAACAAAAACGTTTATCTTATCAATCCAAGAACTGAATATCATTTTTTCAGTATGGTGAGTATGGTTTTCTGAAAAAAAAAAGCAACTCTCAACTGTAAAATTAATTCCTAAATTGTTACAATTCTTGTATTTTTACAGTGTTCACAGCTTTATATTAGGTCATTGTTCTGGGCATTTTTTTTAGAAAAAAGAAAAACAAAAGAAACAGAAAATGAAAGGTGCAACATTGTTTTACCCTTAGCCACGTCACTGCCTCTTACTGTCAATGAAAAAGCCAGCAGGAACCATGGAATGGACTCTGAATTAAGGACTGTAGATTTCTCATGACAAAACATGGAGTGCTGAATGTGAACTGAGTACAAAGAGTTTTTCTTTTTTGGGGGAGGGGGGTGGTGGGGGTTAACAACATTAGATTTTAATTTTTCAAAGTAGGTGTTTTGATGGATTGTGACTCTTATGTATCTGTCTTCTCCATCTCTCATCATGGAATACAATTTTGCAAAGTGTTCCAAGGGCACAAAATGACTCGATGCACCACGAGATTGAAATCTGGGGGGTAATGCACTTCTCAGCCCCTACGGTCCGGTCTAAATCTTGGTTGAACTCCATGAACCAGCAACAAACTGAGTTTTAAAATACTATAATATTTGACTCAGAGAACTCCCAGATTTAAATATCACAAGCAGACCAACTGGGCATTCCAATGAATTCTATTCTTCAGTTTCTTTCTCATTCAAAACGAACAATGTCAGGCGTTCAACACTGTCAAGGTAATTGTTCCGACCTTGATTATGGTAATTTTGAAAGGGATCTGGCAGTTGCATCCTTTGCTCTTCTGTGAGCATAAAGGTTGGTGGATTGTTGTGTACCTGGTAGTCTTCATCACTTACTGTCGCTGATTCATCAGGGTCCACACCATACTGTTCCATTTCATCTACAGTGAGTGCAGTGTGTTGAGAATTTATGTTCTGTGGCATACCACTTGTCCAGTTGTAGCGGAGATATATTATGCTCTGTTTACACTGGCCTTTGATTCATTTGATCTACAAACTCCTGAAGAGATTTATTGATTCTAAAGGGTCAAGAATACCATCTTTTTCCATTTCATCAAATAGCTTTGCATAAAAACACAGGATGCTGGCATAGGCATCCCTATGGGCTCTTTCTACCCGGCAATTATGAACAGAACATCCAGTTATAATGCTTCCCCTGTCCAAGCCTCTCCTCCTCAACATGAACTGAGCAACAAGAACATTCTCCATGCCATAATCACATCTTGCCCTTGATGGCCGGCAACCCAAAGGTTTTGGTGCTCTCCTCAAAAAGTCCCAATACCGTCTCAGCTCTCTTATTGTCACAGCACATGCAATGGGTAATCAAACGTGAAAATCCATCTATACAAACATGGACTATGAGTTTCCATCGGATTAGCTTGTGGGCTGAATAAAAGTGCCACAGTAAGTTTGGTGTTGGAACATTGCACTTTCGACGATAAACTACCAACCGCCACCTTAACGCAGTGCCTACAGGGTCTAACCGTCGCAAACAGCTGCTCACCCTCCAGCGTTAAACTCGCAACCCTCTACTTCGTAAGGCTCCAATGAATCTTCTTCTACCAATATTTGGTGTGAGAAATCCGCCATTGTTGGCATTTGTATCAGCGGCAGTTATTTCTTTGTAGATTTGGTTTAACTCATGATCAGATATGTCTGAATAATGTTCAAAATCCTCACTTATTCCAAGCGCCCTTCGTCTTCTCTGAAGAAATTGAGCTACTGTCAGCAGGCATTGCGAACGATCTTAAACTTGATCAGAAGAAGGTTCCTGCTGTAAACGAGCAGATTGCCAAAATTGTCCATGGCTTACTGAGAGAAAAGCTTACGGACGAAGTGTTGACAGCGACGTAGAATTGTTATAACCGCACTCCAGAAAACTGTGAAATGCCTCACAAGCACGAAGGTCAATCACCTTATCTGGGATAAATTGAAAGCAGACGCGAGGTCTGCTGATATCAAGTTATAACGAGTGCAAACTAATCTTGTCAAAGGGCTCGTTCCTTTAGTTTCTGTTATTGAGAAACTTGTGAAGGCACGGGATAAAATTCCTAAAGATGCATTGGATGTGCCAGAACTAATAAGAGCGGCCACTGGTGCCATTGCTCTGGTAGGTGCCGCTAACTTCGAGTTGAATATGCGACGCCGGGAAAACATTTGACTACAAAGACTACAAACATTTGTGCTCCAGCTCGGTAACCTTCACAGAATTCTTATTCGGCAATGATGCCGATTTATCTAAACAACTGAAAGATCTCGCGGAAGCGACCAAAGTTAGCAAAAAGCTAAACCCGAAAGTGGAAGGCCACAAAAGCAATGAATGCAGGGAATACAAAATGCAAAGTCCAAAGGCTTTGGCTATAACTACTCCTCACGTGGTCAAGGCACTCAGGCCTTTACTAAGGCCCTGCCCCCCCATACTCGAAGAAGGACGAGGGGAGGAGGCCAAACAAGAAGGGCCAGAAAACCCCTCTAATGAGGTAAGCAATACATCAAGTTATTTACAAGCTGGTAGATTACAACAATTTGTCCCAGCATGGAAAGATATTACTGACGACCCAGAGTTAGACTGGGTTGAGCATTGTCATTTAGAATTCATAGATGGTTTAGCACCGGTACAGGAAACTGATTATAAGATTATACAATTTAATGATGCAGAATCTGCTATTATAGATTCTGAAATTGGAAAACTCCTTAATAAAGGTGTTATTGTGGAGTCTACTCACTCACAAGGAGAATTTGTTTCATCCATTTTCCTTTGCCTTAAAAAGAATGGAGTAGACTATAAGATGATCCTAAATTTAATAAACGAGCTAGCTAAACAAGTTCATTGTTTACCGGCACTTCAAAATGGATTCACTTAAGACAGTGACAGATTTGATGACTTAAGGGTGTTTTATGGCATCCGTTGATATAAAGAATGCATGCTATACAGTATCAATTGCCACAGAACATCAAAAATATTTGAAATTCAGGTGGTGGGACAAATTGTATCAATATACCTGTCTGCCAAATGGGCTGGCATCAGCCCCAAGAATCTTTACTAAACTCTTAAAGCCAGTGTTTAGTATACTGAGGCAAAAGGGCTACTTGTCCTCATCATACATAGATTATTGCTATCTTCAAGGAGCAACCTATGGTGAATGTCATGATAATGTAAAAGGGTTGTAACCTGGCCTTCGTTGAAGGCGGACGTGTTATTGCTAGCTCCTTTAGATGAAAATTCAAAACTTGTAAAATCATGTAATCAACGAAGGCTGCTTGGCTTTCATTCGCTTAAATAACATGGGAAAAGAAGACGCCCGAGCCGATAGTCGCAAGCGGTTAAGAGAAAGCGGCTCACAGACTGATGGGGAAGATGCGTTCGACGAAACCGACGGCCATTGTCGTGGCAAACTAGATGAAGTCAGTGAAAAGCTTGACAAAGTGCTGGCAAGACTCGACGAGTTAGAGGCTATGCATGGTAGAGTGGTAGAATTGGAAAAAGAAAATAAAAGTTTACAAGAAAGCCTGATCACCGCTCAACAAGACATCGTCGACCTAAAATTGTTATCAACCGCCACGTGTGCAACACTGGAAACCCACGCAAAGAATCTGGAAGACCTCAATGCTAAAATAAAACATCTTGAGTGCCGTAACATCAAGTTAGAAGCATACACAAGACGTGAAAATCTAAAAGTGTTTAATGTTCCAGAAGGAAGAGGTGAGTCAACTTCTGCTGAAGATCAATTAAAAAAAGTGATGCGCGATAAACTTAAGATCCCAGAGGAAGATATCGAACAAATCCATTTCGAACGCGTTCACCGCATCCCTACTAAGAAGAATACCAGTCAAGGACAGAACTCCAAACCTAGGCCTATTATAGCTAAATTCAGCTTCTTTCAAGACAAGGAGTATGTTTGGTCTTTTGTTAGAAACTTGAAAAACACTAACATTTCAATTGCGAATGATTTCCCCCGGGAAATTGATGAAATACAGAAAACGTTATATCCCATCTTAAAAATGGCCAAACAGAGAAAGCAAACAGCCTATTTCAAAGTTGATAAGCTAATTATAAACGGGCAAATCTACAGAGGTGAAGAAACAACCAATCTCCCATACTACGGTCTCATTATGGACACAAGAAACAGCGGAAACTAAAGCCAAAGCGGTCACGGCGCGACAGCACATCGATAGTTAAATTTAGTTTAAGGTTTATGTGTGTAATAAGTGTTAAACTATTTAACCCTTCTCGTTTAATTAGAAATGTGAATGCTCGGGAAACTTCTTACTTCATATGTTACTGTATGTTTTTTTGTAGATAAATAATTTGTTTTAGGCGAAGATTATCGGTTTATGTGTACTATACTTTCTTGCACTCTGCTACACCATTGGTTTCATTTTCGTTTTATATGACTTCTTCTATAATACCACTTCCCCGATTCAGCTACAATGACCGATCGTTCTCTTAATCTACTATCTCTCAATGCGAGGGGACTCAGCAATTTCAGGAAAAGGCGAACAATTTTCACGTGGTGTCGAAAACGAAACTCGGATATAATATTCCTGCAAGAAACTCATTCGACATTGTCAACACAGTTAAAATGGAAAAACGAATGGGGTGCAGAACTTATTTGCTCCCATGGGAGCTCAAACTCTCGAGGTGTTGCATTCTTGATCAAAAAAGGTCTTGACTGCGTTATTCACTCTCAAATTGTAGATACATCGGGAAGGTATATCGTTGTTAAAGCCGATATCAAAGATAAAATGTATGTTCTGGTAAACATTTATGCACCAAACAAAGACGAAGACATCATTAAATTCCTCAAAAATGTATTAACTAAGCTGCAGACCGAAAATTTAGATTCAGAAGAAAATATTGTGATTGGAGGTGATTTCAATTGTCCTCTGAATCCCACACTGGACAAAAAAGGTGGCATAATGACGCCTAGGAAATGTGTGATAAATTTCATCAACGAAGTCCAAAGTCAATTAGATCTTGTAGATATATGGAGAGTTAAAAACGCGCAAACTAAAAGTTTTACCTGGAGTCAACAATCTCCGCTGATATTTTGTCGCCTTGACTATTGGTTGATTTCTAACAATTTACATGACTGGGTCAAAGCCACAAATATAATCCCCGCCATCAGAACTGACCATTCTGCTATCTATTTAGAATTTGGGAATGTGGACAAAGAGGCTAAGGGTCCTGGGTTCTGGAAGATGAACACCTCCATATTGGAGGATGATGAATACATTGATGACCTTACAAAAATGGTACCAATTTGGATCACGGAAGGCCGAAAAGAACTTTCCGACCACCGTAACACTTGGGACTGGATAAAATATAACATAAGAGCTCATGCTATAAAATATTCCAAAAAGAAGGCAAAGGAGAGAAACGAAAGAGGATCCAAACTTGAAAAAGATTATACTGAAGCGAAACAGGTTTTCGAAACGAACCCCAATGATTCGAATGGCGACAATTTAAATGCGGCTAAGGATAAGCTCGAATCATTTTATGATGAAAAAGTCAACGGAATAATAATCCGTGCCCGAGCACGATGGCATGAACACGGCGAGAAAAGTACCAAATATTTCCTTAACTTAGAAAAGAGAAATCATGTAAAGAAGCATATAAGGAAACTAGTAATAAGGGCGTCGTAAAGACGGATCCCTATGACATTCTTCAAGAACAAAAACGTTTTTATCGAGAGTTATACAAAAGTTCAAATAGTGATGCGGAAAACCGTCAGAACATTGTAAAGTTTCTAGAGAATTTGAATATACCTCAATTAACCGAAGAACAAAAGTTGACCTGCGAAGACAAAATTTCAGCTGAGGAATGTTACAATATCCTCGAAAGCTTTCAAACCAACAAAACTCCTGGGAATGATGGAATTCCTATAGAATTTTACAAAGTGTTCTGGCCTCTAATAAGCGATCCTTTTCTTAAATGCGTGAGCGAAAACTTTGAAAAAGGTGAAATGTCTTGTTCTCAAAAACAAGCGGTAATTACTCTAATAGAAAAAAAAGGAAAAGATCGTTCATATATTGAGAACTGGCGTCCAATTTCTCTCGTAAACGTTGACACAAAAATTATGTCTAAAGTGATCGCCACTAGAATCAAGAATGTTCTTCCAAACATTATATACCATAACCAAACTGGATACGTGAAAGACCGATATATCGGCGAAACAATTAGATCAGTTTTCGATATTATGGATTTCACTGTAAAAGAAAGTATTCCGGGACTAATGATATTTATCGATTTTGAAAAGGCATTTGATAGCGTAGAATGGGAATTTCTTCTCTATTGTTTGAAATCCTTCAATTTTGGCCCTAATTTTATCCATTGGGTCCAAACGTTCTACAGAAAAATACAAAGCTGTGTGATAAACAACGGACTTTCATCTGAATACTTTAATCTTGAACGTGGGGTACGGCAGGGGGACCCGCTCTCTCCTTACCTCTTTGTAGTTACTATAGAAACATTAGCAATTGCGATTCGACAAAATAGAGATATCAAAGGTATCTCTATTGGGAATGAGGAGACAAAAATTCTTCAATACGCAGATGACACGACAGCAATACTTGCCGACACAAGCTCTGCTACTGCTCTTTTTAGGTTGTTAGATGATTTCAAGATTGTCTCTGGCTTAAAGATTAATTGTTCCAAAACGGAAGCTATGTGGATAGGTTCTTCAAGGAACTGTAAAGCTCAGCCTTTTGGAATTAAATGGCCTAACGAACCTATAAAAGCTTTAGGAATTTATTACACATATGATCAAAAATTGCTTCTTGAAAAGAATTTCATAGAAAGATTAGACAGTATTAAAAACCTGACTAGAATTTGGTCCTCCAGAGGACTTTCTATTTATGGCAAAATTACACTTATCAAATCTCTATTAATTCCGAAATTTGTTTATGTGTCATCTTTATTACCTACCCCAAAGGAATTTGTAAGTCAGTTAAACCAGTTATTATTTCAATTCTTATGGAATGGCCCTGATAAAGTCATACGCAAATCGGCGATAAATGAATACTCCAACGGAGGATTAAAGATGATTGATTTTGATAGCATGATAATATCGCTTCGGTTGGCATGGCTAAAAAGAATAGCTAGCTCAAATGATGGCACCTGGAAAAGGTATTTGACACATCGTCTAGAACGCTTTGGCGGCCTTTTCTTGTTTCATTGCAATTATGATGTTAATATCCTTCCACTGAATATTTCTCTGTTCTATCTAGAATTACTGCAGTGGTGGTCAGAATTTAGAGATACGTTCTCTTCAGAAAAAGACTGGCGTTATATTCTTTGGAATAACAAACAAATACTCATTAACAATAAAACAGTTTATTATAAAAGCTATTTCGAAGCTGGTGTAGTTCATATCAGTGATCTATTCTTTGACTTAAATAACAAAGATTCCTTTTCCTTAGTTTCTAACAGGATTTCTAAAACTAACTTTTTAGTTTGGGCAGGTCTTCGGCACTCCATTCCTTCCATTTTAAAAAATTGTACTCATAAATTAACAACAGATGAATTTTCTCTAAAAATTGACGATAATATATTTGATGTTACTAAGAAGAAATCTAAAGACTATTATACTTTACTTGTAAGCAGAAAGGCTCTCTTTCCAACTATTGTAAACAAGTTGCAAAATGAATTTCATTTCACACTCGAGGAAGTTAAACAGATTTTTATGATCCCGCATAGTGTGGCTCTTGAAACATATGTTAAGGCATTTCAATACAAAATTCTTAACTCCATTCTCTATACTAATGCTAAACTTTACAAAATTGGCTTTAAATTGAATGACTCGTGTTCTTTTTGTTCATCTGAACCAGAAACGCTATATCACTTCCTATATCTCTGTCCTTTCTCGATAGATTTTTGGCGTGACTTCGAAATATTCTGGCACCAACTTTTAAAGGAAAACATTAGACTTTCGTTACAAGATATTTTAGTTGGAATAATTCGACAAAACTCCCCTTCTGTTAAGCTTCTAAACTATCTAATTATGATTGGGAAATTGTATTTGTGGGATTGTAGAAGAAGTCAAATTCTTCCGAATATACACGGATTTAAAAAGAAAATTGCTGTAAAATATGAAACGGAAAAATATATTAGTCTGCATAGTAAAAAAACAAAGGATCTCTTTGAAGCTAAATGGATAGTGTCGCCTCTTGTAAATGCTTAACTATTTCAAAGGTTTTAATATGCATCTACTTTCTGTATGTAATTACTATATTATTTACATTATACTTTGTAAACATTTCTAGTCTGTTTTGAATGTTGTAATAATAATAATATTAGTGTTAATTTGTTGTATTATATTATTAGTATTAGTAACACTAGTTATATTAGTTGTAACATTATAATCATGTAGGTAATTTAATAATTTACTGTATTAATATCAATTTGTTTTAATAAAGAATTATATCAAAAAAAAAAATGATAATGTAAAAGAAACGGTTATGTTGCTTGGGGACCTTTGGTTCCCTATTCACAATGAAAAATCGGTACTTATGCCATCTCAGGTCTTGACCTGGGATTTGTACGTAATTCAGTTACAATGACTGTGCAACGTATACGTACTGAGAGCCGAAAGCAAAAACTGAAAAATGCTTGCCTCAACCTTGTTAACTAAGAAACCTTCACAGTTCAAAATGTCTCAGACGTAATTGGCCTGATAGTGTCAAGTTTCCCAGGGGTGGAATATGGCCCCCTCCACCATCGTAGTCTTGAAAGAGACAACTCAAATGCTTTGAATTGCGAGAGAACAAAGGCAACTTTGGATCTTTTATGATCCTCTTCCCCAGTTCTAGAGCAGAACTAAATTGGTGGATATCTAATGTGATACTTCACATAAACTTATTTCTCATGGTGAACCTGACCATCACATTCAAAGGGATGCCTCAGCCCATGGCTGGGGAGGTGTGAGGGGAGAACAGAGAACAGGGGGGAGATGGAACCAGCAGGAAGCATCCCATCACATTAACTATCTAGAATTACTGGCTGTACTCTTAGCAATAAAGGCTTAATTATGCAATGAATGTGCACATTTGCATATCTAGGTTCAATGTGATAATACGACTGCAGTTTGTTATATAAACAACATGGGTGACTCAAAGTCCCCCGACTGCAATTCAGTCGCAAGACAAATATGGGATTATTGTGTTGAGCACAACATCTGGATAAGCGTCTCACACCTGCCAGGATGTGAAAACACTGAAGCAGATCGAGAATCAAGGCATTTTAATGATTGTATTCAGTGGCAGTTAGAGTCAGATGTATAGTACTCAATCACAAGCGATTTGGTCAGCCAAGCATTGATTTGTTTGCATCTCACTTAGATAAGCAATGTCCAGTCTATGCCTCATGGAGGCCTGATCCCGATGCAATGTTTGTTGATTCATTCTCCGCAAACTGGAATAAATTTTTCTTCTATGCATTCCCTCCTTTAGGCCTTATAGGGAAATGCCTGAAAAAAATTCAAGCAAACAAAGCAGAGGGGATTCTGGTGGTGCCTTGCTGGACATGCCAAAGCTGGTATCCCAAATTGCTGAGACTACTAATTGCTCCTCCACTGATGATCACTCACAGGGAAACCCTCCTGACTTTTCCAGGGTGCCAGAAACTTCACCCATTGAGGAAAAAGTTGAATCTGTTAGCTTGTCATTTATGGGGAGACTCTACAAGAACAGAGGCATTTCTGAGAGAGCAACCAACATTGTTCTCCAATCCTGGCGCCACTCATCACAGAAACAGTATGATGCACTTATCAGAAAACGGCTTCTCTTCTGTACTAAACGGCAAGCAGATCCTGTTTGCCCAACTTTCTCTGTCCGACCTCGTAGCTTAGTCGGCAGAGCAACGGTAGATCTAATCCGGAGGTCGTGGGTTCGATTCCCACCGAGGTCATAAGAATTTTTTCTTTGCCTCGTGTGGTTCCCTGATACCCTTTACTAGGGCTAACGACCAGTGGGTTTTTCATGGGTTTCTGTTAGCACTTTAATTTACACTTCAGAGTTAATTCTCTGTTCCATCACAACTATAAGTATGGATGTGGAATTCGTGACAACCCTTTATGAGGAAGGACTGAGCTACAGTAGTATAAACTCAGCACGATGTGCTCTGTATGCGATTTTAGAAAGTTCGGCCTCTGCTCACTCAACCTTTGGTGAGCACCCTGATGTTAAAAGGTTTATGAAGGGCATTTTCCAAAGTAGGCCCCCTCTTCCTCGTTATTGCAAAACTTGGGATGTCAACCTGGTACTCCAGTACATTGGCTCCATGGATAAATCTCGGGAACTCTCACACAAGGACCTGACATTAACCACAGCTCAGAGAGGACAGTCTCTGCATTTATTGGACACTCGGAACGTGGTTCAAGAGGAGACTTCTAATACGTTTATGCTTAATAGTAATTTAAAACAAAGCAAACCTGCAGCTGGCAGGTCAACTTCTGAGTTAGTTCTCAAGCTTAATGCTTACCAACATGATCGCAATCTTTGTGTTGTAAATGCATGTTCAGTGTACCTTGACAGGACTAAGTTATTACGTGGTAGCAAATCCTGTTTGTTTATTACGCATCAGAAACCACATACGAAAGCCAGCAGAGACGCTGGATCCAACAAATGATGGTCAAGGGTGGCATCGATATTAATGTTTACAAGCCTCATAGTGTCAGATCGGCTGCAGCTAAAGCTGCCAATGCTTTCCTTACGGAGATCATGCAAACTGCAGGGTGGAGTTCAGCGACCACCTTTGCCAAACTTCTTGTGCTACTACTTACCTGATCACCACACTTAAGGCTTTAAAGACTGATTACTCGGGCGGCTGGTGCTTTCTCACGTGCTGAACAGATAAGTAGTAGCACAAGAAGTTGGGGTGGGTCTACAATACCTCAACAGGGTATGGGCGTGACTTCTTGTGCTACTGATGACTCGGCAGAATCCCAATCAAACATCGACTTAAGGTAAGTCTCGTTTAATTTTCAATTCTCTCAGTACTATGAAAAATAACTAGCAGTACCACCCAAAAAACAAGTTAAAAAATTCATTCATTTAACGTTCTTGATTTGTATTTCTTGTGTTTTGGCTGCCGTCAATCAAACTTCGGACGATTTGATTTTATTGGAAAAAGTGCAAAATGATCTTAAAGTTATTACAGAAAGAAAGACAACTTTGTTTTGTTTCAGAATTTGCAAAGAAAGGGTTTTGCGAGCGTGCCGTGCTGAAATTTTGAGTATCGCCTTGTTCCTTGGGGAAGGAACGAGCTGACACTAAAAATGTCTGCACTGCAAATAAATTTGTCCTGTCTCATGAGCAGAAACTATATTTGGAAGTGTAAGTTGAGAGATGAAATCCCCAACCTTTCACAATTTCTGCGCCTTTTGAAAAAAACTTTTGAAATCGAAACAAACGGACTCAACCTCTAGCCTGAAAAATGGAAACCTCTCCTTGGCCACCTTTAAGGGGTTAATTAAGAGTGCAAAAATTTGCAAAACTCAAATCGCGTGACCTTATTATTATTAGCGATATCACCGACATAGTGGCCTATCTATGCTTGTTCAAATACGTAATCGGATTTTGTAGTGTGTTAGTAAATAATATGGAACAGCATTCAGTAACAATAGAAAATTCAAAACAACGTAAGAAATGTATGTAAACATGGCATATCAATGTAACTTTACTTAACTTAAAGCTGTAAGTAGTGTTCTGTAGATTTGTTGGTTAGATTGTTTTACAGTAAGTAGATTGTAACGGTGTAGTTGGTTCTTTTATGTAATTTTAGTGGATCGTTTGTGAAATTAAATAAAAAAAAAAGTGTCTGCACGGCAGGCTAGGGTTTTGCGAGACCAAGGCGTTTTCAAATTTGATTGACGGTAGCGAAATTACAGGAAAGGAGACAAGTTGTGAGCAGCGCCGGTCGCTAAGTTTCAAAATAGGTGTAATGACTTGCTTGTGGTACGGAGCGCTTGATTTTTCAAGGGTTAAATAAAATACGTAAGATCTTGTAAGGTTAACTACTAAAGAAAAGGAAAATTCAAGACATGAAAATTTTTATTCAAAATAGTGTTACTTTCAGGAAACAGGTCTTTTGAATACCTTTAAAACAAACTAGTTCAATATAAAATCTCAACATTTATAGGTCAACGTGAATAAGCTTCTTGGCCAGTGAATCATATTTTATATTCAATCTGTCCAATAATGAAGCAATGCATCTTCTATTATTTGTTTACTACATGAATCAATATTATGAAGTCCTGCCAATGATCAAAAAGTGAGCTTTAAAAAAAGTGGTTACTTTCAGGAAACAGCTCTTTCGAATATCATTCTTTAAAACAAAGTAGTTCAATATGAAATCTCAACATTTATGGTTGAACATGAATAAGCTTCTTGGTCACTGAATCATATGTTGTGTTCAATTTGTCCAATAATGAAGCAACGCATCTTGTATTATTTCTTCAGTGCATGAATCAGTATCATGAAGTCCTGCCAATGATCAAAAACTGAACATTAAAAAACAGTGGTGTTACTTTCAGGAAACAGCTCTTTCAACTATTTTTAAAACAAAGTAGTTCAATATGAAATCTGAGCATTTATAGTTCAACATAAATAAGCTTCTTTGTTACGGAATCATATGTTATGTTCAATGTGTCCATTTGAAGCAACGCATCTTCTATTATTTCTTGACTGCTTCAACCAAATTTCGTAACAGCAGAAGTGCCATTTGGATCAGGTATACCAAAACAATAGGCCATTTCCGAGTTCATGTCTGCCTCCTCTTCAAAGCGAGTCTAAGTGCGAAGTTTTTGTGATGGTAATTAGTTCTACTTTACATATGAATGAAAACTAATTTTCATAACAAAAACTTCGCACTTAGACTCGCTTTGAAGAGGAGGCAGACATGAACTCGGAAATGGCCTATTACGTGCATGAGAATCAAATATGTAAATACAATGTGCAGTCTTTATTAGACCCATTATATAGCCTTCTAATATTATAAATGCAGAATCATTATCACGGAAAGCATTCATCAATGCCGAACGCAAAGGGAAGTATGGAACCTCATTTCCATGCTCGTGACGAGCGATTTCTCCTTGATAAAAATCTTTGTAATTTATCACCCACAAAGGTTTATTATGTGCCTCTACCACCGGTAGATCAGTATTAGTCACCCAAGTAAGTGACTTGTTATTGTTGTCCACCCAATTAAGCGGATTGTGTTCTCGTGGTTCGGCGCAAATTTGTGAATCCTGTTTTGTTTTTGACGCAACAGTGAAATTATTGCTATTAGCCTCCATAGACCAACATACTGTATAAGGTAAATAGTTCAGAGACAACGTCGCTGTGTCAGGAATGGATCTACTTTCAAGAACATCCAAATAAAGTCGATCTCCTTCCACGAGGATGTGATCGACGGTGGCGGCAGTCCACTCTTTGATTGGTAAATCCTGAGCACATAATGCAGGAGTCAATGTAAACCCCCCCCCCCCCCCCCCTCACACACACCCCGGGACAAGGTGGGTATTTGTTACAGACCTAATTTCAAATATTAACAAATTCCCCTCACCCTGGTGAAGCTATCCAACTACCAAAGTCCTCAAATGCTCCACCATGTGGGGCCTCCCTTGCCTGAAATGTACTGGATTAGAGGGCAGGTGGAGACCAAAACGGAAAGTATACATCTTAAGTTGTAGATGCGTATTCGTTCTGTGCATTGCTCCACTTTTAGAGAGTAGATTGCTTAGATTTCAATTGCAAATTACTATATTTAAATAACAAAAGCACTCACCTCTCGAGGATCCTTCAAGGAAAAGCACGAGTTGATGTTTGGGATGAACAACCGCTGACCTCGCAACAGTCGGCTCACGACAAATCCCCACCCAAACCCCTAACCTGGAGGCGGTGAAATACAAATATTACCCAATCCCCCACCACCTCGGGGGTACAATTTCCCTCAAATCCCCTTCTTTTCCCCACTAATCCCCACCTTGTCCCGAGAGGGGGGGGGGTTACATTGACTCCTGCATAACAGGGCTAAAAAACTAATGAAAGAACATTGTCTTCCCCGTGAAATGTCACTACAACGTTCGTGACCTTGATGAATGCTTCACGAGATAGAACGCTTGAGTTTGACATAGCTATAGTTAGTTCTTACCTAAAGCAACAGAACAGCACAGCACCAAGAACCCAGGGAAGAAAACGTGGCACGTGGCACGTTCAGCACGCGTATACGAGCGTCTCCTGAATATTATCCGGGAATATTCCGTTTCCCGAATATCATCCGAAAAATCCCGTGTGTTTGAGCGTTCCCGAGTTTCATCCAACAGCGCTCCGAAAAATCCTTTACCAAAGACAAATGTTCGAAAAATCGAGATTTTTGCTAGCTTCTATGACACAGGCACCCACACTCCGATACTTGTCGAGATTAGTAATGCTCCTTGCCTCCGGCTCCGCAGCAACAATATTTTTTGTCCTCACCCTTTCCCCTTTTCCGAAGGGGGCAGCTTTCTTTTCATCTGTTGGAACAGATAAATTCCTATCGGCGATCTGCCGCCATCTTGCTGTTTACCGCGCCAAAATTTATCAGTCGGGCGCTTGCGTCAGGGATTCATACGCTGACCAGATATCCTCTGCAAGGGTATCAAAGGGTTTTACAGTGGCTCAACGGAAGGGACGGACTCAGAACAGTTGAGAAAAGGAAATGAATTAGTAAAATTCGCTCATGTTTTAAAATTATTGATCATCCTCGATTTATAACGCTTACTGCAGGCAATTGTATTACAGACAACCGCCGACCGGTTGGCTCAATTGGTAGAGCTGCGGACTAACGGTCGTGGGTCCCGGCTGGACCAACCCTCCGGACGATAAACCGGCCGTAGGTACCGTCTCACAACTCTTCATAATTGATTCAGTGGGACGTTAAAGAGCCACTAGGGACGTAATGAACTCTGGCTGTGACCACCCCTAGTGTTGCCCTTGGGTTTCTGCTTCACAAAGGGATAACCTCATTGCGCCTTTCCCCTGCCGGTTTATATGACAATACAAAACGTCTTACGAAGTTGTATTAGCTGGTTTGCATGGTTAAAAGTTCCACACAAGTAATGCGATTGCAGACCATTACGTCATTGCCTGATCTCTGATTATGATCAAGGATCTATAACTGTAATAGCAGTGATAGGAGAGGCTAAGGGTGAGGGGTGGATACATGTTTTAGGGTTTTGCATGTAGCTTTTAATAAACGTTTGTATCCGGACAGTATGACAAAGTGAAAGGGGTTTTTAAGCTGTCAAAGAACCGAATTTTTATTTGGCAAAGCTGAAGTTTAATGTGAAAACGTATCTTACGTGCATCGCGTTACAGATAACGACAGATTTGAATTAAACTCGACTTCTTCAGCCACATATTCGACAGATCAAGTTTGCAAATATCAAATGAAAACATGCCTTAACGATACCTAAGAAAAAGTTACTATACAATGAAAACCCTATCGTGAAGCAAAAAAGTACTTCTTAAGACTGTTAGGCCCGCTTCAGACGCCGCACTGTTCATGAGTCGAACCTAATTCGAATTTAGACCGACCCAAATTAACAAAAGTATGGCTGTTGATTCAGACTTAATTAGCCGTTCCTAATACAGTTGCAGGAAAACTTATCAATATTGTCAGTGGTTTTGAAAATATATACCAAATAATAATTTATGCATTAAGTTCGGCACATGAAAAGTTCGGCGTCTCAATCAAAGCCGTTCCAAAGTCGAAATTCCCGGCCTGCAAGCCAGGCGAGAGGAAGAGGGTCCCCTATACTTTTTTCGTGAAACGTGATTGGGACTATTTTTTTCTCGTGAAACGTGATTTAGGTTTATTTGTTCATTCGTGATTTGTGATTGCCGATATTTGCTTTATCGTGAACGTGAACGAATTTTGGGAATGATCCGTGACGCGCGAACAGTCTCAATATTTTTACGTGAATGCATTTTCCAAAGTGGTATAGGGGACCCTCGAGGAACACCTGAGCAGTTCCAGATTAAAATAGCCGTTCCTAATTGATTCAGACGCCTAGCTTTTCATGTACTTAATTCTATGAATCAGGCTCGCCTTATGAAAAGTACGGCGTCTGAATCGGGCCTTAGTCTAAAAAAGGCCAATCATTCTTAAAAAAGGCCAATCACCAAAATACATTTCTAAGCTTCAGAAATGCATTTTGGTAATTATACTTGCCGAAGGTTAATTGAAACTCGTGACCAACAAGTATCAACGAAATAGAGATACACCCTATCACTCGTTACAGATCTGTTTCACAAGCTTACTATGCAAATTAAAGAGTCAAACTAATCTATATTCATGAGAAACCGAATCAAGCTTAATTATCATTCCTTAACCCTTTAACTCCGAGAAGTAATTAGCATATAACTCCTTATTGTATTAATATATTGTCAGCAAACATGGTGACAAACTTATCAACCAGAAAGTGTATCTTGATATAACCACAAAGTCTCTTAACTAATGTACAAGGAACTGTATAGCACCTAGAAAGGAGAATTGATAAGGAGGTTTTGGGATTTAAGGGTTGAGCTCCTCCATCTACTATCCAACTGCACTTCGATCGAGATGCAGATCGATCCAGTTGGATTATCCAATCGCAAAAGACTATTCACGACTGGTTTTGGTTACGATTCTTTGACTGCGTTAACCTCGGCTGAAGTCTGGCACCACAACGTATTCATTCGTTACTTCGTATCGCGGATAAATAGAATCAAGATGAGAGCGGCGACTCGTCCTGGATTTCTTCTTTTGCCAGCAATACCAAGCGGGAAGTGATATCAAGATGATAAGGGCGGCCACTAACACTCCTATGACAGCGCCGGGGTAACGGATTCTGCTGATCCAACTTCGTTTATTTTGGTGATCTTCGGGATCATTTCCTGGTGTTTCATTTTGGGGTTCCTCACTGGGGGTACTACCAGTGACATTTTGTACTGGTAAATCTGTACAAGAGTTAGAACAGTCAAGGCCTTGTCTTTTGTCGTTTTTGTTTTCGTTCTCGTTCTCGTTATTGCTATTGGTGTTACCTGATCCTCCTTCGCTTTCCCAACAAGCGTCTGTCGGACCTGTTTAAGGTATGGAGTTACAGCCAGTTTTAGTGCTGAAAGGTTATAGGTCTTTTCATTAGTGTACGGTTAGGGACGGACCATTATTTTCCTGGAGGAGGGGGGGGGGGTATGAAAAATTTTCCGGCTCTGCTGGAGGAGGGGGTATGAAAAAGTTTCCTCTGCAAATATTTTTTTCGAACAAAACCTTCCTGCAAACAATTTTTTTCCCGATTTTTTTAAACCACGTTCTGGCACAAAAAGGAGGTTCCCTTTTTGCTGCCGTCAATCATTATTTAATTGAATATTTTACGGCGGCGACCAACGAATTGGAAAGAGAAATCTACAAAGCGGATCGAAAGGCACCAATCACTGCCCGTGAACGTTACCTTTTAACATCTCTGATCTCATCGTTTTTGTTTTCTGAGACGTCCATTATGATGATTGGCGGCAGTGAATAGTGAAACCGTTGCTTGAATTTTAAATGCCCAGTCCTCGTGTTATTGAAAAACGTAATATTTTAAACTATTTTTTGAAGAAAATTTCAGAAACGCTATACCCAATGAAATGAAATGTAAAATAATGTTGATATTTAATTGCTCCAATAAGTTACTGTTTTTAAGCCGGAAAAGAATCAGCTATTTACTGATTTATTATTTGATTTTATTGCCAACATGACCACTTTGAAATGCCTTGCTTGGGTTTATTTTTGTGCATGGTCAATTCGAAGATCCAATGGGAAACGTTTGTTTATTTGTCAGAGCTGGATTCGCTCTGACAAAGGGCTAACGCTCGAAACGTCAGCTTTTAGAGTCCCTGTACGGTGGTCAATTTACTGACATTATCAACTCCGTCGATAAAACAATTTTTGTGTACTACTTCCCCACTGACGCAGTACCATAGTTTCTTTAGCAATAATATACATACAAAAATTTGTGCATTCTGATTGGCAGAGAGCATGTCAATTAATCCCAAACAGTGCAAAACATAAAAAATTAGACAAAGGTAGCTTACCTGCAGGATAATTATGATTCTCCAAGTATAATGCGTAGCTCCAGGGATTCATTATGCACATTTTTGCCACTAGTTTCCAGGCCATCGCGGTTCTAAGCAATTGTTATGAGGGCAGTGTGAAGCGTGAGAAGTGTCTTTTGAGAGGGCAAAGTGTGAAAGTCAGGGTACCGGGCGGGAAAAACAATGGTCTCATGGTAAGAGTTGGCATCCCAACCGCATAAGGGTGGGAGCTGAATCCCTGGTGGTACGCATTATACTTGGAGAATTATCCTGCAGGTAAGCTACCTTTGTCTAATATTTTATTCTCCGTCGTATAATGCTACGCACTGCAGGATTCATTATGCATTGTTCAAAGTAGCGTGACTTGGCACCAAAAAACACAACGTGACAAATCATTGTACACGTGTTTATTCAATGATTCGACACGTCGAACTATGGGTTATCCAAAACTGCACTGGCAAATAAATTACAAGGAGCTACGTCCTTTTTATAATACTTTAAGTACCAGAATTCTTTCAATCTGCGGTACTCAATATTGTGTCCAGGGGAACCCCCAAGAGGCTTGCTTTCGACGTAGAAGCGCTTCCAAAGCTGTGACCTGTGTAAACGGACGAGTCAATTCCCGCCAAACTAAGAACAGTTTTGAGCCATCTTGACAGCGAGGAACTTCCAACCGCCTTCAAAGGTGAACACAGCGAGATGAAAATTGAATCTGTACCAATGGAATTCCTCACTGACTCTGGTTCGACTGATATACGTCTGGAGAGTGGTGTTGAGCTCTTTCCTGGTCGAGATGTTTTTAACAGTCTTGACACACAGAATCTCGTTCCATCCATTGACACTGACATATCCTTTAACGTCAGCGCTGCCAGAGCCTGACTTCTCTGAGCTGAGACCAGACCAACAAGAAGCACAGTTTTGAACGTTAGATGCTTCATCTCCAGTGTTTCTAACGGATCTCAGTTATCCAATAACTTCAACACAATGTTCACATCCCAAGTGCCATTACACCTCGGAACTGGGGGGCGCACGTTAAACATGCCCTTCAGCAGCCGAACTATCAGAGGGTGTTCTCCAACCAACATGCCCGACAGAGCTGATCGGTAAGAGGTCACTGTGCTGTACGATTTGCCTTCGCCAAACTGGTCAGACAAAAAGTCACACACCGTCCCTACAGTCGCTTGTACAGGATCTTTCGTCCTTTGCTTACACCGGCCAATAAAGCACGACCACGCCCGCCAAGTACTGCTTCCCTGTGCCGGCTCTCCACGACTCCAAGCTGTATGTGGCTGCCCTTGAAGAAATTCCTTCACCTTCCAATCGACTCCTGATAAATTCCACGCGCTAGGCGAAGAGACTTCCTCAGCGGATGCAGCTGCCCTGACTGGGGGCAGGATCAGGAACGTCTGCCACTGGGGTAACAGAAGTGGTCTGTTGATTACCATCTCCAATATTAGAGGAAACCAGTGGGCCGTCGACCAATCTGGAGTTGTCACAACCGCGCTTGGGACTTCTTCCACTTTCAGTTTCTGCAACACTTTGCCCAGTAAGCTGAAAGGAGGAAACAAATAAGGTTTCAAACAAACCAAAATACCGAAAACGCGTCCACCGCCCACGCGCCTGGGTCTGGTTTACACGAAACATAGCGGCCCACTTGATAATTTAAACGCGACGCAAATAAATCAATGTCTGGAGCAAAATAACGTTCAACTATCCACTTAAATACGGTATGATTGAGTTTCCATTGGAGGCTGCTTTCATGCTTGTGCGATAAGCTATCCGCGCATACATTCTCAACTCCAGGAACGTGAAAGGCTTCTACAGAACAGTCAAACGACAAGCAAAGTTCCCAAATGGAAAAACCTATGCCATTCAGGGACACTATTTTCCCACCCATGTTGTTGACATACGCAACCGCAGTTGAGTTGTCACAAAACACTTTGATTACATTCCCTCCGCATGACGAGAAGAGAAAACTTTGAAGCCCTAACAGAATCGTTTGCAGTTCCAGCCAATTGATGTGTTGTTTCTGATTGAGACGCACCTGTGGTCAACACCATGACTGACCAATGCTTCTTAATTGATGTGCCATTGTACAAATGACACCTAGTTGAAAACCATTCGAGCTCATCTTTAGCCTCCTGAGACAACGAGCATGCCGCATGGAAATCATTCAAATTTTCTTTCAGTGCATTGAATTTAGAAAATTCCAAATGCTGATAGTGTAATCTCGCCAATTTTATGGCCGGGAATGAAGATACAATCAATCCAATGACCTCAGCCGCTTCCCGAATAGATCGTTTAGAGTGGTGTTAAGTGGCCGAAGCCCTCTCAATTAGTTTATTCAGCTTTTCCTGAGGCAAAGAGACCGTCATACTTGACGAGTCAATTGTATAAAGCCCATTCAAACGTAAACATTTCGAGTGATCGGCATGGATCGGGACCGATAGGTACGCATCCTTTAGGTCCATTGTGATCATGTAGTCATTGGATCTAATTAAATCCAAAAGAGAACTTAGGCCTTCCATTTTAAAGTGGTGGTATTCCACAAAATGGTTCAGTGGTTTCAAATTAATAACAGGGCGCAGCTCGCCACCTTTCTTTGGAATTGTGAATAGATTCGATAGGAATTGGTTGGGAACAAAAGACGCACGTCTTCAGTATCGCACCTTTTCCCAACAATTTTCCATCCTCCAGTGAAATACATTCTTTCTCGTCTCGAAAGAAAGGCGTTTTGTTAGGTGATTTGTATTGAACTGGATATCTTTTGAACTAAATCTTATAGCCGCGCACGGCGTCTCTTATCCATTGATCAGACGAAATCCTGTCCCAGAATAGAGAAAATAATCTCAAACATCCGCCTACCTTTGGATAAACTTCACAACTCTTGCAATGGTTAATCCTGATTTTGATCGCTTTTCATGCGATCCGCTTTCGGGGAGAGCTGCTCTCGATGAGGTTTGTGTTAATTCCGGCGCTTTGAGTTTAAAGAATAATCTGTCCATAATTACGCCGTTTGTTATACGGTTGGCTTGAGTCAGTGTGAACCATGACTTTTACGCTTGGAGAAGTTCGCACTTTAAGCAGCCATTCTTTTCACTTGTGAAATATCCCTTATGCTCTGGGGCAACTCGTCCCCAAATAACATGGTTGTTATCGGTTGGGATTCGCGGCAAAGAGATTTGAACCCCGGGGCAACCACCGACTTTAGCATCTCTCTACGCTTCATCGAGAATTCAAACACTGAATTCCCCAAAAGCGTTAGCGCGTCAATAGCCAAATCGTGGGCATCTGCCACTGGAATGGATTGGGCCTTGTTTTTCTTGGCTTCCACGAATTTGCTGGCAAGACTGGCTACTTTCACGACTTTTAACTTTGTCCAAAAGGTCGTCCCATAGTTCGGGGTTAACTCTACGGACTTTCAAATATTCACAGTTCTCGGGACGAAGGTATTTGGCTTGAATCTTTAAGAACTGTTCTTTGGCAGGTTTTTTCGTGCAAGCGTTACCAATACGCTTTGCCACTCCATCATGGACTTTAGGACCGCAGTCCTCACAGTCCTTAAAAAGGTCCTAGTAGGCAAGATCAGCCGTTTCGTCCTTATGACTGATGACACTTTCTGCTGGGTCGTACACATCATCGTTTTCCACCGGCAGAAAATCTTCTTCGAGGTCTGAATTCAGTGACACAGTTGGTCTAGCGCTTGACCAGGCGTCAAACTTGTGAGCCAGAGCTTCAAAACTTGATGACAAGGTATCCAGTTTGGCTTCCAAGCTAGAGAAACGCGTCTCTTGATCCGTTGGAGCCGAAGGTTCTTCTTCTTCATTCGACATACTGAACATGAACAAATAACCACGGCCTGGAAAAATGCACGCGAAGAAAAGACACTTCTCACGCTTCACACTGCCCTTTTATAAGGGGGAAATTTGCATCACAATTGCTTTGAACCGTGATGGCTTGGAGACTAGTGGCGAAAATGTGCATAATGAATCCCGCAGTGCGTAGCATTATACGACCGAGAATTGAAATTTTTTGAGTGCAGAAAGCCGAAATTAGTGCAAAAAGTTGAAGTTAAAAATAACAGACGGGTACCTCGAAAAACCGTAACAAAACAAACACAGAATCATATGTAAAAAGCATGCCGAGGACGCCAGCGATCATTCAGAAAAGCTATTTTAAGAAAATTAATTCTCCTTTGGAATCGAATAAAAGTGCAAAAAGTTGAGCTCTTGAAACAAGCAAGCCTGGACTTTTCACTGTTTGCTCTATTTCAGGCTTTTAAAAGCGAAAAGCATTTTGAAAGATAACCTGATTTTGACACTTATTATTTTTGCTCAGGGGATATTTTTGGTCTGTATTCCCCAAACATGTCAACAAGCCGTTGCTATTTTTTGGACCAATCGGGTTCTTGGAGCCGGAGCGTGTTAATCCCGCAAGGCAAAAGAAAAACAAACTGTCTGCTGTTTGTCTGAAATTTTTGGACATATATTATTAACAAGTAATCACATGATTTTTCTCGTGCAATTTGGAATAAATAAGCACTTGTAAATTTTTCAAAGACCCCAAATTGTACTCGCCCTACGGGCTCGTGCAATTTTGTTAGACATTGAAAAATTTACCCGTGCTCATTTATTCCAAATTACACGAGAAAAATTATGTGATTTCCTATACAAACTACCCCCTATAACTACAACAACGTGATGATCGACAAAAGAGAAGTTGCGCACAGCGCTTTAATGACGCCTTTTTAACTTTTCGACTGGAAACCAACTAATATTGCATTGCATAATGACACTCATTGAATTCATAATTGAGACGGTGTGTGAAAGTTGCTTCAAATTACATGTAGTTCTAGTTTAGACAAAGTGGGATTGACATCGGCACGCTGGCCAAGTGACCTCCACTCGATAAGCTTAAGATTTTAAGTTCAGTTAAAGGGGTGGTCTCGTTCATGGCTCGATTACTGTTGGTAGGCACAGATTGGAGGAAGTATTAACGGTTTCCACAAAACCATGCTACATACAAAAATCTCCGTTAACACGCTGGTTCGATTAGTCAACTCGTTGGTTTTAAATCGCTGAATTGTGCAATCATTCACTACACAGAACCAAAGTGAGCACACTCTGTACAATTCATTCAAGGTACTACACAAAACCAAAGCAAATAAATGCAACAAATGGAGTTTTAGTTTCAATAATTCCTGTCCACGTTAATGGTCCTCCAAAGCCTACAACGGATGTGTTCTGTTAGTATTTGCAGTGGTCCACGTGGAATTTTGAGGCGATTGGAACCTTTATGTTTTGTCAGCGGATCTGGTCGCTTCTCTAGTGGACTATCCAACGTTGGAAAGATATACATGTAGAGAGAGAAATCGTTGGAACTGAAACCACACCAAATGCCTCCAAATCGGCCCAAGAACCACACAGTACACATAAAGTACAACAAAGGAGATAAGTTGGGAAGTTTTTTTTGACAATTGTTGCTAATTTTCCCTTCATATCCGATCCGTTTCCCCCCCCCCCCCCCCCCATACAAAGTCTTATAATTACACCATTACGCTGGTGTTTACATTAAAAGGTCAACATAGACAGTAGAGCTTGGGCCACCTCAGTATTTTTTAATCCTAACAAGAGTGGCTTTGTAACTGGCAAGCAGCTTGTATATGCTAGCCATACAGCCCGCAATAGGCGATGGGCCTTATTTGTAAACATCAACTGATGTGATGCTTGTAGTCGTAAGAAAGGCTGAAAAGGATTTCTGCTTGAAAGCCACGAGTATGAGTCACCATAATCAGGACTGTTGCAAATTAGCTCGCTACGGAAATGTTGACGTTCCTTTTCGATGGGATGATCCACCTAAAACTCGAAAAAAGGACCCAGACGTCTTCCTCCGTACGTCACATGCAAACTGTGATCACTTGAACAACCATAATTACAAAGATGCATCTCGAATAACACTCCCCAAAGACAACACCCAACGGAAGGAGCCAGCTCAAAACAGCTCGCTTGTATTTCGTCGTACGTGGACTTACAAAAATTCAGTTTCAGTTCAGTTTTCAGTTTTATTTATGTAATCATACATGACACTTTACATAATGACACACTACCCACAAATAGCAGAAAATGTGCCAATCAAAAATAGTCAAAGCCAATGAAATCGCGCAATAAAGGCAGAACGTCCCAAGATGACTTAATTATAAATTATCTTAGTTTCTTTTAGTTAATTAGTTATTCTTGCTTATATCGTCCCTGCCAGCAGAGGTCTCTGAAACAAATGAGATGAGATAGACTTCTGGTGGTCCCCGACCAGTTCCTGTCATGTACCCCGCAGACCACACGCATGGATACACAAGAATGCGCATGCTCTGTTCCAACTCACTGCTGAAAACTATGTCACTACGTCAGAATGTCAGTAGCGTTTCTGACTGGAAGGCAAACACACTTCGAACAAGCTATAAAAATCAGGTTTTTCCTCTCTTAACGATCACACTCTCAAGGAAATAACGCCAATATAGAAGAAAGTCATTAGTGCGCTTGCATAGCCGTGTTGCTGTCTCGTTAAAAACCAGCTTTGTCTCCAATATTAAGTGACAAACTTCAAAGAACACAAAAGAAAGTTGTTGCTATTTCCTGTGATTGCTGGCTTTACTGGTGTTCTAGGAAAGAATTTACGACGTATTTGCGATGTTGAAGAGTTCCTGCATTTCCCGATACCGCTCAATAATAATCCTCACTTTCACCTCAGACATATTTATTTTAAACACATCACTGGTTTGCCGAGTCAGGTCACATGTGAGCGAAACGTCATTTGTTGCTATGGGAACATCGGCGCCTGCACGACAGAGAACTCCTGGAGGACCGGCAGGTCTCTCTCCTACTCACCGTGAGAGTCCTCTGTTAGCAGGGAAGCTGATATCCAAACCTTTATTGTAACCAGACCGTTACCTCCCTTTGGAGAGCAAGACGCAATAAAGATATACTGTCACTGTCACTGTTACTCACTCACTCACTCACTCGCTTATTTCCTAAGTATTAACTTTCATTTTCTTACCTAATCTATCGCAGACGAAAATGTAGGCCTGCTCCACTGCGTAACCTACAGCATTCCCCACAATGCAAGTGTACTTTCCTTCATCGTTTTTGGTAACATTGATGAGAGTCAACTTGACTCCATAGAATTCGAACTTACTTTGTTTTGTTGGTACAACTAAATGCTGTATGTCGCTTTGCTCGTTCTGTTTTATTATTTCGTAGGTGTGGTTGGGATGTTGTATCTGAGAACGGTTAGCAGACCTGCTAGAGGGAAATGAAAACCATCGCAGCCACTGGAAATGGGGCTTGGAGTCACTTAATGCTTTGCACAATAAAGTCGCATTTTTGCCTTCGTATACTGTGACGTTTTTCATCTCCAAGACCACCGGCCTGGCACGTACTCGTTCTGAAATGAAAATGAGACAGTAACGTTAGTACCCGTGGTTAGTAACCTTAATTTGCGGTGGCTTGAGATCACAACGCGAACCGATACAGCAGATGCGCGTCATAATACCTTTCTGCTCGGATAGCTTCATTTAAACTTCTTGGAAAAGTCCGGTACTCGGATTATAACTCCACCTAAACAAGTCCTCAGAACTCCGACTAAACGGTTATCTTTTCGTTATCGTTTTTGCAAGGAAATTTTATCTGCTTAGAAAATTTACCAAATTATTGAGTCCAAAGGAATTAGCCGTGTTCCTCGGTAACGCTGGTTTACTTTCAAAACGAGCTTAGCTGCTTTCCTTGTTTTTCTTTTATTTTACTTTTCCTTGGCCTTCTTTCCCTTTCTTTACTGACTCGGCTTTAACTGTAACTGGTATTGCGAGTGATTGCACCATATCTGTGTTTTTCCCTTACCGTGGACATCAACACTGTATGAATGGTTGATCCAGCCGTAACGATTGCTGACATTACAAGTGTATATCCCAGAATCAGAAGGTACCACGTCCCTCATAACCACTACCATCCAACGTTCATTCAAGAAAATGCTGGAGCCATCTTTTCTTTCCTGAAATAAGGCTCCGTTCTTATACCAGACTACTGTAGGACGGGGATATCCTTCAGCAGAACAGTCCAGCTTTACAGAGTTTCCAACCGGCACAGCGATAAGATTACGTATTCTCCTGGCTAATGATACCGTGAATTTCGGAGCAGCTAAAAGAAACGAAACACAACTGGTGAGTACAATGAATCTGACTGGTTTTAATGCGGTGTTTTGGGACTGTTCTGCTCTGAGCTGTCCAGTGTACTATTTGGAAAACTGTAAGCTTACCTGGCGTTGTATTCCGGTTGGGATCCCGCGTCGGACCTTGAAACATAAAGCAAAAGAAATCATAAATCGTCATGAAATTCGGCTACATTCTCCCCTCAAGAAATTACCGAGGAAAAGAAGGTTATTTGCATGTCACAGCTGGGCAGGTTCAGTATATTTCCTTTTTTTTCAAGATGTAAAATCGCCCGCTTACAGAATAAAGTATCATCCCTGATTCCCTTAACACACAAACTGTTTACCTACTTTCAACAAAAAGCTGCACTTCAAGAGCATTCTTTCCACCGCAAGAGTTTTGAGCAATACACGTGTAGTGGCCTGCGTCTTCCTTTTGGGTCCTTTTTATTTTCAAGTATTTATTAGGCTTGATCCTCATGCGGCTGTGATCAGCTGGTTGGAGTGGTACATTGCCCTTTTCCCAGTAAACATTTAATCCGTACCTGGAGTCTGTATCTGGAGCTTTTACCGGGCAAGGAAGTTTTGCGTCTGCTCCTTCCACAACAGCAACAACCACTTTTTCGCCCACCTTATTACGGAATTCTGGGACTGGAAAAAAGGGGGGGTATTTTTATTAAGTAAACAACATGCTACTAAATGCCAAATAATGAAATCATTACAATGATTATTAAATAAAGGGCTGTCCGCAAAGAAAGGATATGATTTTTTCTTTTGTCGTCATGTTGTCATATTTATATGTTTACATGTAATCATCTTTTTATACATAAATGTTTTATCTTAGTTATTTAGTTACTTGCAATTTTCTTTGTGAGGACCCTTCTGCAAAGAACTTTTAGGTGAAGTAGGTATTCTGGCCCTCTCCTCCCAGACCGCAACCTCAAAGGAGCACTGGGAGTGGGGCACTTTCATAACATGAGAAGTGAGACAGCGCGGAACTCATCAGCAAATTTACTGTATGTGACTGTGCAGAGAATAAACAAAACACTTTCCGACTTCATCAGAAACTTAAAATCGAACCCATAGACAGCAGATACCTAAAACTGGACCCGAAAATCCTTCTGCTTTTCTCGTGTACTTCAGTGTTTACTTCAGCGAAACAACGACCTGTCGGATCCACTAACGGCCCCCTCTCCACAACGGCCACTTGTTTTGGTCCCGGCTAGCCTGCAGTGCAGGCGTATTTTGGGTGGGCGATATCGGATCGCTACGATGAAGCCGCCATCTTTGATTCTATGACAGAGGAAGATTGGGGAGAGTAGAAATAGTAACCCTTATGGTTGGTGTGAGGGCAAAAAAGAAGAGGGGGGAGGGGGAGGGGAGAAAAAATACGCCTGCCCGATAACATTGTTCTTTTGCGACACGCCGTACGCTGGCAAACGGAGCTCCTGATTGGTGCGGCTTGGGGGAGTAGTTTGATGCCTGTCAATCAACTGTAAGTTTATATTGTTTATTCCGATTTCGTTTGCACGCAACTGCGGGAAACATTTATTCTGAATTCAGAAAATGGTGGACCGAAATTCGAATTTTAACTCTGCTCTCGAAGGGAGGGTTGTCCAATACACTCAACTAGACTCTAGTTGTGTATGGTTGTGTTCTATTGGAAAAGCGGAAGTCTATTGGAGTCTACTGGATCCATTCGTGACGAGTAGATTCTACTGGAGTAACCAATTTTCTAGTCGCGAGAAACTTAGAAATACTTCTTAATCATGTCGGGTGGGAGGCCGTGTAAAACTGTTCCATTGGATTCCACTGGATCCATTGGTCACGAGTAGACATGGTAGATTGACTGCTAAATACAGGGTGGCCGCTTAATACAGGTTGATTAGAATACAGGAAAGCGAGGAGGACGCCATTTTATATATCACATTCATCACTAATTGAGACCAGGCAAAATATAAACGTCAATTTCCACCAATTTAAAAGATTTGTGAAAATAATCACGGGATTCTCTTACCTGGCAGGATATTTTGGTATCACATGAGTGATTTTTGTTTACAAAGTGACCGTTTATGCAGGTCAAGACAATAGCAACAGCCCGTTGGGACCTAGTAGAAGGTGGCCGCGACCGCCTATTAGAGGTGACCGCTTAATAGAGGTAAAAACTACAGAAATTAAGGGAAGACATTTTCGGGACTTTAACAACTGACCGCTTAATGGAGGGTGACCGCTTAATACGGTGCCGCTTAAAACAGGTTCGACCGTATAACTTTTTGAAATTGTCATATTGGCACGTTCTCTAGTCTCATTTAATGTTACCCGAGTAGACCCGAATCATTTTTAAAGCGTCCAACAAGGTGTGTAAAGAGGGTCCCCTATACTTTTTTCGTGAAACGTGATTGGGACTGTTTTTTTCTCGTGAAACGTGATTTAGGTTTACTTGTTCATTCGTGATTCGTGATTACCGATATTTGCTTTATCGTGAACGTGAACGAATTTTGGGAATTATCCGTGACGCGTGAACAGTCTCAATATTTTTACGTGAATGCATTTTCCAAAGTGGTATAGGGGACCCTCTGTAAACAAACCATTTTAAGGAATGTTAAGCGGGGTAACGGGTGTAGTGAAAACACGGTTATTGGAAAGGACCGGTGTCTTTTATTTTGTGTTGTTTTAATATACGGAATGTGAATTCTACATGAAATGAAATCGCAAATAAGTGCAAAGTCATAGTTTGAGTCGGATTTTCTTGCTCGAAAACACTGTGGTCATTGATAGGGTAGTATTTAAATGATGGACTATTTTAAACTCGCTTTAAATGAATGTCAAAAAGTGTGAAAATTAACATAGCACATATAATTTGGCAGCATTTCAAGGCTCAATTGTTTGTGCGACATAAACAAAGAAGATGTGGTAGCTGTTTACATTGACAAGGCAACGATCGGCATTAATATATACAGCTACCGGCTGATCTGGTGAGCATTTTTTGGAAATGGCAACGCTAAATGAGTACCGTAGCAAGCTCCGTTTGCTTAGTAAACAAGAAGTAATTTCGGAACGAAGGGTACTAGCGTATTTGTCTCGGGTCAGGGCTTAAAGAACGAAGTATAAAATTCATACGTAGCGTGTTTGTCTCGGGTCATGGCATAAACAAGGAGGTATATTACATGTGTAGCGTGCTTGTCTCGAGTCATGGCTTAAAGAACGAGGTATATTACATGTGTAGTGTGCCTCGGTTCAGGGCTCCAAGAACGGGAGGTATATTACATGTGTGGTGTGCTTTTCTCGGTTCAGGGCTCCGAGAACGAGGTATATTACACATGTGTAGTGTGCTTGTCTCGGGTCCAGCTTAAAGAACGAGGTACATTTCATGTGTAGAGTGCTTGTCTCAGGTCACGGCTTAAAGAACGAGGTATATTACATGTGTAGAGTGCTTGTCTCCGGTCACGGCTTAAAGAACGAGGTATATCACATGTGTAGTGTATTTCACGACTAGACTCTCGGTAACTCCAGTGGATTCGATGCGTCTCCACTCTCCAGTGGACTCCAATGGACTCCATTGGACGATTTTTCAACCCTCCCCAAAGTTATATTGTTTCGACTTCCGGTCTCATTTCACGACTAGACTTCCGGTAACTCCAGTGGACTGGACTCCAGTTGACAATAGTTTTGGACTTCCGGTTTCGTTTAACGACTAGACTTCGAATAACTCCAGTGAACTCTTAGATTTGACAACTAGAGTCTAGTTGAGTGTATTGGACATGGATGGTCGAGTAAGGCCACAGCATCAATGCTGTTCGTCAGCATCACTTTCTTGGTAGGGGCGCTTAATTCGGACATTGAGAGTAATGTGCACGCAGTCGTTAAGGTAGCAAAGGTTGCCTTCTGGAGGGCTTGCTGTATTAGCGAGCCGAAGGTCGGCTTTCCTTTTGAAAGAATGGAGTGACTGCCAAATTTCTGGGTTAATGTGGGTCACTGATACATCAAGACAGTTTTCTGGGGGTCATATTTTGCCAAGAGACTTGAAAGCTTCTCCTGGTCAAGTTTCTTGCCCCATCGTTTATTGGCCATATCGGCCAACTGTTGGTTGATGGGAGGCCCTTTCTTATCCTCATCCCGGAAAGTGGCCGTCAACTCCTTTAAAAGTTCATCATGATCATCAGAGCCTTTATGATGGTCGTTTTCAGGTAGTGTGGACGCGCTTCCCCCGTTTTCGCAATCGAGCAGATGCGGTATTTCGTCCTCTGAGGCAGTAATGCTGATCGCGTCTGATTCTCTGCGATGTTTTGTGGAAGACCCTTTGTCGTCGTCTTCATCCGCAGAGAAACTTTCGCTACGGTGCCTTTTGCGCCGGTTTGGTTCGTTTGTACCCGTTGGGCAAAGTGAGGCGGTTTCCCGCGCTTCGTGAGCACGTTCCCCGGTGGGGATTCGTTGGCATAGCTGCCCCAAATAAACTGACATTTTGTCAATGTTGGCGTTGAGCTGGTCAACGGCCTGCTCGAGTTTGTTTGTAGTGCCCGTTGGACCGGCTGTTGTGCTCGGTGGGCTCTCAACAGAAAGCGCGCCTGTTGACTGTCCCGTTGGGCTTGTCACAGTGGAGTGACCTGAATGTGCGGAATGGTTAGGAAATATAACGATGAAGAAAGGGGGGCTTTCGTAAAGCTTACCCAAAGTTGTCCGAAGTATTGAAGGCAGGCTCGAAGGCAAAAGGCTAGATTAGGGAAAGTGTCATGGAGAGGCTAAACACGTTGCGATCAACTAGAAAGCACTCATGCAATTGACTAGCTAGCACGCGCATGCTTCTCATGTAGCTCAGCAGTGACTAGGACTGGTGACGAGGTAGAACTGATATCAAACATACTGTAATCATATTTTAACACAAATATTCAACAAATGCTACCTTTGACCCACATATTGAAGCTTTTAGCCATTGAGGCACTTACCTTTGTCAACATATAATGCTATTACCCGACATTTCAGAGCACACTGTTCAGTAGCAAATTCCTGCCTCGATTTATCCTATCACTGTTACCGCTTTTTATTCGCGTCTAAACCAAATCAGATTTTCGAGGAATCACTGTTTTTCACTTCGCAGAAAAAGCAAATTCGACACAGCGAGTTCAAAGTAGCAGTCTAATCCATATTTTCGGACTGAGAGAAGCGACAACCGGAAATACGTCTGCGCTCGCAGACGCGCTAGTGGTAAGGTAGAATAAAGTGAATTTCGCACCCTTCGAATATTCCTTGCACAGCAAATGACATTTTCCGCAGTAAACCTTCTCGAAAGCAGAAATAAGATTGAAGAAACCTATCGCGCTAAAGAACAATGAAAGAACCACAACGAAGAAAGCAAAGACCGCTTTAAGAAAAGGCAACATGCTTTAATAGTTTTGTATAAGTGGCGGAAAATAACGTGAAAGGATGCGGCAATGTTCGTAACTGAACAAACGGATGGATTTTATCAGAGGCGCGTTTTGCCGCACGAGAAATGTCACTGAAATCAACACTGATTTGCGAACACCCCTAAAAGCGTCTCTTTCAAATTGGCCTGCACCGTTTGCAAGCTTGTCCGTGGTTGGATGGCGGGGACAGCCTTTCTTGCCTGATTTCAAACGAAATCTGTCTCCAACAAATCCCAATTTTGCGACACCAAAAACGTACAGGTTTTACTGTATTCCTTTATCCCGCATAACTTTTCATCACTGTCCGCAAAACGCAGCAACGTGGCTACGAAATAAAATTATCGATTGAAGCGACTTACCTGGACAAGGTTCTGCTTCTGCTTGG
>OX419336.1:7766170-7786170 GCA_948470475.1 Galaxea fascicularis | reverse complement strand
CCTGTAAGATTGCAACATTTCATCTGTTTATTTTTAATCATGTAAGAAAAAAAATAACTATTTAAATCTGAAACTCACCCTTGAACGTGGAAACACATCAGTTAGTGTTTTTCTTTCTCTTGTTTGATTCTTTCTCTTCAAGTATTTTTTCCAAATCCCACTCGGATAAATTTGCGAAGCGGTTGTTTTCACTGGTAGCACTTAATTACGCTATGTTGATCTTTAGACGCTTCCGATACTTCTGCAACCATTTCAGACACGTTTTCTAAGTCTTCAAAGTCATCGAAATACCCTAACTCAAATGTTGGGTTTTTGCTAGCCATTATAATACCTAAATTTAAGTTTTACTCGAAAAAAAGTTGTGAAAAAAAATTTTTGCTGGGAAGAAATTTCACCGACACTGACGTCAGCCTGAACCATCTCCATGAACCATCCATTTCTTTTTCATAAAATATTAGTTAACCAGAGCGCGCGTTAGAATGTAGCTATGTTATAATTATTATTTGTATTAGATTACTTGATTCACTGAAGGCCAGTATTAGATTCATCATCACTGGTCCCAACTAACCGACTTCTAGAACTTCGTTTACAATTTCAATCATTTTCAAGAGGTCTCTCAAGTGGTCTGAAGTTTCGAGGTTTGAGTTTTCGAGGTCTGAAGTTTCGAGTTTTTTCCGAGATTACACGCGAGAAAGTGAAACCAATTTACCATTGTTCTTGTCGTTCTCGTTTTTGTTTTGAATAAAAATATAGGAAACCTTTTACCTGTCTGCAATTATCAATGCGGGATTGTTGCGTGATTTGACACTTGGGGTTAGTCACGATAATTATCATAAATATTCATTCATGTAGAGCTGCGTTTACAATCTCAGTCATTTTTCAAGGGGTGTGAAGTTTCGAGGTCTGAGTTTTCGAGACACCCGACCGACGAATTCTTCATATCTTCTCTCAAATACTCCACCTCAGCCGGTACAACACATAACGGTAGAGGCAACATTTCCCTTGCTCTATGCGATTTATGCTCTCCAAAACACATCGTATGCGGGCCAGGCGTCTTCTTGCTTGTTCATTCTTCATTTTGCTAAAAAACCTGAGATCAATTTCCGAGGTTATTTATGCCACCACCGCTCAGTTCACATACGCATATTAATATGGAGATTCATCAAGATGGCAAAACGACTTGCTTGGTAACCAAGCGCAGAAGACATCCGAGGTGAAACGGGTCTGTTACGAAAATTATTGCGTGACTCGCGTTACTGTCTGGAAGTGTCTAGAATCTTCTGCATATTTAATTAGTACCGTATCATCGTGATTCTGCAATTCTATTTTAAGTCGTTTGCGTATGTAACTGTAAATAGTTCCTTATTGTAATGTTTCTTTATTTAGCTGAGTAGGAAAGTTCTAGAATTTTAGGTTATAAGGTATATAAGCCAATCGGTGTAGCTTTAGAGTTTTTCTAAGAGAAGAGTGTGTTTGTTGAAGTAAGTCTGAGAGCTGAGAGCTGAGAGTAGTTGGCGGAGGCCGTGTTTATTGAAGTTGACAGAGGTCGTTTATACAGTTGGCGGAGGCCGTGTTTATTGAAGTGTGACAGAGGTCGTGTACATTTGGCAGAGGCCGTGAGTATTGAAGTTTGACGGAGGTCGAGTGTAATTTACAAGCCTAGAGTGAGCTTATTGTGAAGCCTTGTGTGGAGTTTACTACTTTCGTTTGGAATAAATAACCTTGTTGCTGTTCCGACAACCCTGCGTTCTGTTTAGTCTACAAACAACCCACTTCTCACTCATCAACACAATCGAACTCGTAACAGGGTCCAAACTTTGACCCAGTCTTCCCGCGAAGGAGAACTCACCGGAAAGAACCTGTTTTGCTCAAATGCAGTGTAAGAGGTCCAGTAATTGTGGTGTGTTCGGTTTAAGACCAGAAAACAGCAGAACAGCTTTTCAACAACACAACACATGAACTCGTTTATTCGTACTCCATTTACCAATTTCTCACACGAGGTTTATCTGTATTTTTATCCCATAATATCAAACTCCTTATTAGGGTAACTGTATAGTCTGTTTCCGTTTCCGGTATACCACAGTAATGTCCGGAAGTATCTTTTTAGGAAATAGATACCGACTAAAAGCACGTCAATAACATTTGGAATACCACTTGGTGTGTGCCACTTTATCAGCCGCAATATATAATTCAATTCAATTCAATTCAATTTAAATGGAAAAGTTAGTTAGAGCCTATAGTAGTGCCCTGTAATTTCTAGGATCGCCTCTTTGATGAAATAAGGGGAAGCTGAATTTTCTTTTCCTTTCTTTTTGTTTGTTTGTTTGTTTGTTTGTTTTTTACAGTAATACAATTCAATATTTGTTTAACAAGTACAGAGTTAAACGATGGCAAAAAAGGAAGGGGAAGGGGTTAGAGTGGGGAATGAATTAGGGACTTTTACCAAAATAATCAAGACGACATTTCCTTCTCTAAGATCTAATTTCGCCTGCGTCGAAGTTTGGAGCGGCATGCGAGCACGGAAACGCAAGCTTCGGAGCAGCTTGCCGCAGCATCGACTCTCTCACCAAGTGTTACTGGAGCGACCGCTACGCTAGCCTCCCAGACGCTCTTAGGGCTCGTCACGCGTTCCTTGCCCGTGGGAGGCTACCACTAAGTCGGTCAGATCAGATTTGCATTAATTGAAAGTTGCTCTGAAAAAACATTCGACAGGTTTTCAAAGAGGGAGGCGCGGTGGCCCCATGGTTAGTGCGCTCGTTCCCGGATCGAGCGGTCCGGGTTCGAGCCCTAGCCGGGGACACTGTTGTGTTCTTGGGCAGGACACTTAACTCTCACAGTGCCCTTCTCCAACCAAGAGTATAAATGGGTACCAGCAAATTGTTGGGGGAAAACATAACAAATTGCGGGGTAGTGACCTGCGATGGACTAGCATCCCGTCCAGGGGAAGTAGAAATACTCCTAGCCGCTTCATGCTACCGCGGCAGTTATGAACCAGTCATGGCTTCAAGGCTTCACTTTAGGTCAACTTCTTTTTAAGTAGAGACCGCCCGATGGTTTCATTATTAGTTTCAGATCGAATGTTGCGTCTTGCTGTTCTGGGACAAGCAGACATGTTATATAATACTGGTAACGACTCTTTGTGATCCAGTCTTCCCAAGTATATGAATGCGTTTTGAACACTGCAAAGTTGCGCCGAAGAGAATACTGCTTTAACTGAAATTACTATAGCCAGGAGCCCATCATTAGGAGCGCGCAACTAACTGATATTTTTATTGTCACGGCGTTTTCACAGACCTATCTATGTTTGGTTTGAATTTATCGTAAATTCCCGCAGGCACCTCAGTACGTGACTAATCACAAGCTCCGACTAAACCTTTAAGTGACGTCGTCAATCCACGAGAAGAATAAAAAGCCAAAAGCAGTCATGTTTTCCCTTACCAATGCACGCTCGTGTAGACCAGAACTGACCTATTTCTCGGGAATAGAAGCTTAAAAACAAACCGGTTTGTGAAAATGCCGTGGCATAGCCTTTAGCATGGGAGTTGTATACTCCTATAGATGCGCTCCTGCTATTGCAAATAATTCCATGTGCACACGCGTTGATACGTTCGACCCAGACCATCGGTATCAGACTTGTCCAAACAAAATTACCTAATCTGGGACTCACCTTGTTTTCAAGTTTGGTGTAATGTGATTCACACATTAAAAAGAATGGCTAACAGGTGTAAGCTATATTAACATAAGACAGCAAATTTAAACGATTTTCCAAACTAGAAAGCAGTTAAATCACCTTAGTTAATAGCCCATAGCCTCTTTGAAGTCCTACACTGCATATTTCTAAATCCATATTCTTTTCCTAGTACGTTTACAAACGTAAAATCAAGCCTAGTTATAGAAAATAGTTTCGCTCTGCTGTCAACATCCTGGGTAGCTTTCATCCTGCGAAGCTTTCTTCCGGGTTAATTTCCATATGGGTTTCCGACCCATGGATAATGAGGCGGGCATCCTGGAGCACACGTCTGCATCACACGATCTCGATCACGATAATAGCACACTCTGCAATTGCCCAAGGGACAGGCTGGTGGAGGTGGGGTATTGCATTTCCAAGGCGCAAAGTCTTCGATATTTTCCAGCGGCGTGGGGTTCTTGATCCACTCGAGAGCCTGTGAAATGGTTACGACCCAAACATCGCTCATAGATGCAAGCTTTTTGAGGAAGGTCACCGTTCCTGTCATGAATATAAAATGTAAAGTCAGAGCAGTCAATGAGTGAAATTCTTTCTTCTAAGTCAAAATCGGTCAGAAAATGAGTTTTGTGGATATGAAAATTGGTTTGGAAGAAAATAGTGTTCGACTGAGCGGGAAGGGGCAGACTTTTTTAAATTTGTTCAAGTTGGCTCACTCTCAAAAAACGTGGCCTGATAAACCGAAGGTCCAAGGTACTGGCAAGATATGTTCACATTTTAACATATTTTACTATTACTGGGGCAAGGCGAATTCGAAAATCGTTCGTTATACCGAGGTTCGTAAAATCAACGTTCCACTGAAACATCCACTGTACATAACGGCGGTGTACATAGACTGTCCGTGACACAGCCGGGCTACAAAGACTATACAAATGGCAAAAACTCAAGTGAACATACCTTCAAAGTAAGTGCTATTAGCCAGCCATTCTTCCTCTAGAAGCATGAAAAACGGAGCCCTGTTGGTCGTGTAGTGTCGTTCAAAATTGGAATTAAACAGTTCGAAGGCTTCTTGGGCTGTTTCAGGGGGGGTACAGGAATCGATGAAATTACACAGCCGTCCGTCTTTGCTATTGTAATCAACCAGTGGTACTTCCCACAATCCAGGAAACGAATCTGAGAGTAACAACAAACACTTTGAAGAAATCTCGTGATTAATTTTTGTCATACGAAACGGCATTCCATAAAGATACTAAAAAGTTTCGGTTTTATATCTCAAACCACTGACTCTTCACTGCGACATTTAACAACGCAATCTCCTTCCTCCCCCCCCCCCCTCCCCCATCCCCTCCCTTGATAAAAAGATGAGGAAAAGCCTATTACATGATAATATATACATTTAGGCAAGCCTAAAAGCGGAGCTCCACAATTATTTCCTCAATATTAGCATTTACAGATAAACTAATATAGCAATGCCACAGGACTTGAGCCATGACTCCAGTAAGGACTTCTCTATATTGTGATTACATATATATTTTTTTTACTGTTTTGCTGCTGAACCAAAGCCACCATTCAATCAAGTGCAAACGTAGATTTTCGAAATATCATCGGGCTTTGTTTCACAGGAACTATATGATTATGATGAGCAAAAACGATTAACAAACGTTTCTTCATCACAGTTTAATTATATCTGATTACATTTCGATACAAATAGTAAAATATATTTAAATCACTTCACTAGGTTAACAGTTCTAGTGTCCCACTATTAAACCAACTTGACAACCGACATCGGTGACATTTTAATCTATCAAAACAAAATATTTTACAGCAAAAGTGCGATTAAACCTCAAAGTGAGCTCTGTTCAACACCGCCCATAAAAGAACAAAAGAACTTTGCTCGCCTTGTTTTGAACATTTTATGGTGTTATTCTTGTGATCTATTACAGTAAAGACGATAGAAAGTGCCGTAGATGTCCTTTTTACAATAACATGGAAAAACGTTGAGCGAAATTGACTTTACTTTTCCTTGAGAAAAGTGACTGCGACTGACTGATCGAGCATAGTATTTTAGCGATGAATCAACTCAGGTGATCAACTGCAATTATCTAGTGATGTTGAGAATGGTTTTATTCTTGACTTTGATCAATTACAAATATTGCAAACAACAAACCTTGACTACAAGTCGTGGGTGGTATTATTTTTGACATCACTGTTAATGATAACATCTGACTCAGGATTTCTGAAAAACATTTTTCAGCCGTAAACATTGAACAAAGACGTTTATACTGCAGTAGCCTTGAAAATCTGCGATTTTTTAACTAACAACGAGAATTGCTTTTGAGGGACAACATATCGCTGGCATTTCCAATGCTGCACCTGTTAAAAATCGTGTTTACGTTTGGCAATGAGTTGCCGATTACTCTTTGCGAGTTTCCAATAATGTTAACAAATTAAAGCGAAGCCGAGTATATAAACCGTCCGGACTTCGCTTGGCTTTTCTTCAACCAATTCTTTGCCCAAAAAATGAGCGACAGCAGGGAAAGCGAAGAGTTTTAGGATCCAAAATGAAATATTGGATCGGAAATATGCATTTGGAAAAAAGACGAGCATTTTTTAGTCGAAACAGCATGAAAACAACAAAAGGTAAGAAAACAAAGAACGATGCCAGCGAATGTTTCTTTGGCGTTCCTCGTAGAAATTGGAAAACTCAGAAAAGTAACAAACATAACTCGTAGTCACAGAGACAAGTCACCATTTGTCATATAAAAGACACAACAGGAGTACTAACCTGCGGACAGTTTAAGTCAGTCAACAATCACTCCGAACGCAGAGCTAAAGCAGAAGCCGTCAGTTCACACAAAAGTATACGTATTCATTTGCTAAGCAGATACAAATCCTTATCGGGCCTTGAAGTTTTTCACCGTCACTTTGTTTTACTTCCCATGTCTACCAAGGAAGCTTCTTCAATTAAGGATTTTTAGCGGCAAAACCGTCCAGTTTAATCCACAGCAAAAGTCAGCAATCGAAGACAGCGCCTGCATGATTAAAACCCTGCCAAACCACACGATCTTTTCTCTCGCAGATCCGTAAACTATAAAATAGTAAAGCAAGGCAATCCAATTTCCTGCTCTTAACATCCAAAGGCTGGTTCTCATCGGTTTAAACAAAAAACAAACTGAGGTAGGCGGCGAATTGTTTACAGGATGGAGATCTGTTGATCCTGGCGAAAAATATTACGCCTCGTTTTGGTCTGGCTTGAGCCTGCGATCGAATTGAAAACCAGTAACTGGTCAGCGGTCAACTTAAAAAAAGCTGACCTCGACAGTTCGTAACTTGAGCCCGCAATATGGTCACTCGATACTGGTCAGCGGATACGTTGTTTTGACAGGTGTCAATTGACTTTGACATGGATGTCTAATATCAAAGCAAGCAAACGCATTTGATTTATGAGTATTTTTGAAGACGCTCTTTTCATGGTGAACGCTCGATTGCAAATATGATCTTGTTTAGAAAGGCTATATCCCTTGGCTTAAACGACCAGTATAACACTTTGTCAACATTTGACATAAACACAAGGACCATAAGCATGCAAATATTTTTCTCTGTGAGGATATAATTTGGTCTGACAAGCAGCTATAACAGCTTATCTGTTCGAACAACAAAATATTTGGAAAGTCAAGTTAATTATAGCACAAAGCATAAATAGATGGATTGAATATCTCACCTTACAAAGCAAATGTTTTGTGCCGGACCCCAAATCGCTCAAAAACATTGTGACTGTAAAGCGTGACTAATTTCCCTCAGGACTTTCACAAAATATTGTGATGGTATCTCGCATTCAGAATAGTCGGAAATTTTATTACGACCAAAAACGTTTATAAAACTAACTTGAAATGAGCCGTCGACCAGTAAGAAACTTTAACTTGCTTGTTACACTTCTTACCAAAGCGATCACATTTGAATATTATTTTTATAGTCCGTGTACAAATTTGCATATTTGTGTTCCATCGCCGTTTCAAATTACGTCTGTCAATTTCATCTAATGTAATGCTTTTGGCGTCTGTCAATCAACTGCGTAATTTTACGGAAAATATTAGCGCGTAAACGGTTCTTTTACCAAGAGGTGTGTCTGGAAAGGATGTGCTCCCACAAAACACAAACGAATGTACAGGTTTCTTGCACATATCTTTTTAGAAAATAAAGTTGTTGTAAATTTAAAGTATTGTTATGTTCCTCATCCATGAGCAGGCTCATAAGAGCCTTTGATTAATAAAGGAGACCAAGAGGAATCATTCATGGTTTTCGAGTTTTACAGGGTTCGAACCTGGAACACTACCAATTACAGAGCTGGGAAAGACATGCGTTAAAATTTTATCGCCGAAGCCTACCGCTATCTTCCTGAATCGCATTGCCAGTGCTTTACATTTCCACCCACAGAAGGTGAAATAAACTTACCAGTAGGGCATGGCCCGATCACGCAGTCTTGAGTCGATCGATATTCCAGAGTATAAGGCCAGAGAGGAGGATCCCTGTACATCTGAGTGGGCATCGAGGACTCATACAGAAAGCCTGCGTCTTTCAAAACTTTGAACTCCGTGTTTCCACCAATCTGGATGTATGGCGCTCGGAAGCCCTTCACATCTTCCGGGGATACGTAGCCCCATTTACTTAGAATCTCCCTCATGCCCACTACCTCCTCAATGAGTTCTTTTTCTGTCGCGGTTTTCCACCAACTGATGGGAAGTCGGCGGGAAATGGAGTTATCCGCGATTTCGTGGCGTTGATTGTAGAGTGCTTGAACCATGCAGTAGTCAGTGTACTGGTGCGAAACAAAGAACGTCGCCGGAAATGTTGCAATCATTTGGATTTTTGAACTGGCCGTTGAATAACTCTTCGTATAGGGAGAACCCGCCCCTGTTAACGGCTGCATCAAACGTGATCATTACAATCTGAGGGATCGAGGATACGGACAAATTCCCAGGGATTTTTGTGCCGCTGCAAAAACAGTCGGGAAGCTTGCACTTATCCGGGTTGCACGGCTTTGCTGGGTCTGCACTGGCTTGTGAAAACAGGGAAACCAGCAGAACAGCAAATGAGGTTGCAATTTTAGCAGGAGACATCATTGCACTTTGATAATTTTCTTGAATTGAGAAGACTGGAGTTGTTGCACTCCTCGAACTATTCCGCAACCACTGCGTGGAGGCCTGTCTCGGCTTATTTAAGAGACGTTATTTCCAACTGTACGTCATCTATTATTTTTAGCTACAATATCCTGCGCACACACTCGATCACAGCCTTAACCCAATACGACCTATAAATATAGATAAACGGTGTAATGTTGCAAATTTTGTAACATTACAACTTGAGAAAAAATTAAAAAATAATACTGCCATATCGGTGCAATTAGTCCCACTTTGTAAACCTACTGTAGCATCCCAAACAAATGTGAGAGACTGCATATTGAAACCATTTGTACAAGCAGTTTTCCCTTGGTGCGATAAACACTGTAGCTATGAACAGTTCAGTGTGCGTGTCTTTTGTGACCGGCAGCCATCGTTTAAAGAGGGAAATGGTTAGGAAGGCTGTTAAACATTAAAATAACAAACAGATTTATGTTGGAAAGTTCTTTACTTGAACCTGCACATGGTTTGTCGGTTATCCTCATAGACTATGCATGTATTAATCGCAATGCTTCTATTGGTTAGTGGTATGTGTACACTTAACCAAGTGTATCGTAGAATTCCAAGAGTAACGGCCTCCTTTACTTTCGGATTTAGCAGGGAATTAAAAGTGATCAGTTTCAAAATAGCAAACAAAAAAATACAACTAAGAATTTAGGCAAGTTTCCTAACCATTTCCGTCAATTAACTAGTACTACTCTGCAAAAATTTACCCAGGTGCCGACATTCCCTATCACAAGATTCTTAGGTCTCTTAGAAACATGTTGCAATCATTTGGATATTTATTTCGGTCAGTCTGTCTGTCGAGCAAAAACAAAACTTCTTCCGGTCAGGCGGTGGTCTCGTGATCAGACTACAAAGAGAATCTTTTCCCCCTTATTTTAGCTCTGTCCTTTACCTCAGCCCGCTGGAATGCTTCGGGAGGGGAGGGTGATCGATGGAATGCTCAGTTCAGTTAGATTAATGACGGGAGGGTGAGAGTAGGATAGGATAAAAGAGAGAGAAAAAGACCACAAGGAAGTCAACATGAAATTTGCATCTCAAATAGTCCGCAAATGCAAAATTAGACCCTCCCGCCTCCCGGGTAACTTTTATGCCAGAGTTTCCTACCTCTAGTGTCGTGGTACATGTTAAACTGAGGCGGTTGGGGAAAATTCCCAGAAGAATCACATGATTCAATGCCATGAAATCACGGAAATAGAATAGTGCTTGACGTCACGCCAGAGATTTTTTCCCGGGATCAGATAGATATATAAGTCAAGCGTGACCACTGATTCTTTTTGAGGTCATTAGTTCTTAGCGAAACAGAACCATCGATCGAGCCATCGGCAGCAAGGTCGTGCGATTGGAATCATGTTAAGTTTCATCAAAGCTTTATTTGCTCTCATCCTGTTGTGTTCAAAGCTGGAGAGTATCGATGGAGCAGCAGTGAAGTCTCGTGGACTTGGACCAGCCAAGCCATGTTCGCCAGACATCTGCAGGCTTCCCGATTGCCGTTGTAGCGGAGTCGACATCCCAGGGAATTTGCCAAGGGAGAAGGTCCCTCAGATGGTTATGCTGTCTTTCGATGATGCCGTGAACGGGCAAGTCTATGGCTTTTACAAGACTCTCTTCGCAGACGGCAAGCTTAAGAATCCAAACGGATGTAATGCAACAGCGACCTTCTTCGTCTCGCATGAGTACACTGAGTATCAAATGGTACAAGCGCTGTACCACAACAGGCACGATATAGCAGATCACACCATCTCGCATAGGACACCCCCTAGCTGGTGGAAGTCGGCGAACTACAGCCAGCTGACGGACGAAATAGTGGGACAGAGGGAAATTCTACGGAAATGGGGACAGGTTGAGGCGGAAGACGTGGTAGGATTCCGGGTCCCTTTCCTGCAGATCGGCGGTAACACCATGTATCAAGTTCTTTACGATAACAAGTTCCTATACGACTCCTCCATGCCCACTGAAGACTTTATGGATCCGCCGATGTGGCCATACACGCTGGAGTATCGATCAACACAGGAATGTGTTATTCCGCCATGTCCTACCGGTGAGTGACCCGCACGCAAGAAGCTTAGTGGGTGAGGGGAGAGAGGGGATTAATTTTCACCTAGTATTCAGGCTTTTGCATTGATTCTAGCCGTTGGAAAGGTTATTCCGAGGATCTGGAAAAGATTCAAAGTAAACAGGACATTTTCAAAGTAAGGAAATTATATTTTTTTTATTATCATGGAGACTTGGAGACGTTTTTGGAGCACTTTATCAAGAATTAAGGATAGCTAAACGCATTATCAGAATATAAAATTGAATCGGTGGAAAGAACCAGTTATCAATTATTTGACAACCATAATAAATTGTTTAAGAATATTTTCTGCATAAAGCAAGATATAATGGTTCCAATGAACCAGGATCGAGAGACAGGGTTGTAATAGTTTGTTATCACTGAGGGGGTGGGGTCTAAGTTTTTTGAGTGTCATTACTCTCCCACCCACTTAAGTATTTATTTAATTAATTAAGCCAACCCCCTTACTGCCACGCTAGTGAACTCATCTGTCCTACTCGGGGTACAGCAGTAGCTTATAGGGGCGAATGTAGATGCTGGAAATATTGACAGCTCTTTCATTTCTTGTTTCTAGATTCTTTCCCTGGTCTGTGGGAGGTTCCTATGATCGATTACAATGATTCACGAGGTTTGCCATGCAATATGATTGACGGCTGTTATCCGCCAGCCAACGAACAGGAAGCCTATGATCTCCTGTACAGGAATTTTGAAAGACACTACACGACCAACCGGGCTCCATTTCCAATGTTCATGCACGCTTATTGGTTTCAAAAATTGCCCTTTACTATAACTGGTGAGTAATAGAAAGAGAGCATGACGACTAAGGTAGTAAATCCCCCACACAGGCGTTATGTCCAAGGTAATCCCTCTCAAGTTATTCTGAGGTATAAAGAAACGTCTCTATACGAGCCAAGTGGCCCATCAGGATGGCGCTTGTGGAGACGACGAGGTGTATCGCTATACCTCCTTGAATGGGATGCCAGTCCATCGCAGGGTTACCTCCAGCGTTAAATTCGCCGCCCATTTATACACCTGGGTGGAGAGAGCCATTGTGGGAGTAAAATGTCTTGCTCAAGAACACAACACAGTGACCCAGCCAGGGCTCGAGCCTGGACCGCTCGCTCCCGATGCCACTGCGCCTCCCACAATTTTTTTTCCGAGTATGGTGTCCAGTAATTATCCCATCGACAAGGTAAACACGCCTAGTTGCTCAGTATGTAAATGCGTGTAAAGTGTTTAATTTAGACTGTCCAGTCGATTAGGATTGGCCTGACTGTGACGATTGACTAATTATTAACTCTCCAAGAGAGTGTTTTAAAATTAATTTGAGAGGGATTGCCTTAGGAATAAGTCCTATATGAGGGATTATTAACCTTCATCACCTCTTTCTTGATAATGACTAATAACTGTCACCAAATGAAGTAAACTAAAGCAATTCACTTTTCAGTTGAGCGTCGAACGTTAACAGCATTTATTTTGGTTTTGTGTCACTACGCTTAGTAACTGTATAAGAAACTCAAGCCACTTTCTCTTCGATCAAAAGTAAAATCAAAACTAATGAATTTTGTGGGTCACAATTTTTCGGAGTTAAAGCTGCCTTCCCCTGTTAGTCAGAGAATGTATCGAATGCATTCTCAATTTCATGCTGCAAAAACAAAAAAAATTGAACAGGGGAACGACGAAAGTTACCAGCCGTCGAACTATTCAGTGGTACGCTGAGATGGACTCTAAATAATGAGACATGTTTTCAAGGTCAAATAAAAAAAATCGCTTTGACAAACGTAACTGATCAGGTTAGCATCCACCATTTTGAGAGTTAAACGAAGTAATACACATTTTCGCTTGTATTTTGTTTTCCCAATACAGATCATGTGATGATCTTCAGGAGATTTGATCCTTTGTCTTTTTCATTATAAAGAGTACATGCAGACATATTCATGCTTGCATGTACTCTTTTTAATGAACAAAACAAAGAATCAAATCTCCCGAGGATCATTAAATGATCTGTATTGGGAAAACAAAATGTGCAAGCGAAAAAGGTCTATTGGTAATGTTTTGTTGTCAAATTTTGTAAAACTTCCCTGCCTTCCGTGAGGCCGAAAAGTGATCAGTCGCTTGTTTAACTCTAAATTTCGTTTATTTTCAGCGGTGAAGAAATTCCTGCAGGACATACTCTCACGTGGAGACGTATGGATGCTTGGCATTAAACATGTTATCGAGTGGATTAAATCACCTACAAGCCTCGATGATATCGAAAATTTCGCTCCTTGGAAATGCGACTCCCCTCCCCCAGCCCCTCCATGTGACACCCCAAACGTCTGTGGCTTCCCTGATGACCCACACTACCTCTACACCTGTACTCGTCCATGTCCAAAGCATTATCCCTGGGTTGGAAACCCGGATGGAAATTAACGCGTGTGCATATCCCGGATGGATTGATGGATGCCCTTGACAGATTAGAATTATCCCGGATGAAATTATTTGTTTTGTTTGTTTGTTGTTCTTGTTTTTGTTTATCTTCTAGTAAATTTGTAAGCAATACGAACTCATTGTGCTGCAGGAACCAAAGGCCGAACTGAGACTTCGCGACGATAATACCTAAATGAATAATTATGACCGGCGCTGGAATCTTAACTATCAGTTAAGATTACTGTGCTTTCAGTTAAAATCTCTGTCGATTTCTGTTGGATCTACACACAACGAAGATTGTTCGCTGCGAAACCTTATTTTATATTAATATTCCAAAATTAAAAGAAATATTTCGCACCCAATCATACGGCGATTTTTAATCATTCAAATGTAAAAATTAATGGTTAAGCATCGTATTGGTACTTTTGTTACTTCATGTCAGAAAAGTATCTAAAAGCGTCCATTTCAAATTGACCTGCACCGTTTGCAAGCTTGTCCGTGATTGGATGGCGGGGACAGCCTTTCTTGATTTCCAACGAAATCTGTGTCCAACAAATCACTGCAGTCGCCTAATTGAGAACAGAGATTGGTCCCAATTTTTCGACACCAAAAACGTACAGGTTTTACTGTATTCCTTTATCCCGCATAATTTTTCACTGCCCGCAAAACGCAGCAACGTGGCTACGAAATAAAATTATCGATTGAAGCGACTTACCTGGTTCTGCTTCTGCTTGGTTTACAAACACGAGACTAGTGAGTATAAAAAGCTTTGTTGTTGTAGACACCAACATTATGACAGACTGAGATCACGGGAGTTGTTCCCAGTGAGGAGATCCTATCTCACTTTCTCAAGCAATGCCTCCTCTAACAACCAGCCGCAACGCACCATCCAATGGAATACTGCACAAAGGATTTCTGATCTGCCGTAATAAATAGCAATGTTAAATTGATGAATCTGCGTTCGCCGCTACCAAAGCGACTCATTTAGCGCGGAGAAGCTTACCGCATTGTGATCGAACATGACTCACGACTCACTTCTAAATTATGAAGGCATCGCTGTCTTCAAAATGTCACATACCTTGCTGTTTTCTTAAGAAGCATTAGACACTATTCACGAGCAAATTTTGAAGTATAGCGAACGCTATATTCAGGTGAAAATCGCTTCTCAACAGCAGCGCCGGTTTGAAGCGCGCAAAACAGATAGGCAGTTACACACTGAACACAAGCAGCATAGGATACAAAATATCTTTGAGTCCCAGTGCATTACAAAACATTATAAAACGTTTCCATCCATCGTCCCCAGAGCCTACGATTTTTTGGTCAGCGTATGAAATTTAAAAGTTGCGAGGGCTCTGGAGACGAGAATGACCTGTTTACGTTTCTGTTGAAAGCTACAAGTCACTATAAGGCACGTTCTCGTCTGACTGACGTAGGCCCTGCAGTGGATGCACCTCTACAGGCGCGGATCCAGGATTTTGAAATGGGGGCTGAATTTCTGTAATAATGTAATAGAACCAAAGCCTGGTTGAGGTGTTTGAGGTCTGTGCATCAGCATGATTAACAAATTGTCAGAAAAAGGGGGGGCGGGGGGGGGTGAAAATTTATCCATTTCACCTCCCCTGGATCCGCGCCTGCTCTACCAATTACGACCCCGATTTACCAGGCAGATCCCCTAAATACACTCATCGGGGATGGTACACATGCTACTAACTATGGGAAAATAGGGCAACCCTCCATTTGGTTCAAATAAAGTGGGTCTTGAAACGAGTAATCAAGTTACCTTCATCAATTTTCAAACCAGAGTACAATCAAACCACATCTGTGAACTTGAACCTACCTAATTTTTATGAATTTATACCTGAGTCACCAAAGGTCTTTGAATAATCAACCATTAAAACAAGTTACAAACGCTAAAAAGGTTTACAATGATTTTCATTAAGATAATACTGATACTGGGTAAAAAAAAAAGAATAACGAAAGATATTAAGAAAAGAGAAACTTATACGCGATCGAGTTTTGTGTACTAATAGTGTTAAAGTTCCAAAAATCTCCTCACGTTTATGTTCGCATTGTACATGTTTAATAATAAAAAAAATGAATACAAAGGGAATTTAATTAAATGGACATCTGACTCGATGTGAGAAAATGGCACATCCGACATCATGTTAGTGACTATCTTTCGGCCTTTGTTGACCTCACTAAAGCTTGTACATGTTTAGAGGAAAATCGTTCGAGATTCCCGAAGAAACGCTCGACAGTGAAAGCAGATAGCATTACACCATTTGGAACTTTTGAAATATTTATAGGATTGTGTGGAAATCACGGTATCACTTTTTTTATATGTGGTATTAGAAAATTTACTTCAGTTGACCAGGCGTGAGAAAATGTGGGATTTGACAAAGTTTTTCAATATTAGTAGTTAATGGCCGGCTTGAGCTAAATTGGGCGAATTTTCAGATAAGGGGGGGAGGGGGTTGGGATGGAGGGGAGGGGGGTGTATCAGCGTTTTGGAGACGTTTCGAAGCCCAAGTATCTCAACGATTTTCCCGAGATTGCATAGCAACGCGTTAATCGTTAAAATGTCATCCGTGAGATCCTCTAACGGCTACACAAGCCAGCACTTCGAAAACTGTTTAGTTGCTGAAGTTAAAAGAACTTCTTTTAGCCAACACATTATTATTTGTTTATGCTAAAGTCATGCCAACAACGAGAGCAGACAGACTACTTCATCTTATGAATAGTATTTTTTTATCGAAGAGCCTCAGAATAAACAGCTAATATCTGATTATATTTAATGATACATTAAAGTAAGATTATTTGTATTTTTGTACAATTTAACGTGAAAGTGACATCATGAGCCAGGCTAGACTGAGTCCCAAACTTCGTTAATTTAGCCCGTTTTTTTTCTCGAACAAAACTGCTTTTAAGATCAGTATAAAGATTTTAAATTTGCTTCAGTGTGGATTAGGCTAATTTTAGATGATGGTGATATTGATACAAGGAAAGGAAGAGAATATGCCAAATTTTATTAAAACAGCCGGGTCCAGCTACAGCCCCCGTAAACTAAAACCTCAGCTTTTGTTGGCTTTTACTTTAGCAAAGTTTAAGAAAGAAATGAATGACAAATAAATAATACAAACTGATTTGCCTTTACGCTGGCATGTTTTGTTAAGAGTACCGTGAGGCCTAAGTGGTTTTATTGTTGGGCTTTTGGCATAATATAGGATATTTTACTTGGGAACACCTAGTTGTCAAGTACTTTCTGTAGGTTTTGGATCATTAGAGATAGCTAGGCATCGGCACTGGATAGCTCAGTTCAAAGTTAACATGCATAGTTTTACAGCCCTGGTTATCAGTTGCTGTATTGCTTTGTCTCTTTGCTCTGTTCCTTCACTGGTCAATCTAAACGACTTCATAAAAGGGAAGGAGAAACGTGGAGAGGTGAGAACGAGCTACACTCAAATAAATATAGATAGATGGTCTCTCTGCAGCTGCATGACCTGAATTGGTAAGACTTCAGTTGCCAACGTAAGAGTATGGCAAGTACAATAACGAGAATAATATAAAGATTGTTATAATTTTCTACGTGCATTTTTATGATCTATCAGAGCAGCCGGGAAAGCATACTTAGACGTCGTTTACAACGTTTCTTTCCCTGTTCTTTTCCAAAATAATGTAAATTTAAGAAAATCTTGAAATGTTTATTCCAGAATGAATTAGAATCGTCTTGTCTAGGGGTGTACACACTGGGTGTGCGTTGTACGTTTTCGGACAGAATGCTAACTTCGTTACCCACCCAGGTATGGCGGCTAAGGTTTAGATTAAAACATAAAAGCTTTCGAAACCAATTCCTTTATCGTTAGTCGTCATAGCTGACGTTTTTCAGAGTATTTTAATGTGGAATGTTTGTGGGGGTCAAATACGACTTGAGTTGATAGACTTGATACAACCATGTTGGTCTCGCTCATGCAATGGGGAGCAGAGATTGCGTGACGAGCTAAAAGAAAATGTGCGTGCGTAGGAGGCTGTCCGAGTAATCGCAAGAGAATGTTCTCTTTTCAGTACTTGACCTACGAGGACTGTTTAAATGAAGCGTACATGGAAGCCGAGAAATGCAGGGCTTCAAATAATGACACACTACTCCAAGTCGACATTTATGAGATCTGTGATGGCTATCTTGACAAGCTGAAAAGACTCTGTTTAGCTCATTGTGCCAAAGGTTTGTTGTTATAAAACGTGGTAACGATTGCGTGACATGTTGAAAAATAGCACCTTTCTTACATACCTTGACCGTTCTTGGAATTTCAATTTACTCTATCATTCAGTCATAAAAACATCTAAAGAAAATTAAAAAGTTGTATAGCTTCGTAAGGGGACGGGAAGAGGAGAGACCCTGGGAACGAGGTTGCGTAAGTTCCACTCCAAAGAGTACGACGTTTGAACCCCAAGTGGATGTTTGGGTGGGGGAAGGGTGGGGGAGGTGTTGGTTATCAGGAATCTCAGCGAAGAGAGGGAGCGAGGGAAGATTTACGATCTGTTATTAGTGGACTTCCTCTTTGTTAAAAAATATTACTGGTGGACTTCTGATTCTATATTTTTTTTTTACGGTTATCGATCGCCTGCCTCAAAGAGGAGTGTCGGAAGTCACTTCTCCCCGTTGCTAAAATCTCTACTCACCCCCTCTCCCCCCATGATATAATATCTAAAGAAACAGTACAGTTCATGAATGTTTGACAAGAAGAAAAAGGTAACCAAAATATACAAACATTCTTCATTGTACCAATGCTACGTAAAGTTACGGATACGATAACCTTTGTGGAATCTGGCCAGATTATCTGAGCCCTCCTAAGTTTCCCACCTATACCAGTTTAATTGTTCACCTACCAATGGAAGAAATACGAGTTAGATACATCTTAACTTACACCGCCTTTGGTAAAATGGTCCCGCTTCTTCTGACTCCAATTTTTCCTGGCCGCCGCTCTGCCCCTTCCCAACACGTACACTCAAAACCATCTAATGTATTTTACTTTCCTGTTTTCTGACCCTCAGCGTCTTGTTTGGATTGTTTTAACAAACTGGAAAAGATTACTAAGAGCTGTGAAATGTTTTCTGAGAAGATCAATCGTAAGCTTAATACTACAGCCCAGGAATGCAAAGAAACCAAGGTGGCCCTCACCAAGTACTGTAGCCACAAAGAATGTACAGGTGATAAAAAATTTTCTATGTATACTGTAAACTACATCTTACAACATCAGACCAGCCACAGCATATGTAAGAATTCTAAGCCAACTAACACCCGAATTGCATTTACTGCGAAGCTATTAAGAGCGGGAAAAATATTTAATAGCCCATCAAACGCGGGGGAAAGTGAGAAATCGGCGTCAATATCGGGGGGAAAACGTGCACCATCAATGACTAGGTAAACGCGCACAAGCGAAGACAGGATTAGTCATTATATGTTGCTCTTAGTTTGTATTGGCATCCAGATGCCAGCGTACCTACCTATCGCGATCTCACGGCCCCTTTCTTCCTTCTCGGTATTACCTACCAACCTGTGCCAACCTTACTAACTGGGAATTATGTCGTTTTTGCGCTTGCAAAGTTTCAATTAAATTAGAATTGTTATTGCCTGTAAAAAATGCAACCTTCTATTTTTCAGTCTGCAAAGGACTTTACTGTCGCAACAAAGGAAAATGTGCAGCGCCAACTGCTTCTTGGTGCGCATGTCCGGCAGGATACGGAGGAGCTTTTTGTCAAAAAAGTGAGTGCAACTGACGTTAAAATAACGGTTTCACCTCTTATAATACGCCTTTCTTATCTCGTGGAATTCGTAGAATTGACGAAGTATTGGGATGGGATGGTGGGTTTAGCGGCATCACCGTCTTACAGGTAACGGGTAACAAAAGAAACCCAATAGTAGCTTTGAATTTCCCAGTCAATTGTTTTACGATCATCTGAAGTCGCTTAAAGTCGGTAGCCAATCACTGTAATCCACATATTCATCACGTGAATTTTCGACAGTAAATCAACAATGTTTAGAACAGTTCCAGGTTGACAGTTTTTTCCACGAGCTCATCACATGATGTCTTTGTAAGATGCAGTTTAAGTGTGATAGGAAATTAAAGAAAACTAACGAATTGATAAAACAATATTGGTTTGCCTTCGGTCTGCGATCATGAATTTTCCTGTCTTCCTCCATATTATGCGTTTCTCCATACTAAAGTGAGCTTACAAATGAGCGCCATTCTTATACAATAGAAACAATAGCCTTGCTCATACTACCGCGAATTGGTTTCTCCCCAAACTGTCTTTTCTTCTATCTCAATAAAATTTGAAATCTCTATGCTCTCTGACCTCCCCGCTCCAACAATCACCCATTTTGCAAACATGCAGGAACCTGATCTAAACACTATAGCTGCATAAAAACTAGACAGGAAAAGTACGTGATCGAGACACCCTTGAAGTTTCTACCATTCAACAACAACAATAGGCATAAGTTGTTCAAACTGACCAATGTTAACTCGTGACCAGTGTTTGCTTACTATTGAACAAGACATTGGCGTTTCCTAAGAAGGAGAGAAAAAGCGGATTTCATTGCCCTTTAATTGTTAGCTAGTAAAGAAAGATCAAAATACACACTTATTTGAAATGAATAAAAGTCAGCGTCTTCTTG
>OX419336.1:7736170-7756170 GCA_948470475.1 Galaxea fascicularis | reverse complement strand
ACAACTGCGTGGTTCTTATGGGAATAGCGACAATCAATAATTGAAAACTTTACAACATGGTCATAACCAGATAGGGCAGGAAAAATTAAACATAAAATGGGTCCCCATCTGCAAAAACAAGCAAACAAAAAGCAAAAACAACATTTGCAACATTTGTAAGGCTACAAGGAGCTACGTAGTTTCGCAGTGAAGACACAGCATGACATCCAGAATCTCATTTACTATGAATATTCCACCGTTTTCTCGAATCTTAAAATTGCTGTTGTTCTGTGGAAGGATACAGCATGTAAATGTTCTAATCTAAACTGGGTTCAAACCAGTTTGGTCTTAAAAATATATATATTAGCTTTCACGATTTTCGAAGCTGCGTTTAGAAACGCTGTTCTTGTTGCAACAGTTAAGTATGAACACCGCTTAAAGTGCAACTAACCCCAAAATATTTTTTTCGCTTAAATAAATATTTGCACCTGTCTGGAACATATTGCGCCGTTTTGCGCCTATTTCAATCAAATATTGACTTTTTATAGGCTGTAAAAATTACGAAATCTAGCCATCATCTGTCCCACGACCGAGCTTGAAAGGGCATGGGTCTATTCCTTACATGACGTCACAAACTGCTTTGCATGCATTTTTACAAAGACTTAATGCCATGCAAATCAGTTTGTGACGTCATGTAAGGAATAGACCCATGCCCCTTACTAGCTCGGTCGTGGGACAGATGACTCGTAACTTTTAAAGCCTACAAATAGTCAAAATTTGGTTTAAAAAGGCGCAAAATGGCTCATTGTGTTTCGAACAGGTGCAAAGATGTATTTAAGCGAAAAAATATTTTGGGGTTAGGTGCACTTTAAGTTCAATTTTTGTACACTATTTACACAATTAATATTAATCTTATATGATCATACTATGTTTAGTCAGTTTACCTCACGAAAGCATTCTCAATTTCTTTACCCTAAAGAAAGATACTATGCTGTAAGAGTGAACGACACACCCGTTTCATATACTGCGGGGAGGTTTCTGAGATGGTTTGGGTAGACACGAGGAGGGCATAAATGCCAGTGGTAGGCTGTTGAGGAGGAAACGTCGAGGTGACTTTCGTCTGTTGCGGAGGAAGCAGGTTTATGAAAAGCTACGGTCAGAGGTAACTACCGTCATCATAAAAAAATGTTTAAGATCATACAGACTACATGTTTAAAGGCACTCTCCTCAGTTCTTATGTCTCCTTCTAAGTATCAGTTTCATGTACTGTTATTTGTCGAGTTTTGAAACTCAAAATAATGACAGCGGTGAACAAACAGCTCTTCCTAGGGTCTTATAAACCTTGAGAACGTGATTGCAATGCAGTGGGTAAGTCTCACAGATAGCTGTTCAATCTACTTAAAAGCTCTAAATTCCTAAGAAAAAGAAGAACGCAGGTTTCGTTTTAGACTGTCAGTTCCACTATTGGAACGATGAAATATTTCCGACAACGACCGTTTTCTGTCGAAAGCCGGAGCAAGGCTGGGAAAGGTCTTTAAATCGTCCTGGTCTTCTTGCATTCTTGAATCTTTGAAGTGAACACGGGTTTCACCATTCCGCAGGGAACCCTTCGGAGGATTTTTATGAAGAGAGTTCGTTGAAGCTGTGATGTTTTCACTTGAGTCACTCACAAGACCACTCGCTTGATCGATGGGGTAGATATCAGTCTCCGAGTGGTCATATTCAAACGCAGGGTTACAAAGCTCTGCTGGAGAAGACGAAACATCGAATGACGAAGACAAGAGATTTGCATTCGATACAAAGTTATTTGGTGACGGCAGGCCGTGAAATGCGTCCATATTCAGCGCTAGTAAACCGTCGGCCAAAGTCTTTTTTGTAAACTTGAGCTTGATTGGTTTGCTGCGTCCGCTTTGGATCGCCTTTCGGTAGCTTTCTCGCAGATCAAACATTCCTGCAGGCACATTGGGCGTGACTATGACGGATCGAGAGTTTTCGAAACTCGATTCTCGGTTCAGAACCGTGTTCCGCACAGTGCGTCCATAAGTGCTCTTAGTGAAATCGGAAAGCGGAACCTTCTTGCAACACAGCCCCAGCAAAATTTTGCGAAACGCTCGTCGAAAGTCTTTGTTGCGGAGGCCATATATGATGGGATTGCACACGGAATTGCCGTACTGGAGCCACTTATTTATGGGAAAAATGACGGGCGTCTGGAAAAGCAAGCTACAAACAGACATGTGCTGAGGGAATTTACAAAGAGAGAGTGTGAAGTTCACGACGAAGAAAGGCGTCCAACAGATAACAAAAAGACCAATGACTACAGCTACTGTTGTAGCAATGCGTAAATCCTAAAACGAAAGCAAATGATAAGACAAAATTAACAATAACTGAATGCAAATGTTAATAAATAATCAGTTTTACAATAATTCATGCAAATACAATGCAAATCTTCGAAAGTGATTGAGACGAAATATAAGCAAGGTTAATTTTTCCACTTAATTTTAGACCCTAAAGAACTCAAGTCCCAAGAACATCAAGAATGGACATCAAAAGGAATGAACATATCAACGGTAGTTCTATTGAGCCCAAGACTCCCCACCGATTCAGCTGTTCAGAACGGGTGGGATTATTATCGCCCCCCTTCAAAGCTAGGTTGAACTTATGGGACGAAAGTTGATTATGATCACGAGCAGACTTGGCAACTCCCTCCTACCGACATTCATTCGAATCCCATCGTCCCCGATTACCTCATCGCCTCTTCATCAGACTGCACTAAATTCAAGTTGAAATCATTTAGATTTAAAAGAATGCAGTTCGTTTCTCTCTCGCACTTTGGTATACCTCGGAAATACCATGAATTAAAAATTAGGACGAGAAGACTTGGATTAGATAGGGAAACTGAGGGCGAAACCAGGGCAATCTCAAAGACAAGTCTATTTGCAGTTGAGAAGTTCACTGGGGTACGCTTTTTCCTAAACATATTATTGAATACGGTAAACGTAAAAGGAGACTGACTGCTACACTGATTTGCAATTCAAGACCACTGTGCAAGAAATACCTTCTTAAAAGAGCTGACGCCTCTTCCACGAGCGTGCGCTCTAGCTATGTGAAAAATGGTACCATATGCGCCCAAAATAATGAAGAGCGGAAGGAAAAAGAAGGCCGCTGTCACTGTTATCCCATAATACCTCTGGTTTTTCTCGCCCAAGAGTCCAAACATTGAACCCGCGAACGACGCTAAAATCCAAGCAACGAATATTACAGCTAAAACAATCCCTGCAGAGGAAACAAAGAAAGGAAAGAGGAATTATCTTGCTACAGAGAACGTGAACAGGATCTGTTTAAAGCGGACATTCTCACGAACAACACGGATTTAGCGTTTTTTGAGGACAAAGGTCGATTTTGGTAATTAGTCAAATATGTTGGATTTTTATTGGAAACGCTGGTCAATTGATTTTAATCATTCTCCTCCAAATTTTCGATTTACCATTTCAAAATTTTAAAATTTGTGCACAGCCAACGTGCCACGTGATCAAACCGTTGGGTAAATCCAAGTCCATATATTTTGGTGCAAACTGCTTTCAATCAGCCATATTTTCTGAACGTGTATAACATAAACTGCCTGTAGTATCAGGCCCTTTAAAAAGCTTGATGGACGTGCATGTATAGTATGAAGCATCAATTGGGTGCCGAAAGTAATTCGTGTTTTCTTAGGTTTTGCTTTCCTCCACTCTATGATTGGTTGACAAAACTCGCGCCACTTTCTCAGCCAACGAGAACCAAAACCAGAACCAATGGCTAGTTGCACGCGCGCATTTTCCCGCGCTTGGCGCCGGTTGAATGTAATTCCTTTAAAGTGCCCATGTCACCAATTTTTTTATTTTGTCATTCAAAAGTCCACATTTCTGGCCGGTAACCGGCCAAGGTGTTAAAAACACTAAATGACCGGCAGTCCGATATTTTTCTAAAACTTGTCAAATCAAAGAATCCTGGCTAACCCAAACCAGCGTATGTTGATTAGGAAAAGTCAAGCGATCCTGAAATGACTTTTAGATCTCAAGTCCAGCGCTTGCCTTATGCTGGGCTAGCTTATTGTGCGAACCCGGTAATTCGATGGATGAACCGTAATTCGTGACACTTAGAATTTTTTTCAGGTCGACTGCCGGCCAAGGTGTTAAAAACACTAAATGACCGGCAGTCCGATATTTTTCTCTTCATCAGAACGTCGATATGATAGCTTGAAGTTTGTCATCAGCTTGAACTTTCACACATCTCTTCCTTTAAAAACTGGTGGGAAATCTCCACGAGTTTGAGTTATTAAAGTCTGCTGCTTCTGGAGCTAGAAATACTCTTCAGCGCTATCATATCGACGTTCTGATTAAGAGGAAAATATCGGACTGCCGGTCATTTAGTGTTTTTAACACCTTGGCCGGCAGTCGGCCTGAAAAAAATTCTAAGTGTCACGAATTACGGTTCATCCAATAAGCCCAGCATAAAGCAAGCGCTGGACTTGAGATCTAAAAGTCATTTCAGGATCGCTTTACTTTCCCTAATCGACGTAGGATGGTTTGGATTAGCCAGGATTCTTTGATTTGACAAGTTTGAGAAAAATATCCGAATGCCTGTCATTTAGTGTTTTTAACACCTTGGCCGGTTACGGGCCATATAGCCACAGCGTTCACCTTTGAGTCCAAACGAAACTAAAAATCTTCCTCTTTGAAGTGTATCAAGCACAATGAGGACGTTTTCCCGGGCTCCCAGTTCTTCCTTTTCGCCAGGACGAAGTCGATCCAGTTTTTCCTTCGTCTCTGTGCAATAGGGTTTTCAGAGTTCAGAAAAGGAATTCTGTGCATACTAATTCTTTTTACGGGATCTGCTGTGTTGTCACATCGTACAGCAACACATCTTTCGGGCATTTTTGACCTTTTTCACCGGTCACTCGATGAACTCTCGGTCAAATCTCTCTCGAATTTATTAGCACCTGAAGTCACGTGTTCCTTTAACTACGTCACAAGTCCTCTGTGACCGTGAGAAGACTAATACGAGTGGTGTGCCAAAATGGCGGTCAATTTCAGCGTTTTTAAAAAATCATAAAAAAAATGGCGTTTTTTTCAAATCAAAATTTTTTTTCGCAGAAGTTCCTTTTTTGATGTAGACTTTTGAATGACAAAATAAAAAAGTTGGTGACATAGGCACTTTAAATTCAGATCAGCTGTATAGTTCACTAAGCCATGTTCTCCCTCTCTTGGTTTCTTTTCGGAGTTATTGCTTTGGTGTTGGTTTTATGGCACTCAATTGAAAACCATTCTAATAATCATGATAATTGAGGGTAGCTACTTTGCCACTTACGTTTCCTTATGTTGCGATGCTTTATCGGATGGAGCAAGGCGTAACATCTCTCCAAACTAATGGCCGTGAGGTTGAGTATCGAAGACAACCCGCAGATGACGTCAAAAATCAAGTAGAAATTATACACGGGTCCCGGAGAGATTTGTTTTACAGAAATATACACCCACAATGGCACGGATATAGTGCCAATTAGCAGGTCAGCGACTGCCAAGGAAATCAAAAGGAGATTGGTTTTCGTGCGTAGTCTTCTGTTGACGCGAAATGCACCAATCACAAGCGAGTTTCCAAACACAATCATCAAAGAGAGAAGGCAGAAAAAGACGGGAGCAACGACATCCACAGGAGGCCGCGGAGACGCACCGGGGGTAGGAGCTGTATGATTGGTGCTGTTTATAATGTTTGCTAATGTGGTGTTGTTAAACATACTTTGTCACGTTTTCTGCAAAGATAAAGAAAAATTATCTTGGTGCTTTGAATTTAAGGATTTAATTTGTCGTTTTCCATACTCTGATCGTGTCATAACTGCATTCATCACTCAGATTAAAGTATGCTCTATTGTGTGGACGACTCTATTTTTATTGGACACCTGGATTTACTTACTTTTTAATAGGCTTTTACCAGGTTTTAAGGGCGTGAGTCGCATTTAACCCAAACAAAATTAGAATGCAAAATAGTCGGTTTTTTCTTCAAATGGCTTTTTGCAAAGCGCGAAGGTTCTCAAAATTGCAAAATCGCACTTCATGTGACCTCCCGCTCGCGAAGCGCGCGAGTCGCACACGTCCTGCTTCTACTGAAGGCGAGAGAAAAAACGTCACTCCCCAGTCTCACTCTACGTTTTTACCCTCGCTTCAGACCTTTCGTTAGACGAGTGCTCGCATTCCTGACCAACACAAAAATAGGTCTGTTTGCAGTCTAAAATAAAATGTAAAAGAAAACTCGGCTGAATGTAAGAATTGTAAGAAATAGCTCAGCTGTGGACATATTAGTGAAGTAGCGACCTGTAATTAAATCAAACAAAATTAAATGATAATCAGTAGCTCACATCAGGTGACGGTGTTGACTGGTGTTGCAGGCTCCTCTGAAATCTCATTATTATTTTTGTTTTGTAGTCTCCTTGGTTTGCTACAGTCAGCGCTAACTCACTCCTAAATATCAATTAACCAACTGAGTATGACTTTGAGATAGACACCTTTAAATAAACGATACTTTGGTGGTTGCTTCGTATTATATGCATCTTGTACTAATTAATATGCCTTCTGTCCACGATTTCACGTGGTTTTTCTTGGGTATGACGCAATCAGAAAGTGAAAATTCACGTATCGAACAAGCATTTGGCCTATGATTAAATAGGTGGTTTTCACGTTACATCATCGCCGACATGCTGGTGGACGGTCAACAATAGATCTCTTATTAGCTCGTTTTGTTCGTTTACCAGCATTTGTCCATTTCACCATTGTTACCTGTGTCTCCAGAGATTGGTTGCAAACCACCTATTGAACCAATTGAAGCATGGAGGTAGTTAGGTCTTTAAAGGGAACCTCCACTCTTGCGGCAAATTGACGCTAAATCGTTGGAAATGATTCCTACATACCAAAATTTACTTGACAACTTAGAGGGATATCTTTGCAGTGTACAAAACTTTGGGTACTATGCCTATTTCCATTTTTTAATTTCCATCGCGCCGCCATTTGGAACACAAAAGATTTTCTGCTTCATTGACCTACTGACAATAGCTGCAACCAATTGACGTCATGAAATCAACATGGCGGCGCCCGGGAAATTTTGAAAATGAAAATAAGCGAAAATGATATCAATTTTTTTGTACACTGAAAAGATCTTTCCACGTATTCAAATACATTTTGGAATCTAGTAATCATTTCCCTAAAAGAAGTATTAAAACTATTGAATAGTACTCAGTGGGATGCTGGCAATTGGCCCAATTGCCAGCAATTGACAATCGGTGACAAGTTGTTCGAAAACATTCTATCTTTAAGAAATAAAAAACGTGTGTCGTGTTTCTATCGAGTTTTAGTATCACCCAACGAGTGGACTAATGCAAATCCTGCATTTTGATTGGCTACGCTACTAGAGGACTATTAGTAATAGTCCTCGAGTAGCAATCGAGCGTGACGCTTTCTTTCGATTTATTCCCAAATAAATATTATTTCAACTTGCATTTGCTAACTTTATTATTGCCTTTTCTGTCCGACTAGTTGGGTGATACTAAAACAGTTAGACCCTTCGCCCTCTAGCGCCACGGGTCTAATTGTTAAATATAAACACGAGTGGAAGTTTGGGAGAACGAGAAATGCTGTGGGAACACGAGCCGCAGGCGAGTGTTTCCACAGCTTTTTCGAGTTCTCCCAATCTTTCGGGAGTGTTTCTATAACTCGATAGAAACACGGAGAACATACACCTTATTCCAAAATGGCTCTCATTTTAATATTCTTTTGTTTTTATTCAAATTAGCCCTTATTGCCTCGTTCGTAAGAGTAAAATTCAAAAGAACATTTTACCTTAAACGAGGCAACAAGGGCTAATTTGAATAGAAACAAAAGAATATTAGACTGGGAGCCATTTTGGAATAAGGTGTATGTTTTCTATTTATTTTAGAAAACACTGCGACGAAAAAAAGGAAAACAACTTGTTAGCTTTGATTATCAAAATGTAAATTCTCTTTGCTCGCGTCATCATTACGTCAACAGCTCGTGCTAGTTCTGTATTTCAATCGAGTTATAGAAACAGGATTTCTAACCAATCAGCGCGCGTATTTTCTTAGGACTGATTTCGGACATACAATAGAAAAAGTCTCCGCCGCCGCGAGCAATGTTGTCAGGTTGTCAGCTGAGGGTTTTTTCTTTCACCTGTTGAAGAATACGGTAGATTACCTCGCCCGCCGAGAAATTTACCTTTACCTGTAGAATTATTTTATCATTTTCGGATGGACTACAAAAACAAACAAACAAAACAAAACAATAAAACACTACAAGAATCATTTAATTTAATCCGATAATTTCGATAGCATTTTTCAACACGTGAACAGACCTCTGGACAATCTGTCTTTAGTTTCATGGGTTTCATATTTTATGCCGCGACGATACAAATTCTGTGGAAAATAGATTTATAAAAGAAAATATTGTGACTGATTTTTGGGCATCATGCCGTCTCGTTGCCTCAATTTCTAAAAAAATTCAGGCTTGCAGAAACAAATTGTAACGATTTTAATTTCGATATGTCGCAAGGCCTCCTCCTTCCGCACGTCTCTCCTAACATGACGAGGCCGCTGACCTAAACCTCAAACCGCGAACGCACCAAAACGTGACATTGCCAACAACAAATGCAAACTACAAATCGAAACATCAAACGAAGCATGACAAGCTTATTTACTTGATTTGTTTTACGCTAATAAAACTGTGTGAATAGCATTTTTGTCTGTTTCTCGGCCTAATCTCTGTAGCGGAAAATGGATCTAAGACGGCGCGCTACGTAAATTCATCATCCGTTTGCATCAGATTAACCTCGCCCCTTTTTTTCAAGAAAGTTATAGAAAGATGTCAAAGGAACAAAGAAAAGAAAAGAAATTTGAGTCATCCCGAAAAAACGGCCAAGCGTTTACACATAATTTTATATTTGGTCACAAAAGTTATTAGACAAAAGTTATTAGACTTGTAGGCTGTGAAGAAGAAGAAGGCAAAAAACTTTGGCGATTTAGTCTCTTTTCTTAAGTTTGTGCGTTTCAAACAAAAGTATTAGACTGAAAAAAGAGATTTAGAAATAGAAAAATTATATAAGCACCTACCGTTTTAATCGAGCCGTCAATTCTCACTGCGTCTTTGTTCAAGCGGATCTCAAATAAAGTATACACTGCCAAGGAAGTTCAACTTCCCTCAGACGCTGGACATATATCTACATATCTGATATCGGATAATGTTTTGAGAGTAGAATACGCAGTATACAGTGATTGATACGCCTTATAACTGACTCCAACTCCTTAAAGCTCTCCTCAACTGAAAATCTAATTTAAACCTAATAAACTCAACAACTCAATCTCATGCAATACACAGTTTGATTTTAATTTTTCTGTGAAAGTTTATACTGGCGAATTGCAAAATTGTTTTCATTTCCCCAACAGCTGCCAGGCGCTGTTTAAATGTCGCTAGCCAATTTGTTTCGCAGAGCAATTACAAACGCAAACAGTACATTTAATTTTGCTATGTCGAGTGTCTTTTTAAAAGTGTGACAGGCCATTTTTTGTAAACTACGAAATCGCATTTGTTATAATAATTTTGAATGAAAAAAGCTCTTCATGAAATTGTTTTTTTTAATGAAATTTGAACAATGGTCGACTCAAATATTTCAAAATGGGCGTCCTTTACAAGGTCGCAATCTTTGAGCAGTATTGTAGTTGCTTTCGTTTATTTTTGGTCAAAGAAAATTTAAGACTGAAGTACCGAGAGAATACTTAACAATTAGACCCGTAGCCCGCAAGGGCTACGGGTCAATAGCCCATGAGGCGAAGCCGAATGGGCTATTGATCCGTGGCCCTTGAGGGCGAAGGGTCTAATTGTTTTAGTATCACCCAACTAGTCGGACAGAAAAGGCAATAATAAAGTTAGCAAATGCAAGTTGAAGAAATATTTATTTGGGAATAAAACGAAAGAAAGTGTAACGCTCGATTGCTACTCGAGGACTATTACTTATAGTCCTCTAGTAGCGTAGCCAATCAAAATGCAGGATTTGCATTAGTCCACTAATTGGGTGATACTAAAGTTAGTTATTCCCACTTCTTAAACAGTCGAACAGTCAACAAAATTCCAAACTAGAAAATTGAATAAGCCACACTATTCTAATTTCGTCGTTTTTCGTTTTTCAGGGCTGGAGGAACTCGGCTGTTATTTTTTGTTTGGAGGACCAGGCGAGGAAGGGCAATCAATGGATAAACGGGCGGTTCGGAACCTTATTGGTTTCCTTCAATTTCTCTAAAAGACATTTCGTTTCCACAGTTTATGATATATTTCATACGTAAAGATCACTCACAACTCTCTTTCACGGGAACATATGAACCCACAGTTGACCTGCTCCTAACGTCAGTGGCTTCATAGCTCAGCTGGTTAGAGCATCGCATCTGGAACGCGTTCACAGCTGCGAGGATCGTTCTTCGCTTCATTTCACTTTCCGCAGTTCATATGATTTATTTCATATATGCATCATTCAAAAAACTGACAATCGATCTTAGTAGATTTGGCAAGGTAGTGCATTGGAATGTTAGTAAATAAAATTCGGAAGTTCACTTTTGATAAAAAAAAAAACTCCTCGAAATTCGACAGAAACAAATAAAACTTTACTTTACTTACCAGTCAAAGAACCAGCCAGAACAAAACAAACGGGAACGGATTCTGAGAAAGTGCGTCAAGAAAAAAATCAAAACTGATGTTCTGGAGCTAAAACCTCTAACACGAATCCATTGTAGGCGATAGCAAGAATTTTTCAGAAACTAACTGGAAATGAAAATCCACTGAGACTCATGATCAGTTAGGCGTTTCGTCCAACGAATACTTCCTCTAGATTCAATTCTAAGCGATTTAGGTTCCAGAAAGTATTTTAGGTTCGTTTCTCATCAATTGATATTAGATTTTCGAACAAAGTAGCCCCATGTATAAGTACGTTTATGAAAAAATTAGAAGATAATTAAGTCAATTTTTTTTTACATTTGGATCTTCAATTGTGTTTAGAGAATAACGACACCCATAAAATTTGGAAAGCTATCAACTTTAAAAAAGATAAACTGTGTTCCCTGTCTGCTGACCCATGATATGAGATGTACTATTATTATAATAAAATCCGGGTATATCTTATCCACCAAAATGATTTATTGAAGGGAGGTCTAAAGAATCGTTCCTGTACTTACATGTTTTAGTCACGGGTGAAAACGAAATACTTCCTCATCTTAAATAAGTTAGCTGTGGCTGATAATCAGCTTAGTTGTTCTTTTTGCGAACCGAGAAAAATTGTCCCGCTTGTCTACTAGTTATGCCTGACGAGAGCTCGTATTGCGTGGGTTTTGTGTACACAGCAACCTCGAGTTTCAGTTTCATCAAACGAAATGATTAGTTTTGCTTCTTGTCCAAAAGAAAAGACCAAAAACACCATCAATTTTAACTGAGCGACTGATTTTCATCTTGATAACCCAGGAAATGATTCCGCACCACAAAATAAAACGAGACTGAACTACAAAACTACAACAGCGACAACAAATTGTGTTGAGTACCCATTTTTCATACGCCCCGACGACTTGCTTCATTTTCAATGGAAATTACATGTCCTACTGCCCTGCTCGACATACTTAACCTTAACACTGTCAATTTGTTTGCTTTTACCTGTTTGCCATTTGATTTTGAATAGAGAAAAATGTTCATAAAAGTTTGATTTCTTGCTCAACACCTGTCATTGCGCGGAAGGCAAACTCTTTTACCTATTCAATAACATTTTACAACCTTTCAAAATCGTATCGCCTGGTTTATTAAAACGAGGCATTAGTAAACAGAAGTCACCCTCTAGTGAAATATGTCTTCCACATATTTGACGTGTTCTTCGATGACCAGACGCAAGAAGATGAATGATCACTCTCAATCTCAAGTTAAAACCAGTTCAATGAAACTTTGAGTATAAGCGCAAAGGATCCATCAAATGGAACTTAACCGGTATTATTATCGAGCTTAAAAGTGACAGAAAAGAGTGACATTCCGAACAGCCTTTGTCGTTTTATAACAGTCCCAGTTCGTCTATTAATATAAAACAAGGCGACAAAGCCGGTGTTAACACTCTAACTATTAATTTTACTCCTTGAAACGAGATGTAGAAGTGACGTGTCCTAGTTTTTAAGTGATCCAAAGTCTTATCGAACTGAACATTTTTTTTCGAACTGATCGACAGTTGGAGACGGTCTCAGAAGAGTGACTGTTAAACATTTTCCGGCCCTCCAGCCAGGCATGCAGTAAAATCAAGGGTGCTATTTATTTAAAAATGCGTATTGTCATTGCTGTCAGAAGAAAAACGAAATGCCTATCTACAAGATACAATCCTGATTCCTATCGATCTCGGTCGCCCACAATAAATGACTTGTTTTCACAAACTGGATCATGAAAATGAAAATAGCTAATGAATTTGTAGAAGAGACAAAATTGTGTGAGAATCGTTTCGAATGGGTTCGCCTGGTTAAATCATTGTTAAACAAGCTCGGTTTTACAATTTAGCTGTTTTTTGTCAAGGGACAAGTTTTTCAAATAAAACTGAAGCCTTCCAAGACATGAACTGTACTGTAAGAAATCTTCTATCTGAACTTCTAGAGTCAAACAGAATTGCGTTTTTATGCTTGTTTATTCACGACCAAGCGCGGTTTAAAAGGCCAGAATCACGAAAGACCGCTTGCCAACGCTTGAACACTGTCAAGATGTTTGACCTGCAACATTTTTGGCCGTAGCTTGATTTCTACCAGTATTTTCATCTCTACAGCCTAGCCTTGACTCTGCTCAAGAGAGTTATGGCCGGATGCCTGTGGTTTTAAGTTTTAAATCCGTGGAAGAAATTCAACAGCCTTGACCTTCTCGTACCGCTCAGAACAAAAGGAAATTAGTTTGAAGGCCTCCGCAAACGAGGAAACATCGTCGTGGAAACAATGTTTTCCCCGTTTGCGCGCACACGCAACATTTGTTGCGGACGCAAACATGTTTCTGAATATTTTCAGAAACATTTTGCCTCCTTGGCAAATATTTCCTTGTTTCAGAAGCAGTAAGTAAGCAAAACAATTTTTTTTTGCTGCCTGCCCGTTTGCGCACCCAAGAAATATTTCGGGAAACAATTTTCCCGCAACAATGTTTCCTCGTTTGCGGGGGACTTAAATGATCTCTGCGGGTCCAATCAACCAAACAGGAGCGCAAAGCATGCAAACTCACGTGCAGAAAGAGTCACTGGCACTTTTTCGGGAACTTAGACCTAATAAGGCCCTGAAAAACCTAAAACGTTTCACGGAATCTCTGGATACACTAAATTTTCTAAATCAAAGAAACACACTTGAAAATTCAGCCATACCTTTTCTCACATCCACTTTACCATTCAGTGACATCTAATTGCAACTAAAGAAACAAAAACAAGACTCTACAATTGGAAGACAGAATGACATGGTAAACAAGAAATTATATATCACAAAAAGAAAATTCGGAGTAATGGATTTACCACTGACATTTTGTAACTAAAGCCGAGCCAAAGAGCGAGCATCATACCCTGCAACTTAATTATATCCTAACTACCTGGGCGAAATTACACAATTGATAGGTTGTCTTTACTAAGATCTCGAATCCGGCAGTAAATTGTGACATTTTAAGGTAAAACTGCGTTTTGCATTTTGTTTTTGCTAACCTCCTGGTTTATGTTTCTTCTGTCAACACGGTTGTATAATGAGGAGTAATTCTCGGATAACGTGCTGTGATTAAACGAGCTAACTTTCTCTAATTTTGATTAGAAGACCACCCGAGATGCGAAATTCGACAATCTCCTTTCCTTTCCCTGAAAGAGAAGGATGACTTTGGATTGTTTCTCTAAACACACGACAGTTTCTGATCACTAAGGTCTGAGCGAAAAATTGGGTGATTGACGACTTTCAGAGCGCGATTGAAAAGTTTAAAGTAAAGGCCGGAGGAAGCTAACATTTTACGCAAAGTGGTACTCAATGAATCGACTTATATCAGTTGTACCATAGGCTCTTTAATTGTTTAGTTTTTTTTATGAAATCGCTTGCATTGATAAAATGAACGCTGTTTTAACAACGTTAAAGGGCCCCAGTCAGCCTCCGCCATTTTCAATGCCATCGAAATTATTGATAATGCATGGTGAAGCGAAATCTTATTGCTTTATTGTAAGTTGTGTTCCTGAGAGTATGTTTAATTATCTGTTGTAGGTCCACAGTGATTTCCTTTGTTTCGACGTCCTCCTAATAAAATATAAGAGCCAAATTCTCGTCTGTAAACCAAAACAAAGGTGTGGCTGACTAGGGCCCTTTAAGCGCAGCCAGCTGCGCGATTTCAGTATCGTCAGGAATATGTTACCAACGTAAAAGCTATTTTCGTATAGTCTCTAAACGTTTAGTCATACGAACATGTACTATTGAATAGGTGGAAACATTTCTCTGTGGTTACTGAAACTTCCTCGAGGAAAGAATAAAATCCTTGGCAAATTTACAAGACATTTATTCGACGTAAGTATTTCGCATGGCAAGCATATTTTGTGAGATGACTGTAACTTGAACAAAACACTTTTTCTCGTTAATGCTTTTGGCCGGAATGATGGAGTCAGTTGGCAACAGAAAGTAAATAAATTTTAACAGCCGATAAAACTTTGCAAAGGAGGATTAGATTTGATGACTTTATATCAAACAAAATAACCGAGCACTGAAAATTAGCACGCCAGTCGCAACGGAAAAATAAACAAATTCATTTGAGAGCAAGGTGACGACTCGATGGGTCTCTCAGTAATTGTATAAAGTTCATTGAAATGTTAATGAAATTACCAGGTAGTTGAACGAGATCGCACTTGAGCCGGGTTTAGTTTCTTTCTTGTTTCAATTGAATTTGGGCAGTTAAGACGGAAATGTGGCCTAAGACCTCAAATCGATTTATCGATAATCTGGTGTAACTCGACTTAATGAAGCGGTTAAGTCAATGAAGGTGTCATCAGGAATGATCATGTGCTTCTAAAGTTTCAAGGTTGTGCGGGATGAAATTCAAACGTGAGACTATTTATGAAATACTAGTTACGTGAAGGCTCTAATTCTATGCGTGCTTTATGTAACCTGGTACTGCATTTTATGAAGTTTAATTCAGATAGGCTGTTTGCAAAATTTAGAAATGACGAAAAGGTGGGCTTCAGGTTGTCTCAAACAATCGCAATCTTCATATTACACCCTAAGAGGCTCTGCGTCTCTCTTCTCGAAAATTTATTTAAGCTCTTGCTGTTTGCAAACATGAGTAAAGAAAGTCATGCTTAGCTATTTCCCCCCAAACCGCCAATTTAGGGACCTTTACTTACCAAGTTGTGTCTTGTCCTTCTGATTAGAGTGTTACACGTAAGCCAGTGAATTAAAACTGCTTTTATATCAGCCACGTTTCTTGGGATATTATCAGCTAAACGGGCTGCGCGTTTGCCAAACAACCCAGTAAATGTTGCAAAAGAATGTCGTTCTTGTTTGCAGAAGGAAAGGAAATTGAGTCGTATGCAAATTCAGCTCAGACCGTGTCAGCTATGTGTACTGAAGAAACAAAACGCAAAACAATACAGTATCAACAATGAGACCTCGCGCTTTCAAGCTAACAGATAAAAAAACTTACATATTTCTTAGCAAGCCAGATCTTGTCCAAACGCAGCAACGGGAAAATAAACAATAATGACACCGCTTGGTCTTTCGTAGTCGATCAAAACCGTCTTCTCCCAAGGAGAAGCTGTCATTCTCTCAGGGAGAGGCGGAGATCGAGCGTCAGCAAGGTTAATTTTATTTTCTTCGGTTTTGTGTCGGTAACCTTTGGACCACGAATGCCGCCGAGACAATTGACAAACATTTTTCTCATGTGGCTACAGTGTTTGCAAACGACTGTCTGTTGCCGAAATAAATACGAATTGAAAGCTTGCCGGCAGACCGAAAGTCAAAGGTATCCAGCAAAACAATTAATATCGGCGTTTCTTTTTGTTAATAGAAGGATCAATTCTAACATTTTGGTTATTTCTGCATTGGAAATGTGAGATTGATATTTATCTGTTGCTATCTGTTGTACCACCCCATCAAAACCCTCCTCAGGCTCCCCAGCCGTAGCTAAAAACTCAATTGAATCCAAAGTTCGCGCGTGCGAAGGGCACCCACAAATTTCAGATTTTGTGGTTCAGCTACAGGTTCTATCCAGCCATCTGGACAGGATTTTGGTATTACGCTGAATCGCTCTGTTCAAGGATGGGAACAGTATTTTATCCAAACGTTCGATTTCAGGAAATATTATCCTAGAAGTAGCCCCTCGCAGATAGCTCAGATAGGATATCCGACTACAGTCCTCTCTTAGAGTTACTTTATTATAAATAAATAAATAAATAAATAAATAAATAAATAAATAAATACTCATTTGACCACTCCCCTATAGGGGCTTTCCAGAGCCAATGAAACAAATAATACAAATGAACACAAGAGTTAAGAATCCCAACTGGCGGGAGGCAGACCAGTTGGCTATTTACAAGGATGACCGAGGTGTTGAACCAGACACGAACCCAGAACAGCAACAGCTAGGGGCTAGAGCGGGATTTGAACCCGGATCACCACATTGAAATCAAGCGCCCTAAACCACTTGGCCATCCTGAGTTTATTTCTTAGTGTATCCAACTCTAGAACGCTGCCGTCCTGTTGTTTGATTAATTCATTCGTGCAATGTAAAAATCGACGAACTCGAAAAAGGTTTTACTGTTGAGTGAAAACAAACTTTAAAAAGGTTGTCCGACATGTCCGAGGTTAGCTTTCTGGACCTAGCAATTTTTCTGTGAGCCTCCGGCTTTCAAAAGATAGCAGAGCGTCCTGGACAGGATTCTTCGGGATGGTCCAGTCTGCGCATTTGCGATCCACTGGTATCGTTCATGTTCTGGCTGCAAATCTAATTAATGTTAAATATGCGGTGAAGACAAGATTTCCACCACCAGTTCAATTTAAAGGGAAAGATTTGTTCGAAAACAACAACAAGAACAATCTTTATTTGTATTCAGTTTTTGCTCAAAGGATAATTACAACAATGAAACTTATTAAAGATAAAAATTTAGAGAGAACACTCAGGGACTAAAATAACAAGAGCGACTTCAAATTGCACCTGTTTACAGATTTATGTTTTTAAAATAATAGTGAAATAGTATGATAAAGTCAGGATAGACTTAAGTCGAATGTCATGTTGGCTTTTTTTATTACTTTGATTTATAGTCTTTTAATTGTTAAAGAAAATATCAGCCACGACATGGTAATCCGTGTAGAGAAACTTCAAAGACTTGGTATAAATTCTTTTTTTTCTTTTTCACTCAGTGAACGTGCTAATAAATATATTATTGCTTTTGTGAGAACGGAAGAATAAGAGTTGTGATCTAACCATTAACAACGAAAAATAAGACTTGGTTTGTAGAGTTAGAATTTCTGATGACAAACTGATCATGAGGAAGTGTGTCGGACTATCCGCGGCTTCAATAGGGAGAGAGTCTCCTAAGGATCTGACTGATTGATCTGTCATAGTCCTTCAATGTAACTGTAGCCGATGCGCCACTGCACAAGAAACTCATTAAAAAAACAGCTTTGTTATTCGTGGTAGAGGAGCATCAACTCGAAGAAATAGGAGTTTGAAATTGCGAGGATTAACTAGAACACTATTTCGTGCAGCCCAGTGAAAATCGATTTAAAGTGATAGTCGCCTTAACAGATTATGACGTTACGCGTACTAAATTAAAGAAAACCAGACGACATTCTGCGCTTAGCTTTCGAGTTAGAAATAATTTAAACCAAGCTAATAAATTAGACTTGTTTTCATGGGGTCCCAGACGAGAAAGAATTTTAGATCGTTGTTTATGCCGATATATTCTTTAACAGGGCGTTTAACTCGGAAGCGATTCTAAAAAAGAATATATTATTTGTCGGTGGTAACTGTGTGTACAATACGAAAACAATGTAAGTCGCTGCCCGAGTCCATCATTTGCGATCAGTTGTTGTATTACTTTCAGCAACAAAAAGGGCTAGCGCTGTCAATGAAAACTTACCATTGGAAGTCTCCATAAAATTCTGTCACCTCAATCTGTTCAATAATATAACTTCCAATTGTTCACGGCCATCTCAAAGATCCCATAGGCTTGAAAACCATGGATTAGATACGAGACCATCGTAAAACAAATAAAACCTCTCTAATAGAACACGAAAGGCAACCAGCTGCTTAAATAAGTAGCGCTACTAATCAATGTACGGCGCAACAGAAACTGTCAAACTTGAATAGACCTGTTATTCTTCTATTTTTTTGTGGGCCTTGATGCAGTTGCAGAGCATTGTGGGAAATAGGGGTTAGCCACAAAACCTTAACTAAAAGTTTTTATAATTTTATAAACATATATCCCATTCCAAATTTGATACTTCACTTCTAAAAGAGAACATTATTCCATTCATTACTTTCTCTACCGCTACTTCTCTCTTTCTTATTCCCAATTCCCACTTGTCTCTGAATATATTATTGACAAGGGATTCAGCAAAGACGCGTCCCAATCGGACCTTTTGAGCTTCTCAAGCATTATAGTCAGGAATTTCGATTTTTTCCGATGTTTTTTGTGTCTAACATTTTTTTAATGCCTGTTGTTGTTTTTTTTTTTAATTTATTGTAAGCAGTGTTAGTAACGTAACGTTAGTTAGTAAAATAATATTTGTCATGTAAATGTTGTACCGAATGTAGGTAATGTTGATGCCAGCAATTTATTTATTGACCAGTTTTAACTACAGTATTGTATTGTACGTCGCGTAAGTAGCCTGTATTGTAAGTAAAATAAGTGTGGTACTGTCAATAAATTGAAATAATACAAAAAAAAAAACATGACACTTACTCTGAGGCCGACAGCGCTCGGTTTTTTTTTTTTGTAACTTCTTTTCCACTAACGTTTGGTTCTGATTTTGTCAGTAGAAATTGCTACATGAATTTGGAAAATTCTAAAAGCTGACGCCTTCGAGAGTTATCCCTTCGTCATAGCGAATTACGAATTGCTAACGCTCGAAGCGCCAGCTTTTAGAATCCCTGTACGGTGGACAAATTTTTGCGCACAGCTCCCCCACCGAAGCAGTGCCACGGTTTCTCTAGAAACTACCCCCTTTATTCATTTATGGAATATGGAGACAGAAGTAGTTCCTGTGGTGATTGGTGCCCTTGGCTCCATTCCTAATAATTTGCATCTCCACCTTGAAAGAGTCGGGGTTAAAGTGCATGTCCCAACAACACTGTACTGCTTGGCACAGGTAACATCCTGCGAAAGCTAAGGTTCTCTCTGTCTGAGATCATTGACTTGATGGAGAGAACGATTTATCACAAGAGCTCGTCTACTAATATTCTCTGTGATGATGATGATGATGATGATGATGATGATGATGATGATGATGATAGAGCACCTGAAAACCACGTTAACAAAATTGACATAGTAGAGCTGAATAAGAGGGAATACTGTACACGTGAACGCTATTAGAAGGTATGGTCTGCCAAGTTGCAGGATCCAAGAAAGAACAGAGCACAAGGAAGAGAAATGTACAAGGCTGCGAGCGGGACTTGGGAACAGTTATGGAGGTCACACAGTATCACAGGTGAATGTTCATGTAATTTTCCTCTAACAATGTCCGGCACTGTTTGATGAAACATTCCGTTAATGAGAATAATGATGATAAAAAAGGATCACCAATGATATAATGTCTCCACGTTGATTTCTCCCAACCAGTGTCATGAAGAGCAATGAGTAAAATATGGACATTGATCATGTTGATACCTCATATCCCGGTCCTATTCTGGAACAAAACCGACAACTTCACTTAATTGTCTTAGGAAAAACAATCAGCGTTTGAGTCTCGCACCATCGGAAGACATGATCTTGAAAAC